>MU249595.1:5088923-5254806 GCA_018977245.1 Lethenteron camtschaticum | reverse complement strand
CACGAGCACCAAAGGCGCTAACCATCCCAATCCCTCATCCACAAAAGAAGCAACGTCATCATCGTCATCGATGGACAGCCAAGGAGGTTGTAGTTGTCTCGGTGATGGTGGTCGGGATATGGGAGTGAGCGGTAGTGTAGCGGCTGGAGCACGTGCTACGAACCCGCGACCTGAGTTGATTCCCGCTCACGGCAACACCAGTGACGATTACTGAACCTAGGTCACTTAGCCTCAAATGAGTGAGTGGGTGTGTAAACATCCCACTCGGGAGACAAAGGCGCGGGCTGGTGTTGGCCACCCACCCCTCGTGTGCCGTGCCGCCTTTATAGGTGCTCGCTAAGACACTTCCCCAACAGTCTGTTACAGGCTATGAGGGGAACTTTGTCTTTGTCTGTCTATGATCGTGTTGGTGCTTGCCGTGGTCATGGTGGTGGTGACCAACGCTAATGGTTCATTAGGAGCTGGGACATTACATCACAGTCGGCGGTGATGGTTCACGCCGGCCCTGATGTTTGGGGTAAACAGGCAGGTGCTGAACAATCAATCAAAGGTGAGGCACAAAACGTGGCTTGTGGAATCAGCACTTGCTTACAAGATCGGCTACAAGCGAAGTTCACAGTTATACCTCAAAATACGAGGTAGATGCATTCCTGGAGCTTTGTATATCGAAACTTCGTATTCTCAATACCTTATAACAGTAGTACTCCGAGGATGCGTTCCCAGCCTGCGTAACTTACCATTTAAAACTATAAACACATTAAAATTCAAAATAAACTGACACAAGTTAAAGATACGTAATGTACTGTATCGTAAAATATATTTTACACTCACCAGTAGTGTTTGGTGCAGTCACGAGGTTGTATTGCCACAGCTCCGTCATAGCGCGTTGCTGTGCTTTGATTGGCCGAGGCGAATGCAAACAAACTTTCTATGACCCATCGCGATACGCAAAGGTCAACAAACATAATTACATTCCTATTCATGTAATATTGCAGATTGCTATATTTTTTTATTCGTTTCAGTGTACAACATTTGTTATTTTACTTAATTTGTTACGATTAATATCATACTAAAGTAATACATCCAAAATTCGTGATACTGAAACTTCGTACATTGTATATTCGCATGTCCAGGTATTACCGCATTCCCTTATAGACTACACTTGTATAGTCAAGAATGATCACACTCAGGATTATCTTGTAACAGTAAAAGTAATTGGTTATGAAAAACATGGAATGCACAACCGTAACACGCAGCTGTACAGCAGCACAACCATGGATCCCCCACACTGCACAGTACAATAAAACAGGCCTCTTGAAACATGACAGTGTAGTGTGGCAGTTTTACACCCAAGGCGGACCGACATGCTTGTTTGTGTTTAGTTTGTTATCCTTCCCCCGCATCTCCGACGAGCACAGTTGGCTACGTACAGTGCGAAAGAAGTTCAACATACATGTGCAGTGTCAATGATTCGGAGACGAGGTTTGTAGGAGGCGCTTTATTAACGTTCACGGTCTCGTCCACACACTCCCCACAGGCGCTTCGCCTCGCCTGTACACAACACTGGCCGTCTAACACTGACGGTGCTGACTGAGACAGCCAACAACTATCCTGCAGCGCAATATCTAGCGAAGACGGCAGCGACGACGGCGACGAGACGACAGCGATGACGGCGACGAGTCCAATCCCAGGACCGGCAGCCTCGAGCTCCTTGTATCCTACCAGCGCGGCCTGGCCCCGCTCTGACCACGCCTCCCTTCTCGAACCTACTAGCAGGTTCCAGGGGACTCCAGATGTGTAAGGGTCCACGACCCTTGCCCTAGTTCTTCCGCTCTGCCAACACACCCGTGCACACGCTCACCGGCGTGAGCGCTGCCGCTGGTGTCCACCAGCTGGCGCTATGACACTACACATGCAACATACACCGGCCTGACCAAATACAGTTATCTTGAAATCTCTCCATGGACTTCCCTCACCTCGTTCACAATTTTCTTTCTCTCTGTCCCTCCTTTTCCGCCTGTGCCCAATCATATTTTCGATCTTTGTCCCTCCTTTCACACTTCCACTAGAATCAACGTCTCATATACACTAAGCAGTCCCCCTGCTTAACCACGTTTCTTTTCCCTCTTAAAGCTCACCTCTTCTCTATGTGTAATTCCCTTTCTCGTCTCTCCCCTCGCCCCCCACTCCTTCCCATCCCTCCCCTGCCCCTCCAAATACAACAGCAGCAAGGTGTTCTCAGTGATGCTCAAGCTGGAGAGGACGGTTTGGACCCTCAAATGCTATTCCCATTTATAGAGGGGGTACAGCTGCTCCCCCCACTGCCCCCCCCCCTTTTATGTCACGGCCAACCTTCCATGAGTGTCCGCCCGTTTTGTGCCGCGGGCGCAGCTCGTCGTGGAGGCGCGGATCTACGGGGTGATGGGCGCCGACGGAACTATCTCCAACCTCACCAATTGGGACTACAACAGCGCCATCTTCTTTGCAGGGACCGTCGTCACCACCATTGGTACGCTGGGGGCCCTCGGGGCGAGGGCCATCCATGCTATGAACCTGGCCACCTGAGTTAGATTATCGGTTTTGGGCATCCTATTATCTTATATTTATAGAGCACCTTAGCTCAAGGCACCTCACATAGTTTGATAGCGGTAACACAAATCAACTGATTTAGATGGCAAGGGGTGTGCAAAGGCGCGAAGAATGAGGGATGGGAAGGAGTGGAGGGGGAGAATAGGAAAGGATTGGGAAATGGAAAAGAGGTGAGGCTTTAAAGAGAGGAATGCAAGGAGGTTAAGGAGGGGGATTTCTCAATGTGCAGGGGAAGTGAATTCTCGTGGAAGGGTGCAAGGAGGGAGAAATATCGAAAACGGGATTGGGCACAGGGAGGAAAGAGATACATAAGATTGTGAGCGAGGTAGGTAAAGGCCATGGAGAGATTTAAAGACGAGTATACGGTATTTAAAAAGACAGTGGTGTAGTAAACGTGAAATCAGTGATGTTGAATGAGGAGAGGTGAAGTGTGATAATTAAATGGGAGATTCTAAATAACGAGAATTGGGGTTTCCCCTTTTTCTGGCAACAAAACAGGTGTTAAGTTGTTAAAACACCAACTGCCTTTTTGGCATACCTCTGGTCTAACACCGTTTGAGACGAGGCTCAAAAGAAAGCTGTCTCTGGTGTGGACCAATCAGTTTCAAAGACAATGCATATATTATCAGAGTATGTTTTTTGTTTGCATTCTGACCACAAGTTTTGTGGTTAATGCAGACATGATTCGTTTTCAAAGGTTTCAGTTTGGTGTTTTAACTTCTTAACACATGTTTTGTTTCCAGAAAAAAGGGGAAAACCCTATTCTCATATATTGGTACTGGCAAAGGAGGTCCCATGATTCAAAATAACTTTTCCAGAAACATTTGTAATTGTTGGAGGGAAGTGAGGGTATAGGCAGGAAGACCGAGGAGAAGAGAATTGCAGCAGCAGTCCAGATGGGTAAAGATCAGACACTCAATCAGGAGGTAATTCAGTTAGAATGTGTTGTTGTCCTTCCCCCGCGTCTCCGATAAGAACGGTTGGCGGGAGACTCGCCACTGCATTGTGTCGCTTGTTCTGTAAATTTACAAAGACAATCCAACATTGGATGCACATGGCCATGTTTCATGAATCCGACGCCCCTGGAGCTGCTTTGGGCCTAAGCAATGCCGAATTATGGTTTTGTATACACCCCTCCAACCTCCAGGCTATGGGAACTTGTCCCCGCCACCGTGGGGGGCAAGGTGTTCTGTATCATCTTTGCCACCTTCGGGATCCCGCTCAACGTGGTGGTGTTGAACAAGGTTGGCCAGGTCATCCTGCGTGGCCTCGACTGGATCGCGGAAGTCTTGAGAAAAAAGGGGCTCAAGAAGGTACGGACGGGGGTGCCTTAATTAGTGTCCAACATCCACCTACATTCTCTCACGCACAAACATTGTATCATCCGCCCACACCCAACCACCCAAACTCCACTACTGACCCAGACCCAACCACTCAAACTCCACCACTGACCCAGCCCCAACCACCCAAACCCCTCCACTGACCACCCAACCACTCAAACTCCACCACTGACCCAGACCCAACCCCAAACCCCTCCACTGACCCAGCCCCAACCACCCAAACTCCACCACTGACCCAGCCCCAACCACCCAAACTCCACCACTGATCCAGCCCCAACCACCCAAACTCCACCACTGACCCAGCCCCAATCACACAAACTCCACCGCTGATCCAGACTCAACCACCCAAACTCCACCACTGACCCAGCCCCAATCACACAAACTCCACCACTGACCCATACCCAACCACCCAAACTCCTCCACTGACCCAGTCCCAATCACACAAACTCCACCACTGACCCAGTCCCAATCACACAAACTCCACCACTGATCCAGCCCCAACCACCCAAACTCCACCACTGACCCAGCCCCAATCACACAAACTCCACCACTGACCCAGTCCCAACCACCCAAACTCCATCACTGACCCAGCCCCAATCACACAAACTCCACCACTGACCCAGCCCCAATCACACAAACTCCACCACTGACCCAGCCCCAATCACACAAACTCCACCACTGACCCAGCCCCAACCACCCAAACTCCACCACTGACCCAGCCCCAACCACCCAAACTCCACCACTGATCCAGCCCCAACCACCCAAACTCCACCACTGATCCAGCCCCAACCACCCAAACTCCACCACTGACCCAGCCCCAATCACACAAACTCCACCGCTGATCCAGACTCAACCACCCAAACTCCACCACTGACCCAGCCCCAATCACACAAACTCCACCACTGACCCAGCCCCAATCACACAAACTCCACCGCTGATCCAGCCCCAACCACCCAAACTCCACCACTGACCCAGCCCCAATCACACAAACTCCACCACTGACCCAGCCCCAATCACACAAACTCCACCACCGACCCAGACCCAACCACCCAAACTCCTCCACTGACCCAGTCCCAATCACACAAACTCCACCACTGACCCAGCCCCAATCACACAAACTCCACCACTGACCCAGTCCCAACCACCCAAACTCCATCACTGACCCAGCCCCAATCACACAAACTCCACCACTGACCCAGTCCCAATCACACAAACTCCACCACTGACCCAGCCCCAATCACACAAACTCCACCACTGACCCAGCCCCAATCACACAAACTCCACCACTGACCCAGTCCCAACCACCTAAACTCCATCACTGACCCAGCCCCAATCACACAAACTCCATGACTGACCCAGACCCAATCACACAAACTCCACCACTGACCCAGTCCCAATCACACAAACTCCACCACTGACCCAGACCCAACCACCTAAACTCCACCACTGACCCAGCCCCAATCACACAAACTCCACCACTGACCCAGCCCCAACCACCTAAACTCCATCACTGACCCAGCCCCAATCACACAAACTCCATGACTGACCCAGACCCAACCACCTAAACTCAACTACCCATTCTCCATCACCTTGACTTCCAAAACCGAAGCCGAATTCTGCTCCAATGCCCGAGCTCCTCTACACCCACAACTCCATACCACCTCTTCTGCTCCTCTTCCAGAGCTCAATCCGGCTTCTGACCACGATGGCCTTCGTGGGCCTGGGGTTCATGATCTTCGTGCTCTTCCCAGCCGTAATCTTCATGGCGGTGGAGGGGTGGAGCTACACCGAGAGCTACTACTTTTCCTTCGTCACACTCAGCACCATCGGCTTCGGGGACTACGTGGTCGGTGAGGTCACCACTTCCTCGTCGTGAGCCGTGGGCCGTGGGCAGGGGCTACCACCAGAGATCGGCCGAGTGCTAATGGTGTGGTGGCTGCGGTTATAAATCGGGTTAGAGTTCGGGTCAGGGATGAAGTTAAGGTTAGAGATACCGCAGCTCTCATAGGGTGAAATTTATTAACATGTTTGGTTTGACGGCCGCCCCCATTGAAGACCACCAGTGCCCCTTCCTCCCACCTGTCTTCAGCACTGGTTTCACGTTGTGCACTAGTGTATTTAGTATTAGTAAGGCACTGGTTTCACGTTGTGCACCAGTGTGTTTAGTGTTAGTAAGGCACTGGTTTCACATTGTGTATCAGTCTGTTTGGTGGCGCTAACTCTCCCCGCACACATAAAAATCTTAGCCATGGCATAGCCTGCACCCCCTACCCCTCCAACTTCCGCTCAATAACTCCGGTTCACATCCCAGTCCCTGCGTGATCCCCCCTGCCATGCACTTTCTCCTTTATTTATAGCCCACTGCTCCTCCTCCTCTCTCCTCCCCATGGACACTCAGAAACAGAACGCGGTGGTAATGAGCAGCCCGCAAGGCTCCAATTTGGCAACAGAGCGGGTCCCCAGTTCCAGGTTCATTCCGAGGTTTCCTGTTCCGGCCCACAGGAAGCAACCCGAGTGTCCACTACACGCCGCTCTACAAGACCATGGTGGCCATGTGGATCATCTTTGGCCTCGCCTGGCTCTCCGCAGTCTTCAACGCCATCACCGCTCTGCTGGAGCGTGTGGGCAAGGGCCTGGCGAGACGGGACCGAAGGGACCTCGGCTCGGAAGGGGGCATTGCTATTGTGGACCCTGGCCACCCTAGCCATGGAGATACAACGGGAGACCATGGACAGATGGGGGAGATGGGGAAAGAAATCCACCAGGTCCCCAATTCTGGAGAAGAAACAGGAGGAGGAGGCCCTATTCCAGGAGTGAGCACAGAGAAAGGGGCCATCAAGGACCCTGGTCCAGGAGGTGGTACGGAGAAAGATGACCTCAAGGACTCTGGTCCAGGAGGTGGTACGGAGAAAGATGACCTCAAGGACTCTGGTCCAGGAGGTGGTACGGAGAAAGGGGACCTCAAAGACTCTGGTCCAGGAGGGGATACAGAGAAAGGGGACCTCAAAGACTCTGGTTCAGGAGGGGATACAGAGAAAGGGGACCTCAAAGACTCTGGTCTAGGAGGGGATACAGAGAAAGGGGACCTCAAAGACTCTGGTCTAGGAGGGGATACAGAGAAAGGGGACCTCAAAGACAATGGTCCAGGAGGGGATACAGAGAAAGGGGGCCTCAAAGACCTTGGTTCAGGAGGGGGTTCAGAGAAAGAGGACCTCAAGGACTCTGGTCCAGGTGAGGATACAGAGAAAGGGGACCTCAATGCCTCTGGTCCTGGAGGGGGTGTGGAGAAAGGGGACCATGGTCCTGAAGAAGGTATGGAGAATGGAGGCTCTGTGGGCAGTGATACCCCTGACAAGTCCAACCTCGCTGAGGCACAAACAGAAAGGGACGACATTTAAGCATGGACGTAAGAGGTGGAAACCACGTGGGTGGAGTTCCTAGCGTGGGAGGCCATTGAAATGCACTTGCATGCGATCACATTTCAGTCTTCCTGCACACTGGATGTGCTGCCGGGTTACCACGGTTTATCTCGCTACTGGGTCACCCCAGAGCTCAGACGGGCCACTGACGTTGATCCACGTCCAATCAGGGTGCACCTAAAACATCACGCAACCACAGCCACCTGGTCATAGTTGCCCAGGCAACGCGGCCCCTCAAGAGGCTCTGCGCTTACAATGGCGGTGGTAGCCAGGCACGGTGAAATGGCTGGGTGGTGTACACCACGACTTATTCTGAAAATAAACTGATATCCACGTTTACAGTCAATTGCACACATGATTTGGTGGGTGAGAATCAAGTTGAGTCCGTGATGGTCGAATGGTGGAATATTTTGGCGACCACGAGCCACGGGAACACCGAGAAGAGATGAGGGCGGGCAGATCGCACCATTGGCAGGTCGGAAAACAGAAAACAAAAATACAGGGGGTCCTCGACATACGACGTCTCGATGATATACATTGTTTCACACTCACGTCGCTGACTTGTTGAGGAACCCAACGTAAGATGTCCCCGTACACACGTGGTTATGGAATGTTCTACATGGTTCAGCCGAGTCGACAACGTACTGGACCAACTCGTATTTCGTGCATGCACCACCATCTTGTCCCATCGTGTCGTCTCGTATGCGTACTGAGCGCTCATTGAAGATTGGCGCGGACTTGATCACAAAATATCGCCGCAAAGCTTCAACAATGAGTAGCAAGTGTAGTGCTAGTGCAGGTGGTGAGCATGTGAAAAAGTGCAGTAGTAATATGCTTGATGTTAAAATGAAAGTAATAATTGTATCTAGATTTGAAGCTTTCGTGACTGCAGGAATCCATACTCTTTGGTTCTTTCGGTAAAGTCACGTGGGTAGAAATAAAATAAATCACGACGTTTCGGGCACAACACAAGCGTCTGTCTGCTGCCGAGGCAGACTGTTTTAAAAGGTTTGAAATGGGTGTAGCCCAAGGGTCATAAAGAAGTGACCGGGGCTAGTGATGTTAATGTGAGAAATTAGCATGTAACTGTAAGATAGGAGAGCGGCCTCCTCGACGAGGGCACGGAAGTGGCTATGTTTATGTGAGAGATTAGCGTGTTAATGTAAAAGAAGAGTGGTGCATCAAGGCATGAGAGAAACCAGGGGCAATGAGGTCATGTGAGTATCTGAGTGCAATGCAAAGGGCATGTGAGTATCTGAGTGCAATGCAAAGGGCATGTGAGTATCTGAGTGCAATGCAAAGGGCACGTGAGTATGAGAGTGCAATGCAAAGGACATGTGAGCATGAGAGATCTAAGAGAAAGGCATAGAGAGAGAGAGAGACACAGAGTCGGAAATAACAGCTGACATAGGCAGTTAGGATGGAAACATTACAGTCAGTTAAGACGTTACCTGTTAATAACGTCCTTCCAATGATTGCTCAGATTGTACCCATCCTCTCGGTTGAAGTTGTGTCTGTGTTTATATATCTGGATGGCTTCATGAACAAATCTCTGAAGGTAGCCGGTAGGTTTGCAGAGTACCTCCGTCTTGGAAAAATCTATTTCGTGTGAGCCCACAGCATTAAAACAATGATCAGCAACGGCAGAGGTATTGGTCCTACCGTGTTTCAAATCTGCCTTTTGTTCACAAACGCGGTCAGAGACATGTCGTTTCGTTTCCCCAATGTAACCATAACTCAGTTTGTAGACACCAGGGTATTGCATGTCAGGAATCACATCCTTTACATATGGGATTAAATCACGGATTTTATGTACTGTGTGGTTGGATCCTCAGAAGGTTGTCTCCCCATGGCTGGGGAGACAGCTTTGCGGATTGTACGGTCCGGGTATCCGTTCATCCTGATGGATTGGTGTACGTGCTCCAGCTCACTGGCTAGGTGGTGCTGGTCAGAGATGCAACGGGCCCTGTGGTGTAGTGTTTTGATAAGGGAATTCTTCTGGGCTGGATGGTGGTGGGAGTCAGGCTTTAGATAGGCATCCGTGTGGGTGGCTTTCTTGTAGACCGAATGTCCCAACGAACCATCAGGTCTCTTGTCGATCAAAATATCCAGGAATGGTAGCTTGCCATCCTTTTCTACTTCCATGGTGAATTTGATAGCCAGGTGTATGGAATTGATGTGGTTGAGAAATTGATTTAGTGCTGGCAGGCCATGTGGCCAGATGACGAACGTGTCATCTACGTATCTCTTCCACAAGGACGTAGGCGATAAGGAAGAACCCATCGGGGTACCCTCATTTTGTTTGTAGAATGTACCAGTCCAGGTGAAGTATGTGTTGGTAAGGCAGTGCCTTACCAAAGTTGGTACATCTGGATTCAGTCCTTGTTGGATCAAGTCTTCAATTATTGCAATGGTGTCAGGCACGGGTACATTGGTGAACAGACTACATCGAAACTGACAAGCAAATCATCTGGAGACAGTGAGATGTCCTTGATTAGAGAAACCAAGTGAGCTAAGTACAGCTGAGGTGGACTTGCCCGTGAAAGGAAGCAGGGTCTCAGACAGAAATCGGGCCAGTTTGTAGGTGGGTGAGTTAATGGAGGAGACGATAGCCACTTCCGTACCCAGTTACACGCTAATTTCTCACATTAACATCACTAGCCCCGGCCACTTCTTGATGACCCTTGGGCTACACCCATTTCAAACATTTTAAAACAGTCTGCCTCAGCAGCAGACCATGCTTTCCCACCTGATGACGCACGCTTGTGTTGCGCCCGAAACGTCGTGATTTATTTTATACCTACGTGACTTTACCGAAAGAACCAAAGAGTAATAATGTGTAGTATAAAAGTTTAACGTGCGCTTGATATTGAGCACCGTTTTAATCTTCCTCCAACGAGTGTTGTATGAGAGTGAAGAATGCCGATGGAATAGAAGATAAAGCGAAGCATGTTTTAAAGCATTCAAAGATCAAAATTTCTGGCATTATGGAACAAGGATC
Organism: Lethenteron camtschaticum; assembly: GCA_018977245.1. Lineage (NCBI taxonomy): Eukaryota > Metazoa > Chordata > Hyperoartia > Petromyzontiformes > Petromyzontidae > Lethenteron > Lethenteron camtschaticum. The sequence continues at coordinate 5,244,457 of MU249595.1, read as the reverse complement.
TGCACACCAAGAACATGTGATCAGCTTAGCTCTCGTTCACGAGAAAGCCCTGAGGTTGTATGGGGACTTGAAAAAGGAGTTGGGAGAAGCAGAGAAAGAGAAAACATTCAAGGCTGCCCATGGATGGTTTTACAGATTTCAGGCACGGTATAGTTCCAAGAATGTACAGATTTAGTAAAAAAACAAGCTTTCGCATACATGTCCATGATGTAATATACGAGCTATACAAAGCAGCGATCCGACACGTCTGCGTGGAATCAGAAATCTCCCGTGTTTGTATTCGTTGCAGTTGTAGTTGTTTGACCGGCTGTATCTGCACGTCTATTTGTGTCGGCGCACTTTTTTGATGTACGATTGTGGTTCAAGTTGTGTACGGTTGTGGTTCTTTGAGCTTTTTTTGCGGTGTATGGTTGTGGTTTATAACATTACTCTATCTCGTATGACAAACGACAACATAAACAAGATTACTTTCGACTATATTATCAGCGTTAATAACATTCCTAACATGGTTAACATTACTACTACAGTAAATCCTCGTTTAACGCGGTAGACGCGTTCCTGCAAAATGCCGCGTTAAGCGAAAAATTGCGTAAAGTGAAAATAATTTCCCCATAAATAATGTATCGATGAAGTTTGGCGAGATACGGAGTAGACAGTGAGATGGAACAAGTAACTGAGGGTACGCAGCCGCGTTGCCGTATCGTTCCGCGTACTGTATCGCACTGCTCAGAAACCGCGTTATAACGGGCGCATTCTATATTGTGCAAAACATATTCCCCAATGGAAGAACCACACGTTAGTGTGAAAACGCGTTGTGTAAACATGTGTTAAGCGAGGACTTACCGTATGCCATCACATGAACAACATTGCTGTGCTTACCTCTGCCACGCGTGCTTTCTTCTCGCGTGGCTCCCACTGCTGCAGGGCTAATTTCATGGAGGTGGACACCACCCGCATTCAAAATATGGGTGTCCATCTCATCACACGCAGAGTTCGCTCTTCTCGCCGAGAAGTGGAGCTGCAGATTCTTGCAACAGGAAGAGCATCGCGAGTGAAAATTGGCACCAATTTCCCCGTTGCAGCCGATTAGTTCGCTGGTGGAGCGGAGTGATTACATCATCCAAAGCAATGGCCGTGACGACATCCGTGCCTGCAGAAACGGCTGACAACTTAAGTTTTTTCACTCGGATTTTCGTGTCGTATGCAAATCACTTCATGCTGAGATTACATAATTTTTTCTGCACTCAGGCCCAGGATATGGGCTCACATTCACTGTTCCGCCACTACATATTCCAGCAGATGTATGGATGCGCCAATGGCAGAACAGCATGTTGGTGATTACAAGCTGCACCAAAATCTAGCAGCACTCTTGCCCAATTGCTAGTGTCGTGACCCACTCGAGAAAATAAGTTACCCAATAAGATGATCTGTCCTGAATGGCCAGCCAACATCTTTGCCTTCATCATTCTCCACCTGTTGATGAGAAGGCACGCTCACAAAACCATGCGACTCCAACACCTCGCCAGCACCAAGCTGCCAGGCTACCCCTTCGGTCTTTTAACCACTCCCTGTTGTTTGATGCCATCCTGCCCGAGTAGATGAATCTCCATCCCGCATGTAAAAGGAGCCAGAATCAGTCCACCAGTCCTCCTGTATTCCATAGAGATCCAGGTGGCACCGGTCCAGCTCCCGACTGAGGAGTGGCAGCCTCTCCCCCTCCCTCGTCCGAGCCGAAACAAACCCCAGGCGACGCAGGTGACTGAAAGCGGAAGCCCGCGGGACGAACACGACGATGGAGTGCTGGGAAATGTCACAAAAGTTTATTTCTTCAAGTAAATATGAAGCGAACACTAGGGCCCCCACAGCGCTGTGACATAGTCGCACAGCGTGCGTATAAAAGGCAGACGCTACTTTAAAATGGCGAGAAGAAGAAATCCGACCGAGGGCGTGGACATCGGGCTTCATGGTAAGGGGAGGCGGCGTGCTCAAGGCAACGGTCTGAGCGGAGATGAGATCCAAAAATAGAGTACTCTTACTTCTCATTTGTTGCATTTGCTCATTTGTTATTCAATTCTTACATTGTCACTCTTAAGGATCAGGCTGTGTAAACATAAACCTACATATCCACCACTGAACGGGACGATCCTTCTCCAATACTGCAAACACTGAACGCTCTACAGACACCCGACGACTCGGTCTGTTTTTGGTTTGTATTGCCTAGGTGAGAGTTCCAAGTGTGCACCACGGGATGACGCGTCAACGTAAGAATGCCTCGACAGATCCTCCGAGTCCGCGCGTCACCGCGCCGTTCTCTCGCCCACACAGCCCCCTCCCCCACACACAGCCTCCACACAGCACCCCCCCCACACACAGCCTCCACACAGCCCCCCCCCACAGCCTCCACACAGCCCCCCCCACGTAATCCAGACACAATAGACGACAGAAAAACAGCACATGTTGCGACCGTGAAACGCCGAGGAAGCAATGACAGCAAATCCCAGCGGAAGCTGAAAGGGATTCTGGGTGACGCACGGGTCTCTAGCAACGACGCCTTCCAGCCGTCTTCATGCGACGACCGCGTTGGCGCCTTCCTCTCCCGGTGGACGCACTCCGGGGGAGATTCCACGAACTCGCGTGTGGTACCGCCGTCCCCACGCCCCCCGCCCGAGCACTGTGTGGAGTGGGCGCGAGGATCCTGCCCGCTTGCCTGCGCCGCGAGGGCACTCTGCGCGATTGTCACAGCGGGCCTCTTAAAGACGTCAATGCGCGGCGCTCGCGTCAACGCGTCGTAGGGGATGCGGGGAGGGGCATCCAGAGTCTGCTCCAAGTTCGTGCAACGGGCGAGGAGGATGAAGCAGATACGTGCGCACACACAACGGGCAAAAACATTCGCATATCGAGAACTTGACCATTGTGTCCGGTCGTTCGCTGATGGAGCATGTGTCGAAAAAAAACGTGGAGCCCCCCCCCCCCCCACAAATAAAGGTGGTGCGCAAGGGGACGGGGGTGACCTGCGGCCAGTGCAAATCAGGTCTTGGGGGAGGATCGGTGCTTTTGGTAAAAAAAAAAACGCCGTATGGGGTGTGGGGGCACACGCTGCAGGGGGCACACTCACAAACCGCACTCATTCAGGTGGAGGGTCCCACCCACTGTAGCGCTCGGGTGGGGGGGCGTGAGGGACGCCGCAGGCGGAGCCCGTTGGAGACGCGCAGCTAACGACCACGTGCCGAGAAGGCCTCCGTGGCGGCGCAAGACCGGGGGAGCGGTAGGGGAGCGGGCCCCACGGGGCTCCTCGGACACAAACACCCGTCGCACAGACAGCCGAACGCTCGGGATGAGGCCGGACGGCACCGACGTCAGATGGAAGGATGGGCGCGAGCGTTTCTCGCCGGGGGTCGGGATCCCGGGAGTGACGGCGCAGGGAAAACAGCGCCAACGATGGGAACCCAGGCGTCGGTGGTTACGGAAGTTCTGGTTAAGGATGCCCTCGTGCGGAGCGAGCCATCACGTGCCCCGCAACGCAGAGGCCTAATGCAGCAGGGATGGTCGCGCGCTCACAGTTGCGCCTGTTGCTCCGTCGGCTGCGTCGGCTGCTGCGCCGGCTGCTGCGTCGGCTGCTGCGCCGACTGCTGCGCCTGGGCCCGCGGGCACCGCGCGTGGGGGTCCCCATCGGGCAGGGCGGGCGCGGGGCCCCAGAGCGCACGTGCGTGTGCGTGTGCGTGTACGTGTGTGCAGGGTGTGCACCTGTGGGACCTTCATGAGCGCGCGCTCGTCAGGAAGTACCAGGGCATCACACAGGGCCTCTACACTATCCACTCGTGCTTTGGGGCCCCAACGAGGACTTTGTGGCGAGCGGCAGTGAAGGCAGGTCCCGGCATGGTGGATACACGGAGGGGGGGGGGGGTCATCGCCCCTCCCCTCTCCNACCCCCCAGGGGCCGGGGGGTGAGTGTGCTCGCGTGGACTGACATTGTGGGGAGCGGTAGGGTAGCGGTTAGCGCATTTCACTACGAACCTGGCGACCCGAGTTCGACTCCCGCTCGCGGCTAGCATCAGTGATTATTTGAACCGGCCCTGGGCCGCTCTTAGGTCATTTCAGCCTCAAATGAGCACCTGGTGCAGTGTAAACATCACTACTAGGGAGATAAAGGTGGCCCGGCGTGGTGTTGGCCACCCACCCCTGGTGTGCCATGCCAGCCTTCATTGGTGCTCACAGCTCTTGCCCCAATAGTCTGTTAAGGCTAGATGGGGGATCTTTGTCTTTGCTGATATTGTGGATAGCGGTGGCACGTAATGGTTATCCCAGATGCCCCGAATTCGATTTTCGCTCATGTCTAATATCAGTGCTGAATAACTGAACCTTATCGTGGACGTACCCAAGTTTGACTCATCCTTAAATGAATACCTGGTACTGTGTAAACGTCAACGCTGGGGACACAAAGGTGGCTGGGCGTGGTGCTGGCCACACCGCCTCGTGTGCCGTTGCAGCCTTCACGGGTGCTGCTCCCCAACAGCACTTGCCCCGACGCCTATACGGGGTGGGGGGGATCTTTGTCTTTGTACGTGCGCACAGACCACAAGGTGTACGTGTGGCATCGCAAGCAGGAGCAGCCGGTGGCGGTGCTGGCGGGGCACACGCGCGCAGTCAGCTGCGTCAGCTGGAATCCGCGAGTGCCCTCCATGCTAGCCAGCGCCTCCGACGACGGCACCGTGCGCATCTGGGGCCCCGCGCCCGCCCTGCCCGATGGGGACCCCCACGCGCGGTGCCCGCGGNCCCAGGCGCAGCAGTCGGCGCAGCAGCCGACGCAGCAGCCGGCGCAGCAGCCGACGCAGCCGACGGAGCAACAGGCGCAACTGTGAGCGCGCGACCATCCCTGCTGCATTAGGCCTCTGCGTTGCGGGGCACGTGATGGCTCGCTCCGCACGAGGGCATCCTTAACCAGAACTTCCGTAACCACCGACGCCTGGGTTCCCATCGTTGGCGCTGTTTTCCCTGCGCCGTCACTCCCGGGATCCCGACCCCCGGCGAGAAACGCTCGCGCCCATCCTTCCATCTGACGTCGGTGCCGTCCGGCCTCATCCCGAGCGTTCGGCTGTCTGTGCGACGGGTGTTTGTGTCCGAGGAGCCCCGTGGGGCCCGCTCCCCTACCGCTCCCCCGGTCTTGCGCCGCCACGGAGGCCTTCTCGGCACGTGGTCGTTAGCTGCGCGTCTCCAACGGGCTCCGCCTGCGGCGTCCCTCACGCCCCCCCACCCGAGCGCTACAGTGGGTGGGACCCTCCACCTGAATGAGTGCGGTTTGTGAGTGTGCCCCTGCAGCGTGTGCCCCCACACCCCATACGGCGTTTTTTTTTTACCAAAAGCACCGATCCTCCCCCAAGACCTGATTTGCACTGGCCGCAGGTCACCCCCGTCCCCTTGCGCACCACCTTTATTTGTGGGGGGGGGGGGGCTCCACGTTTTTTTNCGACACATGCTCCATCAGCGAACGACCGGACACAATGGTCAAGTTCTCGATATGCGAATGTTTTTGCCCGTTGTGTGTGCGCACGTATCTGCTTCATCCTCCTCGCCCGTTGCACGAACTTGGAGCAGACTCTGGATGCCCCTCCCCGCATCCCCTACGACGCGTTGACGCGAGCGCCGCGCATTGACGTCTTTAAGAGGCCCGCTGTGACAATCGCGCAGAGTGCCCTCGCGGCGCAGGCAAGCGGGCAGGATCCTCGCGCCCACTCCACACAGTGCTCGGCGGGGGCGTGGGGACGGCGGTACCACACGCGAGTTCGTGGAATCTCCCCCGGAGTGCGTCCACCGGGAGAGGAAGGCGCCAACGCGGTCGTCGCATGAAGACGGCTGGAAGGCGTCGTTGCTAGAGACCCGTGCGTCACCCAGAATCCCTTTCAGCTTCCGCTGGGATTTGCTGTCATTGCTTCCTCGGCGTTTCACGGTCGCAACATGTGCTGTTTTTCTGTCGTCTATTGTGTCTGGATTACGTGGGGGGGCTGTGTGGGGCTGTGGGGGGGGGGGGGCTGTGTGGAGGCTGTGTGTGGGGGGGTGCTGTGTGGAGGCTGTGTGTGGGGGAGGGGGGCTGTGTGGGCGAGAGAACGGCGCGGTGACGCGCGGACTGGAGGATCTGTCGAGGCATTCTTACGTTGACGCGTCATCCCGTGGTGCACACTTGGAACTCTCACCTAGGCAATACAAACCAAAAACAGACCGAGTCGTCGGGTGTCTGTAGAGCGTTCAGTGTTTGCAGTATTGGAGAAGGATCGTCCCGTTCAGTGGTGGATATGTAGGTTTATGTTTACACAGCCTGATCCTTAAGAGTGACAATGTAAGAATTGAATAACAAATGAGCAAATGCAACAAATGAGAAGTAAGAGTACTCTATTTTTGGATCTCATCTCCGCTCAGACCGTTGCCTTGAGCACGCCGCCTCCCCTTACCATGAAGCCCGATGTCCACGCCCTCGGTCGGATTTCTTCTTCTCGCCATTTTAAAGTAGCGTCTGCCTTTTATACGCACGCTGTGCGACTATGTCACAGCGCTGTGGGGGCCCTAGTGTTCGCTTCATATTTACTTGAAGAAATAAACTTTTGTGACATTTCCCAGCACTCCATCGTCGTGTTCGTCCCGCGGGCTTCCGCTTTCAGTCACCTGCGTCGCCTGGGGTTTGTTTCGGCTCGGACGAGGGAGGGGGAGAGGCTGCCACTCCTCAGTCGGGAGCTGGACCGGTGCCACCTGGATCTCTATGGAATACAGGAGGACTGGTGGACTGATTCTGGCTCCTTTTACATGCGGGATGGAGATTCATCTACTCGGGCAGGATGGCATCAAACAACAGGGAGTGGTTAAAAGACCGAAGGGGTAGCCTGGCAGCTTGGTGCTGGCGAGGTGTTGGAGTCGCATGGTTTTGTGAGCGTGCCTTCTCATCAACAGGTGGAGAATGATGAAGGCAAAGATGTTGGCTGGCCATTCAGGACAGATCATCTTATTGGGTAACTTATTTTCTCGAGTGGGTCACGACACTAGCAATTGGGCAAGAGTGCTGCTAGATTTTGGTGCAGCTTGTAATCACCAACATGCTGTTCTGCCATTGGCGCATCCATACATCTGCTGGAATATGTAGTGGCGGAACAGTGAATGTGAGCCCATATCCTGGGCCTGAGTGCAGAAAAAATTATGTAATCTCAGCATGAAGTGATTTGCATACGACACGAAAATCCGAGTGAAAAAACTTAAGTTGTCAGCCGTTTCTGCAGGCACGGATGTCGTCACGGCCATTGCTTTGGATGATGTAATCACTCCGCTCCACCAGCGAACTAATCGGCTGCAACGGGGAAATTGGTGCCAATTTTCACTCGCGATGCTCTTCCTGTTGCAAGAATCTGCAGCTCCACTTCTCGGCGAGAAGAGCGAACTCTGCGTGTGATGAGATGGACACCCATATTTTGAATGCGGGTGGTGTCCACCTCCATGAAATTAGCCCTGCAGCAGTGGGAGCCACGCGAGAAGAAAGCACGCGTGGCAGAGGTAAGCACAGCAATGTTGTTCATGTGATGGCATACGGTAAGTCCTCGCTTAACACATGTTTACACAACGCGTTTTCACACTAACGTGTGGTTCTTCCATTGGGGAATATGTTTTGCACAATATAGAATGCGCCCGTTATAACGCGGTTTCTGAGCAGTGCGATACAGTACGCGGAACGATACGGCAACGCGGCTGCGTACCCTCAGTTACTTGTTCCATCTCACTGTCTACTCCGTATCTCGCCAAACTTCATCGATACATTATTTATGGGGAAATTATTTTCACTTTACGCAATTTTTCGCTTAACGCGGCATTTTGCAGGAACGCGTCTACCGCGTTAAACGAGGATTTACTGTAGTAGTAATGTTAACCATGTTAGGAATGTTATTAACGCTGATAATATAGTCGAAAGTAATCTTGTTTATGTTGTCGTTTGTCATACGAGATAGAGTAATGTTATAAACCACAACCATACACCGCAAAAAAAGCTCAAAGAACCACAACCGTACACAACTTGAACCACAATCGTACATCAAAAAAGTGCGCCGACACAAATAGACGTGCAGATACAGCCGGTCAAACAACTACAACCGCAACGAATACAAACACGGGAGATTTCTGATTCCACGCAGACGTGTCGGATCGCTGCTTTGTATAGCTCGTATATTACATCATGGACATGTATGCGAAAGCTTGTTTTTTTACTAAATCTGTACGTTCTTGGAACTATACCGTGCCTGAAATCTGTAAAACCATCCATGGGCAGCCTTGAATGTTTTCTCTTTCTCTGCTTCTCCCAACTCCTTTTTCAAGTCCCCATACAACCTCAGGGCTTTCTCGTGAACGAGAGCTAAGCTGATCACATGTTCTTGGTGTGCAGATCCTTGTTCCATAATGCCAGAAATTTTGATCTTTGAATGCTTTAAAACATGCTTCGCTTTATCTTCTATTCCATCGGCATTCTTCACTCTCATACAACACTCGTTGGAGGAAGATTAAAACGGTGCTCAATATCAAGCGCACGTTAAACTTTTATACTACACATTATTACTCTTTGGTTCTTTCGGTAAAGTCACGTAGGTATAAAATAAATCACGACGTTTCGGGCGCAACACAAGCGTGCGTCATCAGGTGGGAAAGCATGGTCTGCTGCTGAGGCAGACTGTTTTAAAATGTTTGAAATGGGTGTAGCCCAAGGGTCATCAAGAAGTGGCCGGGGCTAGTGATGTTAATGTGAGAAATTAGCGTGTAACTGGGTACGGAAGTGGCTATCGTCTCCTCCATTAACTCACCCACCTACAAACTGGCCCGATTTCTGTCTGAGACCCTGCTTCCTTTCACGGGCAAGTCCACCTCAGCTGTACTTAGCTCACTTGGTTTCTCTAATCAAGGACATCTCACTGTCTCCAGATGATTTGCTTGTCAGTTTCGATGTAGTCTGTTCACCAATGTACCCGTGCCTGACACCATTGCAATAATTGAAGACTTGATCCAACAAGGACTGAATCCAGATGTACCAACTTTGGTAAGGCACTGCCTTACCAACACATACTTCACCTGGACTGGTACATTCTACAAACAAAATGAGGGTACCCGATGGGTTCTTCCTTATCGCCTACGTCCTTGTGGAAGAGATACGTAGATGACACGTTCGTCATCTGGCCACATGGCCTGCCAGCACTAAATCAATTTCTCAACCACATCAATTCCATACACCTGGCTATCAAATTCACCATGGAAGTGGAAAAGGATGGCAAGCTACCATTCCTGGATATTTTGATCGACAAGAGACCTGATGGTTCGTTGGGACATTCGGTCTACAAGAAAGCCACCCACACGGATGCCTATCTAAAGCCTGACTCCCACCACCATCCAGCCCAGAAGAATTCCCTTATCAAAACACTATACCACAGGGCCCGTTGCATCTCTGACCAGCACCACCTAGCCAGTGAGCTGGAGCACGTACACCAATCCATCAGGATGAACGGATACCCGGACCGTACAATCCGCAAAGCTGTCTCCCCAGCCATGGGAGACAACCTTCTGAGGATCCAACCACACAGTACATAAAATCCGTGATTTAATCCCATATGTAAAGGATGTGATTCCTGACATGCAATACCCTGGTGTCTACAAACTGAGTTATGGTTACATTGGGGAAACGAAACGACATGTCTCTGACCGCGTTTGTGAACAAAAGGCAGATTTGAAACACGGTAGGACCAATACCTCTGCCGTTGCTGATCATTGTTTTAATGCTGTGGGCTCACACGAAATAGATTTTTCCAAGACAGGTACTCTGCAAACCTACCGGCTACCTTCAGAGATTTGTTCATGAAGCCATCCAGATATATAAACACAGACACAACTTCAACCGAGAGGATGGGTACAATCTGAGCAATCATTGGAAGGACGTTATTAACAGGTAACGTCTTAACTGACTGTAATGTTTCCATCCTAACTGCCTATGTCAGCTGTTATTTCCGACTCTGTGTCTCTCTATGCCTTTCTCTTAGATCTCTCATGCTCACATGTCCTTTGCATTGCACTCTCATACTCACGTGCCCTTTGCATTGCACTCAGATACTCACATGCCCTTTGCATTGCACTCAGATACTCACATGCCCTTTGCATTGCACTCAGATACTCACATGACCTCATTGCCCCTTTGGGCTCTCATGCCTTTATGCACCACTCTTCGTTTACATTAACACGCTAATCTCTCACATAAACATAGCCACTTCCGTGCCCTCGTCGAGGAGGCCGCTCTCCTATCTTACAGTTACATGCTAATTTCTCACATTAACATCACTAGCCCCGGTCACTTCTTTATGACCCTTGGGCTACACCCATTTCAAACCTTTTAAAACGTCTGCCTCGGCAGCAGACAGACGCTTGTGTTGTGCCCGAAACGTCGTGATTTATTTTACTTTCTACCCACGTGACTTTACCGAAAGAACCAAAGAGTATGGATTCCTGCAGTCACGAAAGCTTCAAATCTAGATACAATTATTACTTTCATTTTAACATCAAGCATATTACTACTGCACTTTTTCACATGCTCACCACCTGCACTAGCACTACACTTGCTACTCATTGTTGAAGCTTTGCGGCGATATTTTGTGATCAAGTCCGCGCCAATCTTCAATGAGCGCTCAGTACGCATGCGAGACGACACGATGGGACAAGATGGTGGTGCATGCACGAAATACGAGTTGGTCCAGTACGTTGTCGACTCGGCTGAACCATGTAGAACATTCCATAACCACGTGTGTACGGGGACATCTTACGTTGGGTTCCTCAACAAGTCAGCGACGTGAGTGTGAAACAATGTATATCATCGAGACGTCGTATGTCGAGGACCCCTGTATTTTTGTTTTCTGTTTTCCGACCTGCCAATGGTGCGATCTGCCCGCCCTCATCTCTTCTCGGTGTTCCCGTGGCTCGTGGTCGCCAAATATTCCACCATTCGACCATCACGGACTCAACTTGATTCTCACCCACCAAATCATGTGTGCAATTGACTGTAAACGTGGATATCAGTTTATTTTCAGAATAAGTCGTGGTGTACACCACCCAGCCATTTCACCGTGCCTGGCTACCACCGCCATTGTAAGCGCAGAGCCTCTTGAGGGCCGCGTTGCCTGGGCAACTATGACCAGGTGGCTGTGGTTGCGTGATGTTTTAGGTGCACCCTGATTGGACGTGGATCAACGTCAGTGGCCCGTCTGAGCTCTGGGGTGACCCAGTAGCGAGATAAACCGTGGTAACCCGGCAGCACATCCAGTGTGCAGGAAGACTGAAATGTGATCGCATGCAAGTGCATTTCAATGGCCTCCCACGCTAGGAACTCCACCCACGTGGTTTCCACCTCTTACGTCCATGCTTAAATGTCGTCCCTTTCTGTTTGTGCCTCAGCGAGGTTGGACTTGTCAGGGGTATCACTGCCCACAGAGCCTCCATTCTCCATACCTCCTTCAGGACCATGGTCCCCTTTCTCCACACCCCCTCCAGGACCAGAGGCATTGAGGTCCCCTTTCTCTGTATCCTCACCTGGACCAGAGTCCTTGAGGTCCTCTTTCTCTGAACCCCCTCCTGAACCAAGGTCTTTGAGGCCCCCTTTCTCTGTATCCCCTCCTGGACCATTGTCTTTGAGGTCCCCTTTCTCTGTATCCCTCCTAGACCAGAGTCTTTGAGGTCCCCTTTCTCTGTATCCCTCCTAGACCAGAGTCTTTGAGGTCCCTTTCTCTGTATCCCCTCCTGAACCAGAGTCTTTGAGGTCCCCTTTCTCTGTATCCCCTCCTGGACCAGAGTCTTTGAGGTCCCCTTTCTCCGTACCACCTCCTGGACCAGAGTCCTTGAGGTCATCTTTCTCCGTACCACCTCCTGGACCAGAGTCCTTGAGGTCATCTTTCTCCGTACCACCTCCTGGACCAGGGTCCTTGATGGCCCCTTTCTCTGTGCTCACTCCTGGAATAGGGCCTCCTCCTCCTGTTTCTTCTCCAGAATTGGGGACCTGGTGGATTTCTTTCCCCATCTCCCCATCTGTCCATGGTCTCCCGTTGTATCTCCATGGCTAGGGTGGCCAGGGTCCACAATAGCAATGCCCCCTTCCGAGCCGAGGTCCCTTCGGTCCCGTCTCGCCAGGCCCTTGCCCACACGCTCCAGCAGAGCGGTGATGGCGTTGAAGACTGCGGAGAGCCAGGCGAGGCCAAAGATGATCCACATGGCCACCATGGTCTTGTAGAGCGGCGTGTAGTGGACACTCGGGTTGCTTCCTGTGGGCCGGAACAGGAAACCTCGGAATGAACCTGGAACTGGGACCCGCTCTGTTGCCAAATTGGAGCCTTGCGGGCTGCTCATTACCACCGCGTTCTGTTTCTGAGTGTCCATGGGGAGGAGAGAGGAGGAGGAGCAGTGGGCTATAAATAAAGGAGAAAGTGCATGGCAGGGGGGATCACGCAGGGACTGGGATGTGAACCGGAGTTATTGAGCGGAAGTTGGAGGGGTAGGGGGTGCAGGCTATGCCATGGCTAAGATTTTTATGTGTGCGGGGAGAGTTAGCGCCACCAAACAGACTGATACACAATGTGAAACCAGTGCCTTACTAACACTAAACACACTGGTGCACAACGTGAAACCAGTGCCTTACTAATACTAAATACACTAGTGCACAACGTGAAACCAGTGCTGAAGACAGGCGGGAGGAAGGGCACTGGTGGTCTTCAATGGGGGCGGCCGTCAAACCAAACATGTTAATAAATTTCACCCTATGAGAGCTGCGGTATCTCTAACCTTAACTTCATCCCTGACCCGAACTCTAACCCGATTTATAACCGCAGCCACCACACCATTAGCACTCGGCCGATCTCTGGTGGTAGCCCCTGCCACGGCCCACGGCTCACGACGAGGAAGTGGTGACCTCACCGACCACGTAGTCCCCGAAGCCGATGGTGCTGAGTGTGACGAAGGAAAAGTAGTAGCTCTCGGTGTAGCTCCACCCCTCCACCGCCATGAAGATTACGGCTGGGAAGAGCACGAAGATCATGAACCCCAGGCCACGAAGGCCATCGTGGTCAGAAGCCGGATTGAGCTCTGGAAGAGGAGCAGAAGAGGTGGTATGGAGTTGTGGGTGTAGAGGAGCTCGGGCATTGGAGCAGAATTCGGCTTCGGTTTTGGAAGTCAAGGTGATGGAGAATGGGTAGTTGAGTTTAGGTGGTTGGGTCTGGGTCAGTCATGGAGTTTGTGTGATTGGGGCTGGGTCAGTGATGGAGTTTAGGTGGTTGGGGCTGGGTCAGTGGTGGAGTTTGTGTGATTGGGGCTGGGTCAGTGGTGGAGTTTAGGTGGTTGGGTCTGGGTCAGTGGTGGAGTTTGTGTGATTGGGACTGGGTCAGTGGTGGAGTTTGTGTGATTGGGTCTGGGTCAGTCATGGAGTTTGTGTGATTGGGGCTGGGTCAGTGATGGAGTTTAGGTGGTTGGGACTGGGTCAGTGGTGGAGTTTGTGTGATTGGGGCTGGGTCAGTGGTGGAGTTTGTGTGATTGGGGCTGGGTCAGTGGTGGAGTTTGTGTGATTGGGACTGGGTCAGTGGTGGAGTTTGTGTGATTGGGGCTGGGTCAGTGATGGAGTTTGGGTGGTTGGGACTGGGTCAGTGGTGGAGTTTGTGTGATTGGGGCTGGGTCAGTGGTGGAGTTTGTGTGATTGGGACTGGGTCAGTGGAGGAGTTTGGGTGGTTGGGTCTGGGTCGGTGGTGGAGTTTGTGTGATTGGGGCTGGGTCAGTGGTGGAGTTTGTGTGATTGGGGCTGGGTCAGTGGTGGAGTTTGGGTGGTTGGGGCTGGATCAGCGGTGGAGTTTGTGTGATTGGGGCTGGGTCAGTGGTGGAGTTTGTGTGATTGGGGCTGGGTCAGTGGTGGAGTTTGGGTGGTTGAGTCTGGATCAGCGGTGGAGTTTGTGTGATTGGGGCTGGGTCAGTGGTGGAGTTTGGGTGGTTGGGGCTGGATCAGTGGTGGAGTTTGGGTGGTTGGGGCTGGATCAGTGGTGGAGTTTGGGTGGTTGGGGCTGGGTCAGTGGTGGAGTTTGGGTGGTTGGGGCTGGGTCAGTGGTGGAGTTTGTGTGATTGGGGCTGGGTCAGTGGTGGAGTTTGTGTGATTGGGCTGGGTCAGTGGTGGAGTTTGTGTGATTGGGACTGGGTCAGTGATGGAGTTTGGGTGGTTGGGACTGGGTCAGTGGTGGAGTTTGTGTGATTGGGGCTGGGTCAGTGGTGGAGTTTGGGTGGTTGGGGCTGGATCAGTGGTGGAGTTTGGGTGGTTGGGGCTGGGTCAGTGGTGGAGTTTGGGTGGTTGGGGCTGGGTCAGTGGAGGGTTTGGGTGGTTGGGTCTGGGTCAGTGGTGGAGTTTGTGTGATTGGGCTGGGTCAGTGGTGGAGTTTGGGTGGTTGAGTCTGGGTCAGTGGTGGAGTTTGTGTGATTGGGTCTGGGTCAGTGGTGGAGTTTGGGTGGTTGGGGCTGGGTCAGTAGTGGAGTTTGGGTGGTTGGGGCTGGGTCAGTGGAGGGGTTTGGGTGGTTGGGGCTGGGTCAGTGGAGGGTTTGGGTGGTTGGGTCTGGGTCAGTGGTGGAGTTTGAGTGGTTGGGGCTGGGTCAGTGGAGGGGTTTGGGTGGTTGGGCTGGGTCAGTGTGGAGTTTGGGTGGTTGGGGCTGGGTCAGTAGTGGAGTTTGGGTGGTTGGGTGTGGGCGGATGATACAATGTTTGTGCGTGAGAGAATGTAGGTGGATGTTGGACACTAATTAAGGCACCCCGTCCGTACCTTCTTGAGCCCCTTTTTTCTCAAGACTTCCGCGATCCAGTCGAGGCCACGCAGGATGACCTGGCCAACCTTGTTCAACACCACCACGTTGAGCGGGATCCCGAAGGTGGCAAAGATGATACAGAACACCTTGCCCCCACGGTGGCGGGGACAAGTTCCCATAGCCTGGAGGTTGGAGGGGGTGTATACAAAACCATAATTCGGCATTGCTTAGGCCCAAAGCAGCTCCAGGGGCGTCGGATTCATGAAACATGGCCATGTGCATCCAATGTTGGATTGTCTTTGTAAATTTACAGAACAAGCGACACAATGCAGTGGCGAGTCTCCGCCAACCGTTCTTATCGGAGACGCGGGGAAGGACAACAACACATTCTAACTGAATTACCTCCTGATTGAGTGTCTGATCTTTACCCATCTGGACTGCTGCTGCAATTCTCTTCTCCTCGGTCTTCCTGCCTATACCCTCACTTCCTCCAACAATTACAAATGTTTCTGGAAAAGTTATTTTGAATCATGGGACCTCCTTTGCCAGTACCAATATATGAGAATAGGGTTTTCCCCTTTTTTCTGGAAACAAAACATGTGTTAAGAAGTTAAAACACCAAACTGAAACCTTTGAAAACGAATCATGTCTGCATTAACCACAAAACTTGTGGTCAGAATGCAAACAAAAACATACTCTGATAATATATGCATTGTCTTTGAAACTGATTGGTCCACACCAGAGACAGCTTTCTTTTGAGCCTCGTCTCAAACGGTGTTAGACCAGAGGTATGCCAAAAAGGCAGTTGGTGTTTTAACAACTTAACACCTGTTTTGTTGCCAGAAAAAGGGGAAACCCCAATTCTCGTTATTTAGAATCTCCCATTTAATTCTCACACTTCACCTCTCCTCATTCAACATCACTGATTTCACGTTTACTACACCACTGTCTTTTTAAATACCGTATACTCGTCTTTAAATCTCTCCATGGCCTTTACCTACCTCGCTCACAATCTTATGTATCTCTTTCCTCCCTGTGCCCAATCCCGTTTTCGATATTTCTCCCTCCTTGCACCCTTCCACGAGAATTCACTTCCCCTGCACATTGAGAAATCCCCCTCCTTAACCTCCTTGCATTCCTCTCTTTAAAGCCTCACCTCTTTTCCATTTCCCAATCCTTTCCTATTCTCCCCCTCCACTCCTTCCCATCCCTCATTCTTCGCGCCTTTGCACACCCCTTGCCATCTAAATCAGTTGATTTGTGTTACCGCTATCAAACTATGTGAGGTGCCTTGAGCTAAGGTGCTCTATAAATATAAGATAATAGGATGCCCAAAACCGATAATCTAACTCAGGTGGCCAGGTTCATAGCATGGATGGCCCTCGCCCGAGGGCCCCCAGCGTACCAATGGTGGTGACGACGGTCCCTGCAAAGAAGATGGCGCTGTTGTAGTCCCAATTGGTGAGGTTGGAGATAGTTCCGTCGGCGCCCATCACCCCGTAGATCCGCGCCTCCACGACGAGCTGCGCCCGCGGCACAAAACGGGCGGACACTCATGGAAGGTTGGCCGTGACATAAAGGGGGGGGGGCAGTGGGGGAGCAGCTGTACCCCTCTATAAATGGGAATAGCATTTGAGGGTCCAAACCGTCCTCTCCAGCTTGAGCATCACTGAGAACACCTTGCTGCTGTTGTATTTGGAGGGGCAGGGGAGGGATGGGAAGGAGTGGGGGGCGAGGGAGAGACGAGAAGGGAATTACACATAGAGAAGAGGTGAGCTTTAAGAGGGAAAAGAAACGTGGTTAAGCAGGGGACTGCTTAGTGTATATGAGACGTTGATTCTAGTGGAAGTGTGAAAGGAGGGACAAAGATCGAAAATATGATTGGGCACAGGCGGAAAAGGAGGGACAGAGAGAAAGAAAATTGTGAACGAGGTGAGGGAAGTCCATGGAGAGATTTCAAGATAACTGTATTTGGTCAGGCCGGTGTATGTTGCATGTGTAGTGTCATAGCGCCAGCTGGTGGACACCAGCGGCAGCGCTCACGCCGGTGAGCGTGTGCACGGGTGTGTTGGCAGAGCGGAAGAACTAGGGCAAGGGTCGTGGACCCTTACACATCTGGAGTCCCCTGGAACCTGCTAGTAGGTTCGAGAAGGGAGGCGTGGTCAGAGCGGGGCCAGGCCGCGCTGGTAGGATACAAGGAGCTCGAGGCTGCCGGTCCTGGGATTGGACTCGTCGCCGTCATCGCTGTCGTCTCGTCGCCATCGTCGCTGCCGTCTTCGCTAGATATTGCGCTGCAGGATAGTTGTTGGCTGTCTCAGTCAGCACCGTCAGTGTTAGACGGCAGTGTTGTGTACAGGCGAGGCGAAGCGCCTGTGGGGAGTGTGTGGACGAGACCGTGAACGTTAATAAAGCGCCTCCTACAAACCTCGTCTCCGAATCATTGACACTGCACATGTATGTTGAACTTCTTTCGCACTGTACGTAGCCAACTGTGCTCGTCGGAGATGCGGGGAAGGATAACAAACTAAACACAAACAAGCATGTCGGTCCGCCTTGGGTGTAAAACTGCCACACTACACTGTCATGTTTCAAGAGGCCTGTTTTATTGTACTGTGCAGTGTGGGGGATCCATGGTTGTGCTGCTGTACAGCTGCGTGTTACGGTTGTGCATTCCATGTTTTTCATAACCAATTACTTTTACTGTTACAAGATAATCCTGAGTGTGATCATTCTTGACTATACAAGTGTAGTCTATAAGGGAATGCGGTAATACCTGGACATGCGAATATACAATGTACGAAGTTTCAGTATCACGAATTTTGGATGTATTACTTTAGTATGATATTAATCGTAACAAATTAAGTAAAATAACAAATGTTGTACACTGAAACGAATAAAAAAATATAGCAATCTGCAATATTACATGAATAGGAATGTAATTATGTTTGTTGACCTTTGCGTATCGCGATGGGTCATAGAAAGTTTGTTTGCATTCGCCTCGGCCAATCAAAGCACAGCAACGCGCTATGATGGAGCTGTGGCAATACAACCTCGTGACTGGTGAGTGTAAAATATATTTTACGATACAGTACATTACGTATCTTTAACTTGTGTCAGTTTATTTTGAATTTTAATGTGTTTATAGTTTTAAATGGTAAGTTACGCAGGCTGGGAACGCATCCTCGGAGTACTATGTTATAAGGTATTGAGAATACGAAGTTTCGATATACAAAGCTCCAGGAATGCATCTACCTCGTATTTTGAGGTTAACTGTGAACTTCGCTTGTAGCCGATCTTGTAAGCAAGTGTGATTCCACAAGCCACGTTTTGTGCCTCACCTTTGATTGATTGTTCAGCACCTGCCTGTTTACCCCAAACATCAGGGCCGGCGTGAACCATCACCGCCGACTGTGATGTAATGTCCCAGCTCCTAATGAACCATTAGCGTTGGTCACCACCACCATGACCACGGCAAGCACCAACACGATCATAGACAGACAAAGACAAAGTTCCTCCGTATAGCCTGTAACAGACTGTTGGGGAAAGTGTCATTAGCGAGCACCTATAAAGGCCGGCACGGCACACGAGGAGGTGGGTGGCCAGCACCACGCCCGCCCGCCTTTGTCTCCCAGTGGCGATATTTACACACCTCACCATTTGAGGCTTTAAGTCGACCTAGGGGAGGCCCTGGGCCGATTCAGGTAATGGTCACTGGTGTTGGCCGTGAACGGGAATCGAACTCAGGTCGCCGGGTTCGTAGTGCAGCGAGCAAACCGCTACACTACCGCATCCCATAGACACCATCACCGAGACAACTACAACCTCCTTGGCTGTCCATCGAGACGATGATGACGTTGCTTTTGTGGATGAGGGATTGGGATGGGTTAGCGCCTTTGGTGCTCGCGCCACTTCATGTGGCTGTGGAGGCCAATGCGATAGCCACACACTCTGCTGCAGCTGGGACACGTGTGTTGGATGTCGGGTGACGTTAACCCAGCTTTGTGTTGGTGTCTCTGGGGCGTCTCTCACATCTACTCTGTGAGATGGTGTCTTCCAGTTTCTGAACCCCTCTGGCACAGGTGGACTACAGGTGGACCTGTCCGGCGCCAGGGGCTCCAGGCTGGAGTGATTGATGTTACAGCGGGTCCTTGCTGTGGTCCTTGAAGCGCTTTTTCTGTCCTCCAGCAGAGGGTTTGGCTGCGCTGATTTGGCCGTAGAGAACTCGACGGGGGAGGCGGTAATCAGGCCATGCGGATCACGTGGCCGAACCAGCGGAGGCGTCGTTTAGCCGCTCTCGCAGACGACTTGGTGTGGAAGGCTTCAGGATGTTGATGTGCTGCCTATATGGGGTCCAGGCCGCTGAGCCATAAAGCAGATGAGACACAAACAGCGTTCTAAACTGCCACCTTGGTGTGGGTCTTGAGGTTACTGTTTTCGAAGACCCTGGCCCGTCCAAAGGAAGCGGAGGCTCTATTGATGCGAGTGTGGATTTCATCGTCTCGGGAGCACGTAGGGGAGATGTCAGAACCGAAGTAGTTGACATGGGGTACCAATTTGAGGTGAACACCATCCATGTTGAAGGTAGGAAGTGAGGTGGACACGGATCACAATTGAGCAATAATTTACGTCTTCTGTGTATTCATTTGGAGGTCGACGGAGCGTAGAAGGAGGAGACCAGCTTGAGGGTGTGTTGCATGGATTCTGGGGTGTGAGCCAGGAGTGCACAGTCATGTGCATATTGCAGTTTTTTTTGTGTGGGTTTGGAGGCGTCTTAGGTTGAAGAGATTTCCATCCAGACGGTACTGTAGCCGGATTCTGTCGTGTGACAGGCTTGTGATGGCAGCAAGACGCATGCTGAATATGACTGGAGCCAGAATACAGCCTTGCTTGACCCAACCTCCACGTTGAAGGCCTCTGATTGAAGCCCACAATGCACCACTCTGGCATGCATTCCTTCATGGAACTATTTTAGAATGCTCGAAACTTGGGAGGCACCCCAAGTTTGATAAGCTGCCGCCGGAGTATCTCGCTGTTGATGGTGTCGAATGCTTTGGTGAGGTTGATAAAAGCTATGAAGAGGTCTTTGTTTTGCTCCCGACAGATTTTCCTGCAGTTGATTTGCCATAAAGATCATGTCGGTAGTGCTCCCGCCTTTCCTGAAGCCGCACTGGGATTCTGGGAGTATTTTTTGGATAGGTGCTCTGCGAGCCGGTAGAGGCATTATCATGGCGAGGACCTTCCCGGCATTGAAAGGAGGGAGATACCTCTGCTGTTGCCACAAGCCACTTTGCCACGCTTCTTCTTGAGATAACTAAAATATTTGCATCCTTCCATTCCTGTGGGATGGTTTCGGACACCAGATGGACTTGATGAGAAGGTGCAAGCGGCAAAGGAGGAAGTATCCCCATGCTTCAGGATCTCAGCCGGGATGCTGTGGGTCCAGCACTTTTCTTCTTTTTCAGGCTTTTGACTGCCTGGTAGACCTCAGAAATTTTTGGTGGAGTGTCGAGTTCATGAAGGGCAGGATATCTGTGAGTGTGTTGATGATGTCGGTGTGGTTGAGGAGGTTATGAAAGTGCTCCTCCCATCTCTCCAAGATCTTTTGGCGGTCCTTGAAAAGCGTGTTTCCATCAATAGACCTGACCACGGTGATGGCTTGTTTTTGGGGACAATAGAGGACTTTGATGGCATCATAAAACTTGGGTGTTGTTTGTGTCCTCGAGGTTTTGGATCTTATCTGCTTTTGGGACCCACCAGGTATCGTCCATGGCACGGAGAGCACGCTGGGACTCTGTTTTGGCCTTGGAGAGGGAGGATTGGAGAGTGGGGGAGTCTGGGTTGGAAAGGATGGCTTTGTGGGCCTGGCTTTTGTTCTGTAGTAGTGTGTGAATGTCGGCAGCGTTCTTGTCGAACCAGTCTTGGTGACGATTTTTGGTGTACCCGACTAATTCGGAGGCTGCCTTGAGGATGGCTGTGCGCAACTCAGTCCATGTGGTGTTGAGAGTCTAGGGAGTTTGGGGGGAGTTTGGTGGAGAGGAGATGCCGCAGGTTGTTAGCGACAGCTGGATTTTTTAGGGCATTGCAGTTGAGTCTCTTATTTGGGGCCTTCCTTGGATGGCGTGGACGGATCTCAATGTGGAGCTTGGGTCAAGAGCTCCTCATTTTGGTCGCACTGAAGTAGGATGATGTAATCTCGCAGGTGCCAGTGTTGGAGCGGGGGTGTTGCCATGAGTTCATGTGCTTGCCCTTCAACTAGAACAGGTATTGGTGACCACTAGGTGGTGTTCAAAGCATAGGGAGAGTAGCTGCAGCCCATTTCTGTTCTGCTTACCCACCCCATGCCGGCCTAGTACACGGTCCCAGGACTGGTGTTAGGAGCCCACCCCGACATTGAAGTTTCCCATGAGGATAACTTGTTAGTATGGGATGTGTTTTTAAATGGCAGTGTCTAGAGCTTTATAGAGGCCTCCTTGTCTGCGTCCAGTGTAGGCGCATCAGCACTGATGAGCGTGGCAGAGCGTCCCCAGCCAAAGGAATGCACCACGTCATAAGCCGCTCACTAATACCAACAGGGGATTCAGAGACGCGTTGGAGGAGTCACGTTTTAACAGCAAAACCCACTCGATGGAGGCGGCGAGAATCATGCGGAACACCCTTCCAAAGGAAGGCGTAGCCCTCACCAACCTCTGCGAGAGAGTCTTCTCCAGGTAAGCTTGTTTCACTGAGGGCTGTAATGTCGATGTCGTATTTCCTGAGCTCATGGGCCACAAGGGCTGTCCTGTATGGTCTGTCGGTTTTTTTCTTTAGAGTCCAGGAGGTGCGGACATTTCATGAAGAAACCTGAAGGGGCAAACGAGTCTTGAATGTTATTGAGTTCGGCCGCTAATGGGATGCTCCGGTGGTAGCAGCTAACCACCAGAGTGAGTGGAACGGACAATTTTTAGACCACATTTTCTAGGTCCTTCCCCGTCAGGGGTGAGCAGTGCGGGGCTGCTCAGACACGATGGAAGCTGTTGAAGAGACACGCTGTCCCATCCTGTGTCTCGGTGACCTAAACTCCATCGCTGCCTCCGTGGAGAGTTTGGATAATTCTCCCAGTCACATCCTTCGCCTGCACCTTCCACCATTCGCTGTTACCATAGGGCTTTAAAAAAAGGGGGGGGGGAAAGAGGTTGGAGCAAGAAACCTGCATAGGGAGTGGATTATGGTGAGGATAGGGGTGCGCACTCCCTACGCCCACCATCTTCACTCCAGCCAGACAGACTCGGGTGGCATGGGGAACTCACGACGACCTTCGTCTGGCCAGAGCTGCAGGGGACTGCCAGAGATCCGGTTTGTTGAATACCGCCATTGTGGGTCCCCACCACAGATTGGAAGTCAGGGTTTTCTCCCCNTAGTCAAAATTTACCCACAAGGCAGTGGGGCAGTGGTTGGCAAGTTGTAGATGCCTATGGGTACCGCCGCAGCTCCGTGGTCCTCTCCTGGTTTGGCCTGGTGTCACGAGACACCAGTTACCGTGGGCTGCCCATGGGGAGGCACGGGAGTCTTGGTGATGGAGAGGCTCTGTACTGGCAAGAAGACTTACGCACTCAGCTTCCTGTTTCACCGTTACGGCTCGCCAAAGGCAGCGTTTGACAGCATGGGTAGCAACGCATACCAAGCAAGCATGCAAGCAGAGCAACAAGCAAGCAAGCAGGCATGCACCTAAGCTAATCGTGATTACTGCACTCGGCACATCACATCATCCTGTGGTTGAGGCAAACACCCACAGCCATAGCCACAACCATCACCACATCCACCATCACAATCACAACTACCACCACACATGAACACCACGATCATAGCTACTACCTTCACAATCATAATCACCACCAACACCAGCAGTCTTAATGACAGCCACAGCATGCGAGGATACTGAGGGCCACATGCCCCGCTTCAATCCCAGCCAACACCACGGCCCGCCGCCTTTGTCTCCTCAGCGCTGTTTACACCCCATATTCTTGTTTAAGGCTGAGTCGACCTAGGTGAGGCCCAGGACTGATCCAGGTATTCGTTACTGACGTCGGCCACGAGGTAGGAATAGAAGTGGGCTCCCTGCGTGCACAGCAGTGCGCTACGCACTCCTTCACACGGAGCGCCTTAAAAAGCCGGCGAGCGCGTGAGAGGGTTGTATGGTCAGCACTTCGCCTGGCCACCTTTGTCTCTCCAGCGCGGATGTTTACACGCAGGTGCTCGTTCAAGGCCGGGTCAATATCACTCGTCAGTGATGTTAACCGTGAACGGGAATGAACCCGGGTAGCGCGATGCGCCACGTACTGCGCCATACGAAGATCACCCGTATTGCCTTAACATGCTGTAGGGCACCGTTCTTCACTGATTTGTAGAGTGGGGGGGGGGGTGAATTTTTGCCGATGAGACATCATCATCATCGTGAGGACCACAACACATCTGAAACCATTGGGCCAGTGCCGGATTAAGCTAGTGCATATGTTGTTATAAATCGTTAATCTTAAACACTCAGTCGTTCATAAAAGGTTAAGGCAGTATAGTACTATAGTAATAGAGCAATTGCAGAATCACTGAACCGGAATTGATAGCTTGGAAGCATTTAGCGCGGGGCCCTTGAAAGTGTGGGGTCCGTAGCTACTACACATGTGTAGCTACTTGTGTAGCTACTACATGTGTAGCTACTACTACATATGTAGCTACTACATGTGTAGCTACTACATATGTAGCTACTACATGTTAGCACTACGTGCTACACATGTAGTACTACATGTGTAGCTACTACTAGCTATACTACATGTGTAGCTACTATTAGCTATGTGCTACTACATGTCTAGCTACTACATGTGTAGCTACTACTAGCTATACTACACAGTACTACTACATATGTAGCTACATGTGCTACTCGTGCACTGCTACTACATGTGTAGCTACTACATGTGTAGCTACTCGTGCTACTACATGTGTAGCTACTACATGTGTAGCTACTACATGTGTAGCTACTACATGTGTAGCTACTACATGTGTAGCTACTACTCGTGCTACTGGGAGGATCCGGCCCTGATTGGGGCTGCGCGGTGGGGTGGCTTTCACTCGCTGTGTATTGTCGGAGGCCGCATGTCAGGGGCCGCACTGAAGGCCAACAGGGCCGTCAGTGGTCCGCGGCCTTGCACTTTAGAACCCGCTGTAGGCGTCGATCGTGAGCGGGAATCGAACCCGGGCAGCCGGGTTCGTAGCACAGTGCGCTAACCGCTGCACTACCACTCCCCACACACACTGAGACTCTCACACATACTGCACACATCTAAACACACACGCGTATTCACGCACACACACACGCGCACACACTCCATCGCAGGTGCGCAAATTAGGCGCCTGCCACACAGCGGTGGCACGTGATGCAATCCTCAGCATCGTCTCTGCGAGTGATTGGTTGTCGTCATCGGTCACGCCAGGCGAATGAGCCGCGGTGTGAGTGACAGATGTGTCTTCATCTTCTTGATTCTTTCGGTAAAGTCACGTAGAAGGGAAGTAATAAAATAATAAAAATAAAACATAATAAAATAATTCTCACGACGTTTCGGCCACAACGCAAGCAGCCGTCCTCAGGTGAAGACCAGGTCTGTCGGGGAGACAGCGTCTGAATGAAACACCACCACGCTTGGAGCGTATATTTAAGCTGGGATGGAAGGGGGGAACGGCGCCTTGACAAAATAATTTGCATATCAGGAGGAATTTATCATATTTATGGGAAATGCAGTTATGTGATTAGTACTACTTGTGAAATGCGTAGGTGGGCGGGGGTTTCAAAGTCATATTATGCCCGTGCATTATGCAGGATTAGCAGCATCAAAGGGAGGGGATATGGGAAATGCAGGTATGTGATTAGTACTACTTATGCCCGTGCATTATGCAGGATTAGCAGCATCAAAGGGAGGGGATATGGGAAATGCAGGTATGTGATTAGTACTACTTATGCCGTGCATTATGCAGGATTAGCAGCATCAAAGGGAGGGGATATGGGAAATGCAGGTATGTGATTAGTACTACTTATGCCCGTGCATTATGCAGGATTAGCAGCATCAAAGGGGGGGGGGGGATATGGGAAATGCAGGTATGTGATTAGTACTACTTATGCCCGTGCATTATGCACGATTAGCAGCATCAAAGGGAGGGGATAGGGTAGCATTAATAAAAGGAAGGAATGTTAATAGTATGTAGCTGCAGTAACTAAACAACCACGTTAAAACTAAAGTATAAATTACATAGTATCATCAGTATACTAAATATACTCTCCAATAAGCTGAGCTACTAACAGTAAGTAATACATTACAATTATACGTCGCAAAAATATAATATGCTTCCAGCTAAACTTTTTTCCCTTACATCACACGTTATTGACAGATGTGTGTTTGCATGAGTGGCAGGTGTATATGTGAGTGACAGGTGCGTGTGTGTGAGCTGCTGAGGTGGGACGGGTGGAGGGCTCTCTGTGTAACGCGAACTCGCGTGAGCTGAAGCGAGTCAACACGGCCCAGACAATGCGACGGGACTATCGAAGACAATAATAGCAACAGCAGCAGCAGCCAAGGCGTCGTCTCGATGTGTACCTGCGTCACTGTGCACGGCCCTCTTTAGCCCCGTCGTGCTGCAATGCGAGCAGTGGCCGATGGGTTCGGTGTATAATTCACGATAGTCTATAATTCACAACAGTCCAGGTGTCAACATCTTGACTCCATCGGCCTCTTGGCTTCGTGTGATGCAGACGACGCCTTCACGCATCGTGCGCGGTGACGTCACCGCCGCGCACGTGCACGTGGCCGCGAGCCAGAATCCAGCCAGCAAAACTTTATTTTCGGATATAGCACGAGGTGTGTGTGTGTCTGTTTATTAGCCAGCAGAACGTGTTGATGTAAGCACACTCATTGGCAGAGCCGGGCTCGTTAAACTAAATTCTGCCGGCGGTGCCACATGTTATTGGTAAGCGCTGTCCCTCTAAACCACGGCGCCCTGATAAGTACAGCGCGGAGGCAATGTTTAGACAGTCACGACGCGTTGGTTGTGAAGCATTGCGTGTGAACAGGTCGCGTGTTGACTGTGTACACTCCGTGGGCGTGTCGGTGTTTGCGGCTTTGTGAATCTGAATGCGCAGATGTGTGTGTGCGTGTGCGAGTTCATGCATTCCCCATACCAGGTGCCGAGTATTGGCGCCATTGACTAGCGTCGTGAGGTATGGCCATATATATATAATTTCCTCTAATTGATTGTATGGTGCCTCATGAAATCCGGTTCCCAGGGTCGCCTTCTTCTTGATGCGAGCATCGCCACGTAGGAAGCGCGGACTTTATCTCGCAAAGAATCGAACCTTGTTGGAGCCAGAGACAGAATCGGGAGGAATAGACTGGGACAACGTTGGCAACAGCGAGATGAGACTGAGAGCGGAGGCGCGCACGATTCCGGAGAGCAGCAACACCTTCTACGAGAGAGGGAGAGCTGATGGTGGTCATCCAGCCCACACCAACACTCAAGACAAATTACAGATCACTCAGGTGTCCGCTTCCACAGCGGCGAGCGATGTAGATGGAGACCAAACGTGAGAGGACATGACCCAACGAGGAACCAAGAGTGATGGTGATTGTGATGATTCCTGTAGCGAATGACTAGCGACTCTTGTCAATTCAGTTCTAAGTGATTTAGCCATTCGCTGAGTTGTCACTCAATCACTCACCGACCCACCCACTTGCCCACTCACCCAACCACACGCCCACCTACTCACCTACTTACTAACACAACCACCCACATCCACCCACCCACTCACTCATCCACTCCCCTACCTACTCACCTACCCACCAAATCTCTTTGCGTGCTATGAATCCGTACGTGTGATGATGATTCAAGCCACGCCGATGAGCAATTATCTGTGGCCAGGTCGGCTCTGAAAAAGAGCTCAAAGCTCAGTGGAATTTACCTGGTAAATGACATAGTTGAGTTTGAGTTTCGGTGCCTGCGTGTGGTTCCGGCTAAGCGCTGCTCGTTGTTTCCGTGGGAGATGGAATCCGCGCAGCACGGTGATGGCAGCGGTGGCGTCGCTGAGTGGAGAGGAATACAAATGTCGTCAGAAGGTGAAAAGATGAGAGCCAGACGATAGCAAGAAGAGAGAATGGTCATGATTGGGGACTTGTTTGAAAAAATGGATTGAGAGATGAGAGAGGCAAGCGTCGACCAGAGTTCGCGACCAGCACTGACGTGGCCAGCCCTCGTGGGCATGGTGAGACGGAGACCAGCTATGATGAAGGTGGAGACAGGGATGATGAAGGTGGAGACAGACGCAGATCGCCAGACTCGTCACTCGCCATTCTGTTCCTGCGTGTGGCAGCAGCGAGATGCGTCCAGGCGCTGAATGCCAATGGCGACGTCTGATAGCTACTGTATGAGAAGACTTCAACAGAGAGAGTTCGTGTAATGTTGCTCTCCCTCCTCGGTTGAAGGAGTGCCGACTACAGATGTTTACTATTTGGTCCAAAGTATGGATTGCGTGGCCATAATGGCACTGCTGTGGCTCGCGTCTCTAAATTTTCGCTCACTCCTCTCCCTCACATTCTGCGCAGGAAGTGAGCCTCAGGCTGGTGCAGTGCCCGCTGCGCGTGACAGCCACGGGCGGGACAGCTCCGCCAGGACCCGGGTCTCGTGGCCATCGCCACTCGAGCGGACGGGCACCTGGGGGCCTTTCGTCTTAGCACTCAGGGCAATAGCTTCCGATGCCTCGCAGAGCCAATTGATGGAAGCGGATGCCGTAGTTTGAAATCACGCATTGACTGGCATAGTCACTGATGAGTGCATTGAGTGTAGGGGGATATGTTGTTGTGTAGGTGCCTAGCGGTATCGTGACAGATAGAGTTGGGTGACCATCATCTAGCAGTGGATCCATCGTACCTATTTTCTATTGCCAATGTTGCTCTTCCCTCCCCTTGCCCCTCCACTCCTTCCCGTCCTTCCGCGAGCCCTTCTTGGTGATCCCTAAGTGCCCTCTATCGTGGTCTCTCATTCCTCAATGGAGTGGTAGATGACAGCCTTCACGTGGCCCACTTTGTTAAGTGAGAAATCGCGACGAATCCTATCAACGTGGCGACCGAACATCGATCTCCCGGTCTCCAGAGCAACAACACAAGCCATGTCAATGGTCATCTTCAGGGCTAAACGACGCTCTAGACGGGCCCTGGGACAAGGATCCTCCAACTAAACATTAAGGGACTATCCCAAGCAAATGNCGAGTGTCTCGTGATCATAACGAAACCCCATAACGTTGATGTTCTGATACTCCAAGGAATCCACATCTTGGATGCTCGACATGCCAGTTGCGACCATATCCATGGATACAACCTCACGTCGAACCACTATCACCCGAAATATGGCTTGGCCATATACATGGAAAACTCCATCACATAGTTCAACGCCTTCCCACCAAATGAAAAGAAGCCACCGACGCTACCAGCATCAAGATGGGGGAGCTGCACATCACCAACGTTTACAAAGCCCCGAATTAAAATGGCAAAAGTCAGCGCTTCGAAGTGTGCCAATCTCAGCCCGATACGTTGGTGACGTTTAATTGCTACCATACTACGTGGGACTCTGCAGTAGATCAGACCGACGGCAAATACCACACCGACTAGATGTCCGCCAAGATTTGCACCTAGATTTTGATCCAAAACAGCAAGGAACTTTCGACTCTGTTTGCTTGCAATGCAACTACAATGCAGACCTAACAATTTTTCCAAAGATCACATTGGGAGCGCAATGGACGCGTCTCGCAAAATTCTCCCAAACTTCCCCAGGAGTCAACTTAGACCCATCATCATCCACATCGACATCCCCGTGATTTTGTCAAAACGATTGCCGAGGTAGAACATGGTGAAAGCTGACTGGGACCACGGTAAGAAGTCTTTAGAAAGAGTGTTGAGTCGAATTCCCGTAACGTATAAGCAGGCTGTAGAAAGAGTGTTGAGTCGAATTCCCGTAACGTATAAGCAGGCTGTAGAAAGAGTGTTGAGTCCAATTAACGCGACACCGGAATGTTGTCACCGTTTCGTTGGACTCCTCACTGCAACTGCCGAGAAGCACGTGCCCCGAGGCGTCCGGAAAGAATATACTCCCTGCTGGACAAAAGAGACCTAGGCCCTACTCTGACTGTAAAACCAATCGAGCAGCCCACAGGTTGCAAAGGTCCTGCTCGAGGTTTTAGACTCAGACGTCAGCTGTGGATTGAGTGTGTGAAGGCCTGGGCTTCACACACTCCAGCTACAACGCCTGGGTGCTGCTAATCGAACAGAATACCGGATCGCAAACAGTCCTGCCCAACTCTGTAGCCCCCAAACTTATAGAGAACACAAAAGGAAACCGCTCAACAACAACATCAAGCGAGATGTTTCAACAACAGAGACTCCATTCCTAACAAAGACCTAACCACCGTGGGGGATATTTCCTGGATATGGAGGCTCAAACCAAATCCCACAAAACAACAGTTACTGCATATCATCTTGATAAAAGGAATGCCAAGCACACTCTGAAAGTGACCTTCTGGGGCAACACAGTGCGACACGACCCACTCCATCATATCTCAGAGTGAATCTGGACGATAATTTTCCACAACCACGTGAAAGAGGTGGCCACCAAGAGCATCAGCACCCAGTGCTATGGACACCAACGATGGCCCTTCTGTACTCTGTAGCCGAGTACTCTTCACCAGGATGGACCATAACTACAGACAGTCCCCGAGTAACGGTGGTCCGACTTACAATATTTCGATCTTACGATGGTGATAGCGATACAACAAAATTGTAAAATATTTTAAATTTCGCGCGACAGGCAAACGCAGCAGCGAAACGATACGTTCAATGTAGGTATGATACGTAGCTTTAGCGATTCATTTTAGGGTTACCACGATACGATACGTTCAATGAAGGTTAAACTTTTAATAGCAGATAGGATTGTTTCGTGAAAAAAACTTTCTATTAAATTGCAGTTCATATCGGTAGGCTAAGAATTGACCTTGTTTTTTTACTTTACATTTACTGTGCAATACAGTATTGTAATTAATAAATACATACAGTATATAGTGTATACAGTACGGTACTGTAAATTGCTCTTTTGCTAAATTATCACCATTCTTTAAGACTCCTGGGTAGACGAGGCCATCTTCGACTTACGATATTTTTGACTTACGATGATGGGGTCGTCGTAACGCATCTCCGTCGTAAGTAGAGGACTGCCTGTAGTCGCAATTGACTTGTGGATGTCCAACTGAGCACTGCAATTCGGTGCGTCACTGGAACCCTCAAGTCGACTCCAACAGCCTGGCTGCCCGTGCTGTCCCACACCTCTCCCCAACCCATCCGCCGCAATGCTGTTCACGTCGTCACGTGAACAAACGTCTGTTCACGTTGTCACGTGAACAGACGTTTGATTCACGTTGTCACGTGAACAGACGTTTCATTCACGTTGTCACGTGAACAGACGTTTGATTCACGCGACTACTTTATTGATTGTGTGTGTCGAGTGGAGGAGGATTTACGACACACATTTTATTCACGCGATCTCACCCAACAACAAAAAATCAATAATTAATCATAACATCGGTCGCGAAAGCCCCGCTCGTCTTAGATTGGCGCTATTTTTGTTCGACCGTGGAGGAAGGGATGATGGAACTGCGAGTCAAGCCCCAACCAGGAGTGGAACTCGCAACTTGCAGACTGCGAGTCGCTCGTGCTTCTACCGCTGAGCCATGCGGCCGGATCGTGTGAGCCCGTGGCTGCATAGACGTGTGCCTGCGTGCGAGTGCGAGAGTGGGTACGACTTCGTGCCTTCGTGAACGTCGCCGTGTAAGTGCGGCGACTACACCGCAGCGAGGTGGCACAGTTGCTGCACCTGCCATTAATCTCAATCTAAATTAAAATATTTTTATTTTACCAGGTAAGGCCCAGATGCGACCTGGTCACGAATGATAGCTCAACCACGTGGCTGATTGTGTCGAAATGTATCGCAGCTAAATACTCTAAACGGACGTTGATTCTAAATGTGGAGGGAAAAAGCGGAGGACACGGAGGGAAATCCACGCGACCACAGGGAGAGCTAAATGCAAACTCCACAAGATATGGGCATCGTCAAGATCGGGATCGAACCCACGACCTCCTGTGTCCCAGGCGAGGGAGTTAATATCTTGCCACCGTGGCGCCGAGTTGGTGAACCCATGGCACCTGGGTGTGTCCCGTGACCTGGCAGCGGTGAGCCTTTCACACTGCAGGTGATTGACTCAAAGTGCACCTAGCCTGGCACAAGCACCCTAGTGACGTCACCGCTACTTAGTGGCGAAAGGCGGTTGATGTATGAACGCATGCCTGTGTGTGAATGTGAGTCGGTGAGTGGAATGACTTGGAGAGACTGGCTCTTGCTGTCGTTTTCTCCAAGCTTGACCACTGTCCGAGTGAGGGGCTGGGGAGCTTCCAGCTCGATCAGAATGTCAGCTGCCAGAATGCTTACGCGCACCCCGTCTCGCGTGCACATATCATCATCGTCATCATCGCCACACCTGCTCTCTTGTATTTGCATTGGCTACCAGTCGAGTGGATTATGAAAACCCGCCGCTGCTGCTGCTGCTCCACGATGTTTGCAGGAGATGATCTGTGTTTACTCGCCGAACATATCTCTGCGATCTTGGCATCACCTTCTTCTAAGGACTCCGAGGTCAAGGCTGTGTGCCTGGGGTAGATCGGGTTTTTTTTCTTTTCTTGGAACACTGCTAATAAGACAATCGCAAGACGGAGCTATTTAAGTCTATCTTGAAAACGCACCTGTAGAGTTGTTCACGCGCGTTGTTTTCACTGTGGTAAGCGCACAACCCCGATACTACGCGTCTCTCGCTTCTGGGTAGGGGGACAGAAACACCGTGGGGGGGGGGGGGGCTTTCGGCGCTGGGCCGTGCCGAGGTGGGGTGTCCACCCTGAGGGGGTCTTCCGACGGGGGCGGGAGTGGGGCATTTCTGTTTAAAAGGGGGGGGGGGGGGGAAGAGGCGCGTGGAGGAAGTCGTATTCTAGGGGAGATTGGGTGTAGGGGGGGATAAGGAAACACGCTCTGCATCTCGTAACATACACGCGGCTTTATGTGTTGGGGTGTCAACCTCTGCTCGACTCTGAGTCCATCTTATCTCAACAACTGACGAAAGGGAAAACATGGAGGGGGGGGACTCAGCTCTCCATACACGGTGCATTGGGATCTACGATTTGTATTCGCCTTACAAATGCACATTATTATTTTAGTATTTTTATTACTAACTTTAATTATTTGTATTTTACCAGGTAAGACCCACTGAGCTATTGAGATCTTTTTTCAGAAGCAATATGGCCACAGTATATAGCTCAACGAAGTGGCTCATCACGTGGAAATGTACAGCAGCAACATACTCTAAACGCATGTTTTGAAAGGTGGGGCGGAAAACCGGAGGACCCGAAGAAAAATCCTCGCGACCCGGGGAAAGAGACACGCAAAGTCCAAATCTACAGGCGTTAGGGTCGGGATCGAACCCACGACCTCCTGTATACCAGGCGAGGTAGTTAACACCTCGCCACCGAGTTGATGAGTGTAAGATATTGAGTGTGAGTCGGTAGGTAAGTGTGTGAGTACGTGAGTGTGAGTCGGAGTGTGAGTGGGTGAGTGTGAGTCAGTGAGTGAGTGTAGTGGGTGAGTGTGAGTCGGTGTGAGTCAGTAAGTGTGAGTGGATGAGTGTGAGTCGGTGAATGAGTGTGAGTCAGTGAGTGTGAGTCGGTGAGTGAGTGTGAGTCGGTGAGTGTGAGTCAGTAAGTGTGAGTCGCTGAGTGAGTGTGAGTCGCTGAGTGAGTGTGAGTCGGTGAGTGTGAGTGGGTAAGTGAATCTGCCCCCCCCCGCTACTCACCGCCACCAGCGCATCCCTGAGCTCGCAGAGCGGCAGGAGCCGTTCCCGCCTCGCTGCCGAGCGCCGCGAGTCTCTCCCTGAGGGCCACTTTGTTGTCGCGCTCCCTGGGGGCCTCGAGCGCCGTGAACACGAGGGCGCCCAGCAGCACGTAGAGGACGTACGCGGCGCCCAGCAGCGCCACGCGCGGCGCGGCCGACACCCGGCACCTCGCCATCGGCACCTCCTCCTGCTGCCCCCACTCCTCCTGCTGCCCCACTCCTGCTCCTGCTGCCCCACTCCTCCTCCTGCCCCCCACTCCTCCTGCTGCCCCCACTCCTCCTGCTGCTGCTGCTCTCTCTGCTCGCACCTTCTCCACGCGGCGATCTGCTTGTCTGTCTCTAAACTGCACCTCTCTCCCTGCCACTTATTCTTTGTTATTATTCTTAGTTTTAATTTTTATTTATTATTTGGTTTTATTCTTAGTTTTTTTTTCAAATTCTATCTACGTGACTTTACCGAAACAACCAACGAATATGAATTTCTGCAGTCACGAAAGTTTTAAGTCAAAATTGACCTGCTGCTCACAGCCTCTCTCCTGCTCGAGTCCACGCGGCTCCTCTCCGTTCGCTCTTCTCCCCGGCAGCCTCCCTCGATATCCGCTGCCGATCTATCACCCCCTCCGCCGTACGCCGCGCCACTGCCCCAGAGACGACGAACCTCCTCCTGCTTCGGCTTTGACGCCGATCAATCCGGGGCGACTCCACCCAACGATACATCTACATCACATTTACACGTGGTACGTGCCCCCCCCCCCCGTAGCTCCCCCCCCGTAGCTCCCCTCCCGTAGCTAACCACCCCCCCCCCGTGGCTCCCCCCCCCCGTAGCTCCCCCCGTGGCTCCCTACTCCCCCTCTCCGACACGAACGAGTGGCGTCATTCGTTTATTTGAGAAGATATCAACACCACGTGGACACGCACACAGACGGGTGGGGAGCGGTGGTGCAGCGGCTCGCGCGCTGCACTGCGAACCCGGCCACCTGAGTTCGATTCCTATCGGGGTTATGGTTCGGGCACAGCGCGCCGAGCGGACCGCGAGACGCGGGGCCCCGAGTCCTGATGCAGCAGCAGCAGCAACAGGGTCGTCCTTGCCGTGCTCCTCGGGGGTCCTCAGCTCCACCTCGCCCGGCGACTCGTCGACTCTTCTCTCAATCGACTCGGCACCAACTTCATTGACTCACGGCCGACCTCGCTCATCACCACCGTCTCTTGGACTCACACTCGATCTGCCCCGGACAGGCCCGGCACGCGCTCACGGCGCCGTCCCGGGGTGATGGAGGGGAAGGGTTAGGGGTCAGGGCTCAAGGCGTGCTTTCACGTCCATTGTTCGGTGGTGGCGCTGATCACGGGGCCACCTCGCGCGGAGGCTACGTGCCTTTGCCGACCACCATCAGCGGGATCTCGGAGCGGGCGTCGAAGGTGTGTATCACGAACAACTCGAACTCCGAGCGTCTGCGACGGCCGCCGCCCTCCCTTTGGGGAGGGCGGCCGAGCCCCGGGCGGCCGCGCCGCCGGCACCCGCGGCCCCTTCCCCGCCGCCGCGGGTCTCTCCGGCTCCGCTCGCCCCGTCTCGCTCACGGCGCGCTCCAAGGCGCCGGTGATGGCGCTGAAGAGCGCGGAGAGCCACGCGAGGCCGAAGAAGAACCACGCGGCCACCAGCGTCTTGTAGAAGGCGGGGTACTGCACGGTTTCGTTCCTGCCTGTGGAGGGGGGTGGGGGCAGTGGGGGCTGTCAGCGAGGGGATCGCACTCGGCGGGGTGCTCGCGTCCATCACCACGGGGGTTCCCCGCGCTCCACGTCGTCCCGAACGCCACTTCCGCCGCTCGCCTGCCGCCCGTGCAGCGGGGGCCACCGGCGCGTCGCGGCCGGAGACGCGGGCGCCTCGCCGC
This sequence comes from Lethenteron camtschaticum, assembly GCA_018977245.1. NCBI lineage: Eukaryota > Metazoa > Chordata > Hyperoartia > Petromyzontiformes > Petromyzontidae > Lethenteron > Lethenteron camtschaticum. Next base: position 5,209,772 of record MU249595.1, on the reverse strand, counting down.
TGCGTTGGTGCCGCCCTCGATGTAGCGGTCGATGCTCGCTCCGCTGACGCCACCGACAGCGGCACTCCGAATGTGCGATCAGCACCTCGCCCTAGCGATCAGCACCTCGCCCCGAGCGATCAGCACCTCGCCCCGAGCGATCAGCACCTCGCCCCGAGCATCAGCACCTCGCCCCGAGCGATCAGCACCTCGCCCCGAGCGATCAGCACCTCGCCCGAGCGCTCAGCACTCGCCCCGAGCCATCAGCACCTCGCCCGAGCCATCAGCACCTCGCCCTAGCGATCAGCACCTCGCCCGAGCGCTCAGCACCTCGCCCCTAGCGATCAGCACCTCGCCCCGAGCGATCAGCACCTCGCCCCGAGCGCTCAGCATCTCGCCCCGAGCCATCAGCACCTCGCCCCGAGCGATCAGCACCTCGCCCTAGCGATCAGCACCTCGCCCCTAGCGATCAGCACCTCGCCCGAGCGCTCAGCACCTCGCCCTAGCGATCAGCACCTCGCCCGAGCGATCAGCACCTCGCCCCGAGCGATCAGCATCTCGCCCCGAGCGATCAGCATTTCTCGACGCTTTTGATCTCCACCTCGTACCCTCATTGTCGCCAGTTAACGCGGGGCCCCGTTTGAAGCGCAGACACTTGGGGAACGAGCCCCACCCTGTGACCCTACCCCCATGGGATGTTTAAAGATCCCACCCGAAGACCCGTACGCCCGGGACCGCGCAGACGAACGCGCGGTCACGGGCGGAAGACCCGACGAGGAAGGCGGTGGCGGTGGCTCCGCGGCACGTGGCAGGCTGTGACCCGCGCGGCGGAGGCAGCAGCTAAGGTTGGTGAATCACACGCCGACGTTGTCAAACGGCCCGTCGGCGTCCAGGAGGAGCCGTACCCGAGGTGGCCAGGAGACGGCGGCACCGTACAGCGAACATGTGAACTCCACCTGCCCCATCTTTATGGGATAGAGTGTTTCCCCCTCGCATGCGTGGGCGTTCTCCGGGTGCTCATTTATTGGCTGATAATACCTTAATATATAGAGAACGACTGCTGCCATCCGACTCATCTGTGGTTCGTCCTCTCACTACCTCTCTCTGAATCGTCCTCTCCCTCTCTCTATAAGAGCGAGTGAATGCGGTGCGGTGGAGACGCGGCGTTACACCGGTGGGGGGGGGGCTTGCTATCGTTATCGGAAGCGTATTAAGTGTGCAGCTGAGCCCGCAGAGGAAGGCAGCACGAACACGGTCAGGAGGAGGCAGTCCTCGCGCTGACACCGACGCGCTCTCTGCAATGCATCAAATCGCGTTTTGTGTACAAAGCGACCGTCGCATTTGGCAGTCCCTCCAGAAAAACGCGGAGTTTTTTGGTGATTGTTGCGGGTAAAAATCGTTGATTATGCGGCACGTTTTCTTAAAAAATGCGATGGAATATGCGGGATATTTATGCAATTTTATGCGATTAAATTTCGGGAACTTGCAAAAATTGCGGTTTTATGAAAAAGAGAAAAAAAGTGATTCCCCCAACACCCTATTCACTAGGCTACTACTTTAGTGTAAAGAGTATTTCTTATTACTTCCTATGATAAGCAAGCATACTACATCACAGAAAGTGCTGGGAATATTTAAGTTCTCATCTTGTTTTATTTCAGACCTTAACAAACAGATGGCTCAAACTTACAAAACATTGAGTCGAACAAGTTCTGTAGCTTTACAAAATGAATATGCTACAACTTCTGTAAAAATGAATAAATAAAATATAAAAAATAAAATGTGTGCTTCCTGTTTTACAGAGGTAGCTATACAAAACAGACATCTGTTAAAATAAGTGTTTTCAGTGCACAGTAACGTAAGCAATACAGTAACAGTACAGTCTTACAGTAATGTAAATTTACATACTACTAAAAAAAAGTGCAATCTTTCAACTGTAAAGTTGCATAAACTCCTGAATAAAACTAACTACGTAGCCTCTAACACTTCATAACGTTCCCATGGCAACAGGGGAAATGGCTGCGCTTGTGTGAAGTAAACGCAACATTTTTCAACTTTCTGCTAAGATATATGTGACTTTTTGCAACGAAAATGCGGGATTATGAAATCATGCAAGCCCGCATATTTTGCGCGCGGAAATCTGCAATTTATGCGGCGAAAGTGCGGCGTATTTGAAAAAACGCGCCCCCCGCATAAATATGCGGACTTTGGCTGATTTTGCGTGGAATCTTGCGATCGCATAATCGCGTTTTTCTGGAGGGACTGATTTGGAGTCGCGAGAAGCGTCGCAATGAACACGTTCGTATCCGCACACTCGCCACGATGGCAACGCCGAGCGGCAGGTCCATGGGAGGGAGGAGGGGGTTGGGGTTGGCGGTCACTGTGACCCGTGGCCCCCGGGCGCGGCACGGCCTGTGACGATGTGGCGGCGACCTCACCGACCACGTAGTCCCCGAAGCCGATGGTGCTGAGCGTGATGAAGGAGAAGTAGTAGCTCTCGGCGTAGCCCCATCCCTCCACCGTCATGAACACGGCGCTCGGATGAGCAGGAAGAGCGCGAACCCCACGCCCAGGAAGAGCCCCCGCTCAGCAAACGCACCTGGCACTGGGGGGGGGAGGGGGGGCTCAGCGTGGGAAGTTCCAAATGGCCTCAGGAGCCAACGGGAGTCTGGGGGACGCGGGGGTCAACAACAGCGGGCCGGGGTCTCACCGCATCCCTCAGGGCAGCGCCTCTCACCCCGTGGGAGGGGGGGGGGGTGCAGCGAGCAGGCTGCGGCGTGGATACCGTGCAGGAGAAATGTGGATTATGCACGGAGAACATCAGCGCCACATTACTAACACTAAACACAGTGATACACAACGTGAAACACAGTGCTTACTAATACAAAATACAGTGATGCACAACATCACACCAACGTCTTACTTATACCCATAAAACAGATTTTTTTTGGGTTAGATCGCGTAAATATATAAATATGTCGTTAAAACCCGCCACCACCCGACACAGCCAACTAGTAAGGGTTGTCACGTCAACAGAACGTGCCAATTCGTCACGAGTACAGCACACCGGTTGTGTGTTGGAGAGGAAATTTACAATCTGAGTACGACGTTTCGCCAGTAATTATAACTAGCTTCATCAGGCGACACCCATATTTCTGAAAGCCTACGTGTTAAACCTATACTAAACACACCAGCACACAACGTGACACACACTCCTTACTAACACCAACCTGTAGGCGTGGATTATGAACCTGACTGACACGCAACACAGCGACACGCAACATGCAACACGCAACATGCAACACGCAACATGCAACACGCAACATGCAACACGTGGCGTCACTTCTCGACAACTGCTTGTTGTGCTTAGATCGGTGTCCGGCCCCGCACCTTCGATTCGCACGGTTGGCCACGTACGGTGCGAAAGAAGTTCGACGTGCACACTCGCTGTGTCTCTGGGCCTGTGCCTCTGTGTGTCCGCGCCTGTATTTCTGTGCCTCTGTGTGTCCGCGCCTGTATTTCTGTGCCTCTGTGTGTCCGCGCCTGTATTTCTGTGCCTCTGTGTGTCCGCGCCTGTATTTCTGTGTCTCCGTGCCTCCACGTCTGCGTCTCCACGGTGGCAAGGTGTCACCACCCTCGCCGGGTATCCAGGAGGTCGTGGGTTCGATCCCAACCCTGGCCCCTCTGATCCTCGATGTGTTCTCTCATTCCCCGTGCTCGCTAGGATTTTCCTCCGGGTCCTCCGGCTTTCCCTTCTGAATTTAGAGTCAACATGCGTTTAGAGTATTTGGCTGCTATGAATTTCCACATAAGGGGCCGTTCATAAATGACGTCACGCACCTAGGGAGTTGGGGGGGGTCAGACATTTGTGACGATGTGTGACGGGGAGGGGAGTTTGAGAAATGTGACGTCACATCAAAATGACAACACGTTCTACTTAATTAAAAATACTTCTAAATAAATGTTTTCTCCTACAACATCAGAGTGCAGCGCCACATTAAATACGCACTACAATGACAATAGTTTAAAGCGATTTGAAGCATGCTTTATTTGGGGGGGGCAGAGCTTTGTGACGTCACATTTGAGGGGGGTCTGACTTTTTGTGACGACGGGGGGGGGGGGCGTCAAAAATCGTCCAAAATGCGTGACGTCATTTATGGACGGCCCCTAAGCCACTTCATTGAGGTGTCATTTGTGGCCAGGTCGCTTATGAAAAAGAGCGAATAGCTAGTGGGCTTTAACTGATAAATAAAATAAAATAGTTGAAAAAGTGTCTATTTTTCAGTGTCTCCGTGTCTGTCTCCTTGTCTCTGTATCTTGATGTCTGTGTCTCGGTGTCTCCGTGTCTGTCTCTGTATCTTGATGTATGTGTCTCGGTGTCTCCGTGTGTGTGTCTCCTTGTCTATGTATCTTGATGTCTGTGTCTCCGTGTCTGTCTCCTTGTCTCTGTATCTTGATGTCTGTGTCTCGGTGTCTCCGTGTCTGTCTCTGTATCTCGGTGTCTCCGTGTCTGTCTCCTTGTCTCTATATCTTGATGTGTGTGTCTCGTGTCTGTCTCTGTATCTTGATGTATGTGTCTCGGTGTCTCCGTGTCTGTCTCTGTATCTCGGTGTTTCCGTGTCTGTCTCCTTGTCTCTATATCTTGATGTTTGTGTCTCCGTGTCTGTCTCTGTATCTTGATGTTTGTGTCTCGGTGTCTCCGTGTCTGTCTCCTTGTCTCCGTATCTTGATGTCTGTGTCTCGGTGTCTCCGTGTCTGTCTCTGTATTTTGATGTCTGTGTCTTGGTGTCTCCGTGTCTGTGTCTCCTTGTCTTTGTATCTTGATGTCTGTGTCTCGGTGTCTCCGTGTCTGTCCCTTCGAGCAGCAGTGGGGCCGCTGTCCCTGGAGTCGTGTCCCCCCCCCCTCCCCCGACCTCAGAGCCCCCCACGTGGATTGGTCACCTCACCTCCTTGAGCCCCCTTTTCCGCAGGGCCCCGGCGATCAACTCGACGCCGTGCAGGGTGGCCTGGCCCGCCTTGTTGAGCACCACCAGGTTGAGCGGAATCCCGAAGGTGGCGAAGATGGTGCAGAACACCTTGCCCGTCACGGTGGCGGGAGCCAGGTTCCCATAACCTGGGGGGAGGGCAGAATGGGGGGGGGGGGGTAGCGGTTGGGCGCTGCGGTCGATCCTGTAGCCTGCGCAAACGAATTGGCCATAAGTGGCCCTCCTCACTCACTTCACGACGGGCCCTCAGGGCTCCCACTTACCGATGGTCGATACTGTGGTCCCCACGAAGAAGAAGGCCCCTTCGGGTTCCAGTTGATGCTCTCGCGGCCCGGGCTGGTCGCCACGTGAATGCCGGCCTTTTGGGCCATGGTGATGGCCTGGGAGCACGAGCAGAGGGCCAGCGGCATTCACAAACTGCAGTTCTACAACCCGTGGCCTCCACCTCTCAACGATGGCCATCATCGCCATCACCGTACGCAACGATAATTCAATTTGTAACAATTTTATTTTGTTCCTGGGTAGTAAGTGTTATTTCTTGATTGCTTATGCCTCAAAAGTACAGAAAATGGCTATGGTTCCCCACAAACTTTGCTTTTGTGATCAGGACATTGATATCATCTTGGTTCTTTCGGTAAAGTCACGTAGAAGGGAAATAATAAAATAATACAAATAAAACATAATAAAATAATTCTCACGACGTTTCGGCCACAACGCAAGCAGCCGTCCAATGAAACACCACCACGCTGGTGGTGTTTCATTCAGACGCTGTCTCCCCGACAGACCTGGTCTTCACCTGTGTTTCATTGGACGGCTGCTTGCGTTGTGGCCGAAACGTCGTGAGAGTTATTTTATTATGTTTTATTTTAATTATTTTACTATTTCCCTTCTACGTGACTTTACCGAAAGAACCAAGATGAAGAATCCCCGCAGTCACGAAAGCTTTAAAAGGACAGTGATATTTTTAAATGTACTTATTTTCAATGAGAAAACGTGGTGTGCATTTGTGTCTTTCGGTCACATAAAGTCCTGGTCACAAAAGCAAAGTTTGTGAGCAATAATAGCCATTTTCTGTACTTTTGAGGCATAAGCAATGTAAAAATACCACTTTCTACCCAGGAACAAAAATTGCGTCACATCGTGTGATGATCTCCCCACTGGGGGTGGAGCCTCCCCAAGCCGCCGCCAGCGCAACGGTTTGCTGCAAGGTCCAATCACGCGATCCGCTCTCGTCGCTCCGTCTCCCGTGGAAGGAGGTTTTGACGAACACTCTGACGCGTTCCGCTCCGTCACTGTTCTCAACCATCGCCCATTGCCCCTCCTGCCCTTGCCCGCGCCCCACTCGCTTTTACCAACAGCTTGAATGCTGCCATGAACCGGCATTGTGTTTGCCTTGACAACAACAACAACAACGTCAGCTTGTCAGCACCGCCGACTCCGCACGGCGTCCACCTGAGGGGCCACGAGGAGGAACCAGCAGCAGTCACGCGGTGGGCCGACGCTACCCAACGATTGCCCAAGCTCTGCGAACCTCTATATTCGCAGGCGTCTTCAGCCAATGAAAGAGTGTTTATTACATGTCGGAGTAAAACTGAGCAACCCAGAGAAAACCCACGTGCGCGTGTGGGCAACATTCTACCCCTAGACCAGGGGTGGGGGACGTCCGGCCCGCGGGCCGTACAAGGCCCGCGAAATCATTTGGTCTCTGGCCCTGCCAAGGCAACCGCAGGCGGGACTCGAAATTCAATAAATCTCAGGAGCAAACCTGGAAAAGCAGTTGCGAGTAGCAGCACATCATCAATACCAGCTCACATCACACGCCTCGCCAAAGAGAAGCAGTTCCAGACATCACGTTAGGGGTGAGTTCATTAAATGTTTGACCAAATATAAATTTATAAGTTGATAATTTTGTATGGCCCGCGAATGATGTTATACATATCCAAATGGCCCTTGGCAGAAAAAAGGTTCCCCACCCCTGCCCTAAAAATATTGAACATTTGCTGTACTGCCTTCTCGTGACCTGCCAGAGGATGGATCTAAACGTGTACACGGGAGGAGAGCGTCGTAGCGTGCAGGCTGCTGCCTGCACAGTGCTGGGGGCAGGCGGCCACGTGCGGTGAGCCCATGGTGATGGACCACCGCGGCCTATCCCGGGCGGTTCTCACCGATGAGAGACGTTCAGCTCGAGAAGACATCGCTGCGTCTCTGCGTTAACGAACGGCATCGTTGCGATCCTAGTCCGCCTTCGATAACAAGATATAGCAGATCCGAATCTCCGTGGCGAAGATCACTCGGCAAAGTGATTTTTGAACCGGCCCTGACCCCCACCCCCTCTGTTTTAACCAAGGCCGTAGCCATGGAGTCAACATTGGGGGGGGGGGCAAATCTTCCAGGGGGTCTGGGGTCCCCCCCCCAGAAAAAAAACATCTCAATTGAAAACGAATTTCCTGCCTACAATATAAAAAAAATCACTAACACATAGGATTGACTTTTAATAGTGTATTGTATTACATTGCTCTGTTTTTTTATTTTTAACCTTTTCTTGTTTCATTGTATGTAATGGCAGAGATTAGAGATTCATAAAGTACAACCATAACCACAATCATATGAACAGAAATCTATTTTATAGCAATATATTGGGGGGACATTTTGAGCTTATTTGAATATTGGGGGGGGGGGTGTGTGTCCCCCCCCAATATATATTATAATTACGGCCTTAGTTTTAACCCACCGGCACCGGCGAGCACGATGAAGTATGGTCTGAGCAACCTCCTCCATCCAGCAGTGGATTGACGAAGGGCTGTGTTGGCAGCAATTGAGCAACGTTCACAACCGGTGTTTTACTCCAGCCGGAGCGGTCCGGGAAGCGTTGCTCGTGGGTTTATATTGGCAACAAGTCACCTCGCATTATTCTTTTTACAGAAAGCTTTTCATGTGAATATAGGGTACAACTACAAGCAAGGTGACTATTGTGGATAAGTGTCACGTGGTCGCTAGTGGTAGTGCCTTATGCCGAGAGTCTCTGCAGTTCAGCAGCCCAGGCGATGGCTCCTGCTGTGGTGGTACTGATGCTCTGCAGGGCTTTTGGCAAAGTTGCTGGGCACACGGACCCACAACGTCAGACGGCCGGCCAGCAACAAACGGCGCTGTTAGATAAGAGTTACACGGGTGTCGTAAATGGAGCAAGGTTTCTGTTGTTGTTAAGAGCTTAGCGGGGAGAAGAGACGTTGGTAGCAAGGGGACTCCATCGTGGAGGAGCGCGAGGGAAGGAGTGGAGAGAAGTGTTGCAACCCTCAGTGCGGTGAGCGGTGGTGAGCTTCAGGCGAGTGTGTGAGCAGGTGAGAGTGTGAGTGTGTGAGCAGGTGAGAGTGTGAGTGTGTGAGCAGGTGAGCGGGTGGGTGAGCTTCAGGCGAGTGTGTGAGCAGGTGAGAGTGTGAGTGTGTGAGCAGGTGAGAGTGTGAGTGTGTGAGCAGGTGAGCGGGTGGGTGAGCTTCAGGCGAGTGTGTGAGCAGGTGAGAGTGTGAGTGTGTGAGCAGGTGAGAGTGTGAGTGTGTGAGCAGGTGAGCGGGTGGGTGAGCTTCAGGCGAGTGTGTGAGCAGGTGAGAGTGTGAGTGTGTGAGCAGGTGAGAGTGTGAGTGTGTGAGCAGGTGAGCGGGTGGGTGAGCTTCAGGCGAGTGTGTGAGCAGGTGAGAGTGTGAGTGTGTGAGCAGGTGAGAGTGTGAGTGTGTGAGCAGGTGAGCGGGTGGGTGAGCTTCAGGCGAGTGTGTGAGCAGGCGAGTGTGTGAGTGCGTGAGCAGGTGAGTGTGTGAGGAGGTGAGAGTGTGAGTGGACTTGCCGATGACTGGTACCAGCGGTGTCAAGATCGGCCTCAGTGGAGGAGGCTCGTGAAGGACGCTACTGGGCAGTTGGAGGCAGTCGCCCTCCAACAACAACGGAGGGCGGAGGAGCGACGTTCACAAAAACGAGCGGAGCGCCGGGTGGCTAAAGCACAGCAAGTTGGTACAGTAGGGGGCACAGGTGGTGCATCAGCCAGTCATCTCGGTCATCTCGGTCAGTCGACCCGTGGCACCTGCTGGGTCTGCCCCGTGACCTCCTGCCACACTTCACGTGGTGCACTTAGCCTGGCACAAGCGTCGTGGTGACGTCACCGCCACTTAGTGGCGAATGGCGGTTGTTGTTGTGTGAGCAGGCGAGTGTGTGAGTGTGTGTGAGCAGGTGAGTGTGTGAGTGTGTGAGCAGGCGAGTATGTGAGCAGGTGAGTGTGTGAGCAGGCGAGTTTGTGAGTGTGTGAGCAGGTGAGTGTGTGAGTGTGAGCAAATGAGTGTGAGTGTGTGAGCAGGTGAGTGTGTGAGCAGGTGAGTGTGTGAGTGTGTGATCAGCCGAGTGTGTGAGTGTGTGAGCAGGCGAGTGTGTGAGTGTGTGAGCAGGTGAGTGTGTGAGTGTGTGAGCAGGCGAGTGTGTGAGTGTGTGAGCAGGCGAGTGTGTGAGTGTGAGTGAGTGTGTGAGTGTGTGAGTGAGTGAGTGTGTGAATGAGTGAGTGTGCGAGTGTGTGAGTGTGTGATCAGGCGAGTGTGTGAGTGAGTGAGTGTGTGAGTGTGTGAGTGTGAATGAGTGAGTGTGTGAGTGAGTGTGTGAGTGAGTGTGTGAGTGTGTGAGTGGTTATTGGGTGAGTGAGTGAGGAAGCAAGCGACTGGACTGAATCAAATCTGCATGCAAGCTTTCACGAACAGGGTTACGATTCATTACGGGAGACCCTTGAATATCGCGGCTTTGCCGTTCGCGGTTTCGGCCTATCGCGGGCAACCTTTTAGTGTGCCACTTTAGCTCCACGTAAGTGCTGTGTCAGTGGCTGATACCGTGTTGCGGGGCGGGCGAGCCACGTGAGGCAATGGCATCTCAAAGTTTGCTCTGCAAGCATCTCGCGGACAAATATCCCGCAGCAAGCCTGTTGACAGACTGTTGGGGCAAGTGCTGTTCGTGAGCGCCCGCGAAGGCCGGAACGGCACACGAGGGAGGTGGGTGGCCGTCATTGTGGCGATGTTTTTACACCGCACCAGTTGCTCACGAGAGGTTCAGACAATCGTGACCGGCGTTGGGGTGGTAGTCGACCCCAGGTCGTCGGGTTCCTCACGCCGCGAGCTAATCGGAGCACTACACCGCTCCCCACTCGCGGACAAAGACACACACACAAAACACCCGCCTAGGATCATCATCAGTATTTGTGCGACTATTTATTGTCGAGGAATGTTTTTGTATCGAGTTTTTAGATGTCTTTTTCAATTATTTGTTTTTAGTTTCTTACGCAGACATTACAGAACTTATTTCAATTGTGATGCGTCTATTTTAGGTTGCCGTGTCCCTGACCACATTATTTAGGTAAAGCATACGTATTAAATATCGCGGGTTTGGCTTCCGCGGCAGTAACTAATGCCGGAGTGAGTGAGGAGGTGGGTGGGTGGGTGGGTGACGAGTGCCTGGGTGAGTGCTGCGGGTCATCAATCACCCCGAATGCTGCTTCACTTTAAATTCTGTCCGCGCAAAGTGACGTGAACCCGCGCGTGCCTCCCCAGGTGAGGCAGCAGCATGAGCAGGAATCCGCCGTCGGCAGAAGTTGGATTCGTCCTTCAGACGGCAGCAATTGTGGCGGTGCTGGCGGTGCTGGCAGTGGCGTAGCGGTGCACTGCCAACACCGGTGACGATTATATAAGCCGGTCCTGGGCCTCACTCTAAATCGATTCAGTCTCAAATGAGTAGCTGGTGCTGTGTGTAAAATCATCGCCACTGGGAAGAGAAACGGGGTCGGGCGTGGTGCTACCCACCCACCTCCTCGTGTGCCGTGCCGGCCTTCACAGGTGCTCGCTAACAGCACTTGCCCCAACAGTAAGGCTCCAAGGGGGTCTTTGGTGGCAGTGCTGCTGGCGGTACTGGTGGAGGAGGCTCGTGAAGGACACTACTGGTCAGTTTTGAGGCAGTCGCCCTCCAGCAACAGAGGGCAGAGGAGCGACGCTCATTGCAAAGAGCGGAGCACCGGCCGGCTAAAATGCAGCAAGTTGGCACAGTAGGAGGCACAGCTGATTCATCTCAGTCAGCCAACCCGTGGCTTCTAGGTCTGTCCCGTGACCGCCTGTCAGCGAGCCTTCGACACTTCGCGTGGCCTCAAAGTGCACCTGGCCTGGCACAGGCGACGTGGTGACGTCGCCACCACTTAGTGGCGACTGGCGGGTGTTGTTGCTGGATGTGGTGGCGCTGGTAGACATATCTCATCTGGTACAGATACAATGGGAGTCTATCGAATGCGGTCGAGGGATGGCTCCTTATTGGTCAACCACGTTACGTCAGCTGATGATCTCACTCAGGGAAGGGGTTGGAGGCGCCGCTGCTTGACCTGGCGCGTGTTTACGATCAGCCCCTCCAAGACGAAACACCTGTCTGGATATGTTATGTCATCAAACACTACGCTGCCTAAACCGCCCATTGGCGGGGCAGTAGCGAAGAGGTTTCCATTCTCTGGGCAGTGGCCTATGACCAGCTCCAGTTTGACAGCAGAGGTCTCACTCCGAACCAGTCGAACGGCATTATATTTGCATTGGCTGCGTAAAAATGTTTGAATGGTAGCTTGTGTGTCGCTCCGCACGGAACTTCGGGTCTTCTCGCCCCACAATGGTGCCTTCCCTTATCTATGCTTGGGAAACGTGGATGCCCCTAATGGAACATCGTCGCCGGTTAGACATATTCAGGCTGGCCTGCCTTCGATCCATCCTGGGTTTCACCAGCAGGCTGGATTGTGTGAGGAACTCACAGATTCTTGAAAGATCTGGGGGGACAGTCCCATCGGTGAGCTCCTCCGGCAGGCGAGGCTGCTGCGTTGGCTGGGCCATGTCGCCCTCATGCCCAGCCACCGCATGCCTAAACAGCTTCTGTTTGGCCGGATAGAGGGGGCTAAACGGGCACGGCACGAGCTGGAGAAGAGATGGAATGATGTGGTACAACAGAATTATGGAGTTGAGTAGACTTGCAAATGTCTGGTACCAGCCGTGTCAAGAGCAGCCTCTGTGGAGGAGGCTCGTGAAGAACGCTTCTGCGAAATTGGAGGCAGTCGCCCTCCAGCAACAACGGAGGGCAGAGGAGCGACGCTCACAACATCAGCCAGTCGTCTCAGTCAGTTAACCTATGGCACCTGCGTCTGTCCCGTGACCTCCTGACAGTGCGTGTTCGACATTTCACGTGGCCTAAAAGTGCACATAGCCTGGCACAAGCGCCGTAGTGGCGTCACCGCCACTTAGTGGCGAATGGCGGCTGTTGTTGTTGTTAGTGCTGGTTGTGGTGTTGGTGATGGTACCGATGATGGTGATGGTTGTTGTTCTGGTGGCGGTGCTGGTGGCGGTGCTGGTGGTGGTGCTGNTGGTGGTGCTGGTGCTGGTTGTGGTCGTGCTGGTTGTGGTGGTGGTGGCAGTGCTGGTGACGGTGCTGTTGATATTACTGATTGTGGTGCTGGTGATGATGGTTGCTCGGATTACAGACGGCGGCTTTGGCACGGAGCCGATTCTGCGGGTCGCGGCTCATGTTGGGGCGTGTTATTGTTGTTGTTATTATTGTTGTTATTGTTGTTGTTGTCGTTGAGTGGCGGGTGCATTGCGGAGAGACCGGGACAGGGCAACACCGCGGGGAGAACAATGAGGCCACAGTGGTGGCCGAGGGAGTGGGCGGGTAGGGCGCGCTAGTGACGTCATCAGATGCAATTTCAGAAATTCTCGCGGTGTGGTAATGAACTCTCCCCCTCCCCTCCCCCACGCCGCCCCCGCCGGCAGTACGGGCAGTGCACGCCACGCCTGTGGCTCATGACACCGCCTGTCACGTGCTGCTCGTGCCCCTGTGTACTGCCTGTACTGCGTGTGTCTCTGTGTACTGCCTGTACTGCGTGTGTCTGTGTACTGCTCGTGTCTCTGTGTACTGCCTGTACTGCTCGTGTCTCTATGTACTGCCTCCACCACGTGTGTCTGTGTACTGCTCGTGTCTCTGTGTACTGCTCGTGTCTCTGTGTACTGCCTGTACTGCTCGTGTCTCTGTGTACTGCCTGTACTGCTCGTGTCTCTGTGTACTGCCTGTACTGCTCGTGTCTCTGTGTACTGCCTGTACTGCGTGTGTCTCTGTGTACTGCCTCCACCACGTGTGTCTGTGTACTGCTCGTGTCTCTGTGTACTGCTCGTGTCTCTGTGTACTGCCTGTAGTGCTCGTGTCTCTATGTACTGTCTGTACTGCGAGTGTCTCTGTGTACTGTCTGCACTGCGTGTGTCTCTGTGTACTGCCTGTACTTCTCGTGTCTCTGTGTACTGTCTGTACTGCGTGTGTCTCTGTGTACTGTCTGTACTGCGTGTGTCTCTGTGTACTACATGTGTAGAGGAGTAGAGGGGAGTGGTGGCATCGTGTGCGCTGTCCGGTGCGGTGACATCACGGGACGTGGGGTCGCATGCGCTTGGCAGTGCACGTGACGTCACCCCTCCTAGGGTATTTAAGGGAGACCCCGTGACGTAAGCGGAGTCACTGGAGGAACGGGGATAGTAGAAGGGTAAGAGGGAATCTGGGATAGTGATATGTGTTAATAAACCCTGGCGGAAGCCCCTAACTCACCTCCGTCTCCGAGTACCTCCGTCTACTACTCAACAACTGGTGTCAGTAGTTTACACCGTCGCCAACATGTCTAAAGCGGGCGCACGGCGTAAGAACCCACCGGCACATCACTTGTAGGGTGCCGAAGGCGGAGAGGAGGCTCCAGCAGTGACCCGGAGCCCGGGACCCCGGTGACGGTCCCCATGGAGACGAGCGGGCCGGAGCGGGAGGAGTCGGCTGCGGGGAGTGCCAGCTCACCGCCGCCGCACTCGGCCAACCGGCCCGCACTCGGGACGGGAGCAACCGTCACCCGCCAACGTTGAAACCGCCGCCGTTTTCCCAGCGACCGCTCCACCGGAAATGGCCGCCATGTTGGCTGCGACGCAATCCGCGGTGGCCATGTTGGCTCGGGAGCCGTATGCGGCCGCTGCTACGGCTGCGACGCGGCGGCCGGCGGACATTGTTGCTGCGACGCCGCAAGTCGGCACCATGGCTGCCATGGCGACCGCGACGCCGCGTCTCTCTACCGACGCGGCCGGGGTTTCTCGGCACGCCGCTCCTGCGGGACCAGCCGCCGGCGACGACGCGGCTTCACATCAAGCTGCGCCCGCCGGGGGGCCCCGGGTAAGTACGCGTGTGCCGTCCTCGCCGGGCCGGCGAAATGGGCCGCGGGTGCTGCCGCGGCTCCACCTGTCGCCGCGCTCACGGGGCCGGCCACCGGCGATGCCGCGGCTCTGCACCTCGCCGTGCCTGCGTCCCTGGTCATGGATGATGCCGCGGCTCCGTGTTATACCGCCGCGTCTTCGGCGTGGCCCATGGAGGCCTCAACGCCGCGGTGCCTCGCTGCGTCGCGAGAGGTTGCCGCGGCTACGGCCGCTGTCCCGCACCTCGCTGCGCCGGCAGGGTGGGCCGCGGGGCCGCTGCAGGCCCGAATTATACCGCCGCGTCTTCGGCGTGGCCCGTTGAGGCTGCAACGCCGTGGTCCCTCGCCGCGTCGCGGGATGACGCCGTGGCTTCGTACGCCGCCGCTGACAGGTGGGTCGCGAAAGCGCAGGCGCTTTCACACCTCGCTGCATCTACGGCGTGGCCCATGGGGGCCGCAACTCAGCTGCACTTCGCTGCGTCTACGGCGTGGCCCATGGGGCCGCAACTCAGCTGCACTTCGCTGCGTCTACGGCGTGGCCCATGGGGCCGCAACTCAGCCGCACTTCACTGCACCTACGGCGTGGTCCATGGGGCCGCAACTCAGCTGCACTTCGCTGCGTCTACGGCGTGGCCCATGGGGCCGCAACTCAGCCACACTTCGCTGCGCCTACGGCGTGGCCCATGGGGCCGCAGCACCACCGCACCTTTCCGCGTCTTCGGCTTGGCCCGCGGGAGCCGCAATGCTGCCACCGCCGCACACATCGCGTCCGCCGGGTGGCCCGCAGGTGCCGCTTGGCTTCCACACCTCGCGGCACCGCGCGGCCAATGGCAGCGCAATTACCCGACGTTGCGCCATTTGTCGCGCAAGGGGGCGACTGGTCGGCCTTCCAGGACCGGTTCGACGCGGCATACATGTCGGTCGGCTGGTCCATGGAGGAGGCCTTGCCGGCGCTTCCGACCTACTTGGAAGAAAGGGCTCTGCAGGCCTTCAAGTCCATCCATCCGGCCAATCGGGCTACACTACTGGCGGCCTATATCCAAATGGCCAACGTTTTTCAGCCGCCGTTCACCGCGCAGCTAAAGTTTTCATTGCGGCGGCGGGAGAGGGGGAACTGCCACTGGCCTTCCGCTGCTCGCTCCTGGCACTGGCGCAGGCTGCATACCCTGACCTGTACGGCAGGGCACTTGATTCTATGGCCTTGGGGAAGCTGCTTGAACTGGCAAGGGAGCTAGGAATTGCTCTGTCGATCAACAATGATCGGCAGATCACATCCTTGGCGGTTGCCGAAAACATTCAGGCGGACCACTCCCTCCGCCAACGGCCTCAGATGGCGGCATGTGCGGGGGTCCCGGCGCCGGACGGGGGGCCACCTCTCAGGGGTGGACACCCTCGCGGCCCTGGCGATGCCCGATCGTCGAGGAAGGGGGGGTGGTCGCCGTCCGGAGCAGCGGGGGTGGCCGGGACCTTCCCATCCGCAGGAGGCGGACACGGTGGCCTGCTTCCGCTGTGGTCAGCGGGGCCACATTGAGCGGGGCTGCCGGAATGCCCCGGGGCCTTTGGAAAAGGGACTCCACCTTCTCCCAGACCCTCCTTGGCATCGGGTCCGGGGCCCCAGGCCCCTACCGAGTGAGGCCGACAGAGACCACCCGGTCACCGGAGGCCACGGCGGTGGGCCTGTTGCCCGCTGACGGGCCACCTGCATGGGTGGCGGACACCGCACGGGGAGCGGGCCAGCAGCGCATACCCACTCGAGGGGATGCGGCTCCGGTGACGGCCCTGATGGCCGTTCAGCGGACTCAGCCCCTGGCGCCCGTTCGGCGCTATCGGCGGATGAGGCCTTCGGGCTTTTGGTTTTTTTTTTTGTGGTTGTTGTTGCTGTTCTGCTTGAGGGGCCGTGCTGCCCTAAGGTTGAGTTTTCTAGCAGCCAGTTTTACCTTCAGGCACACGAACTCGTGATTATTCGGTCTTCGGTCCGGTGTGGGGCCCCGCTTGCGGGTGATTGCAGCCGGGTCGGCTGTTTTTTTTCACGGGGGGGGGGGNTGATGTAGAGGAGTAGAGGGAGTGGTGGCGTCGTGTGCTGTCACCCTCCTAGGGTATTTAAGGGAGACCCCGTGACGTAAGCGGGGTCACTGGAGGAACGGGGATACTAGAAGGGGTAGAGGGAACCTGGGATAGTGATACGTGTTAATAAACCCTGGCAGAAGCACCTAACTCACCTCCGTCTCCGAGTACCTCCGTCTACTACTCAACACATGTACTGCGTGTGTCTCTGTGTACTGTCTGTACTGCTCGTGTCTCTGTGTACTGCGTGCGTCTCTGTGTACTGCCTGTACTGCGTGTGTCTCTGTGTACTGCTCGTGTCTCTGTGTACTGCCTGTACTGCTCGTGTCTCTGTGTACTGCCTGTACTGCGTGTGTCTCTGTGTACTGCCTGTACCGCGTGTGTCTCTGTGTACTGCCTGTACTGCGTGTGTCTCTGTGTACTGCCTGTACTGCGTGTGTCTTTGTGTACTGTCTGTACTGCGTGTGTCTCTGTGTACTGTCTGTACTGCTCGTGTCTCTGTGTACTGCCTGTACTGTGTGTGTCTCTGTGTACTGCCTGTACTGCTCATGTCTCTGTACTGTCTGTACTGCACGTGTCTCTGTGTACTGCCTGTATTGCTCGTGTTTCTGTGTACTGCCTGTACCGCGTGTGTCGCTGTGTACTGCCTGTACTGCGTGTGTCTCTGTGTACTGCCTGTACTGCTCATGTCTCTGTGTACTGTCTGTACTGCACGTGTCTCTGTGTACTGCCTATACTGCTCATGTCTCTGTGTACTGCCTGTACTGCTCGTGTCTCTGTGTACTGTCTGTACTGCTCGTGTCTCTGTGTACTGCCTATACTGCTCATGTCTCTGTGTACTGCCTGTACTGCGTGTGTCTTTGTGTACTGCCTGTACTGCTCGTGTCTCTGTGTACTGCGTGTGTCTCTGTGTACTGCCTGTACTGCTCGTGTCTCTGTGTACTGCCTGTACTGCTAGTGTCTCTGTGTACTGTCTGTACTGCTCGTGTCTCTGTGTACTGCTTGTACTGCGTGTATCTCTGTGTACTGCCTGTACTGCTCTTGGCTCTGTGTACTGTCTGTACCGCGGGTGTCTCTGTGTACTGCTCGTGTATCTGTGGGCTGTCTGTACTGCGTGTGTCACTGTGTACTGTCTGTACCGCGTGTGTCTCTGTGCACTGTCTGTACTGCGTGTGTCTCTGTGTAATGCCTGTACCACGTGTGTCTCTGTGTACTTCCTGTACCGCGTGTGTCTCTGTGCACTGTCTGTACTGCTCGGTCTCTGTGTACTGTCTATACCACGTGTGTCTCTGTGTACTGTCTGTACTGCGTGTGTCTCTGTGCACTGTCTGTACTGCGTGTGTCTCTGTGTACTGCCTGTACTGCGTGTGTCTCTGTGCACTGTCTGTACTGCGTGTGTCTCTGTGTACTGCCTGTACCACGTGTGTCTTTGTGTACTGTCTGTACTGCGTGTGTCTCTGTGCACTGTCTGTACTGCGTGTGTCTCTGTGTACTGTCTGTACTGCGTGTGTCTCTGTGCACTGTCTGTACTGCGTGTGTCTCTGTGTACTGTCTGTACCGCGTGTGTATCTGTGTACTGCCTGTACCGTGTGTCTCTGTGTACTGCGTGTACTGCGTACATCTCTGTGTACTGCCTGTACCGCGTGTGTATCTGTGTACTGCCTGTACTGCGTGTGTCTCTGTGTACTGTCTGTACTGCGTGTGTCTCTGTGTACTGTCTGTACGCGTGTGTATCTGTGTACTGTCTGTACTGCGTGTGTCTCTGTGTACTGTCTGTACCGCGTGTGTCTCTGTGTACTGTCTGTACTGCGTGTGTCTCTGTGTACTGCCTATACTGCTTGTGTCTTTGTGCACTGCCTGTACTGCGTGTGTCTCTGTGTACTGCCTGTACTGCTCGTGTCTCTGTGTACTGCCTGTACTGCTCGTGTCTGGTTACTGCCTGTACTGCGTGTGTCTCTGTGTACTGCCTGTACTGCTCATGTCTCTGTGTACCGTCTGTACTGCACGTGTCTCTGTGTACTGCCTGTACTGCTCGTGTCTCTGTGTACTGCCTGTACTGCGTGTGCCTCTGTGTACTGCCTGTACTCCGTGTGTCTCTGTGTACTGCGTGTGTCTCTGTGTACTGCCTGTACTGCGTGTGCCTCTGTGTACTGCCTGTACTCCGTGTGTCTCTGTGTACTGCGTGTGTCTCTGTGTACTGTCTGTACTCCGTGTGTCTCTGTGTACTGCCTGTACCCGTGTGTCTCTGTGTACTGTCTGTACTGCGTGTGTCTCTGTGTACTGCCTGTACTGCGTGTGTCTCTGTGTACTGTCTGTACCGCGTGTGTCTCTGTGTACTGCCTGTACGCGTGTGTATCTGTGTACTGCCTGTACTGCGTGTGTCTCTGTGTACTGTCTGTACTGCGTGTGTCTCTGTGTACTGCCTGTACCGCGTGTGTCTCTGTGTACTGTCTGTACTGCGTGTGTCTCTGTGTACTGCCTGTACTGCGTGTGTCTCTGTGTACTGTCTGTACGCGTGTGTCTCTGTGTACTGTCTGTACCGCGTGTGTATCTGTGTACTGTCTGTACTGCTTGTGTCTCTGTGTACTGTCTGTACCGCGTGTGTCTCTGTGTACTGCCTATACTGCGTGTGGCTTTGTGCACTGCCTGTACTGCGTGTGTCTCTGTGTACTTCCTGTACCGCGTGTGTCTCTGTGCACTGTCTGTACTGCTCGTGTCTCTGTGTACTGTCTGTACTGCGTGTGTCTCTGTGTACTGTCTGTACTGCGTGTGTCTCTGTGCACTGTCTGTACTGCGTGTGTCTCTGTGTACTGCCTGTACTGCGTGTGTCTCTGTGCACTGTCTGTACTGCGTGTGTCTCTGTGTACTGTCTGTACCGCGTGTGTATCTGTGTACTGCCTGTACCGTGTGTCTCTGTGCACTGTCTGTACTGCGTGTGTCTCTGTGTACTGCCTGTACCACGTGTGTCTTTGTGTACTGTCTGTACTGAGTGTGTCTCTGTGCACTGTCTGTACTGCTCGTGTCTCTGTGTACTGCCTGTACCACGTGTGTCTTTGTGTACTGTCTGTACTGCGTGTGTCTCTGTGCACTGTCTGCACTGCGTGTGTCTCTATGTACTGTATGTACTGCGTGTGTCTCTGTGCACTGTCTGTACTGCGTGTGTCTCTGTGTACTGTCTGTACCGCGTGTGTATCTGTGTACTGCCTGTACCCTGTGTCTCTGTGTACTGCATGTACTGTGTACGTCTCTGTGTACTGCCTGTACCGTGTGTCTCTGTGCACTGCCTGTACTGCTCGTGTCTTTGTGTACTGTCTGTACCGCGTGTGTATCTGTGTACTGCCTGTACCGTGTGTGTCTGTGTACTGCCTGTACTGCGTGTGTATCTGTGTACTGCCTGTACCTGTGTACTGTGTACTGCGTGTGTATCTGTGTACTGTCTGTACTGCGTGTGTCTCTGTGTACTGTCTGTACCGCGTGTGTCTCTGTGTACTGTCTGTACCGCGTGTGTCTTTGTGCACTGCCTGTACTGCGTGTGTCTCTGTGTACTGTCTGTACCGCGTGTGTCTCTGTGCACTGTCTGTACTGCGTGTGTCTCTGTGTAATGCCTGTACCACGTGTGTCTCTGTGTACTTCCTGTACCGCGTGTGTCTCTGTGCACTGTCTGTACTGCTCGTGTCTCTGTGTACTGTCTATACCACGTGTGTCTCTGTGTACTGTCTGTACTGCATGTGTCTCTGTGCACTGTCTGTACTGCGTGTGTCTCTGTGTACTGCCTGTACTGCGTGTGTCTCTGTGCACTGTCTGTACTGCGTGTGTCTCTGTGTACTGCTGTACCACGTGTGTCTTTGTGTACTGTCTGTACTGCGTGTGTCTCTGTGCACTGTCTGTACTGCGTGTGTCTCTGTGTACTGTCTGTACTGCGTGTGTCTCTGTGCACTGTCTGTACTGCGTGTGTCTCTGTGTACTGTCTGTACCGCGTGTGTATCTGTGTACTGCCTGTACCGTGTGTCTCTGTGTACTGCGTGTACTGCGTATCTCTGTGTACTGCCTGTACCGCGTGTGTATCTGTGTACTGCTGTACTGCGTGTGTCTCTGTGTACTGTCTGTACTGCGTGTGTCTCTGTGTACTGTCTGTACCGTGTGTATCTGTGTACTGTCTGTACTGCGTGTGTCTCTGTGTACTGTCTGTACCGCGTGTGTCTCTGTGTACTGTCTGTACTGCGTGTGTCTCTGTGTACTGCCTATACGCGTGTGTCTTTGTGCACTGCCTGTACTGCGTGTGTCTCTGTGTACTGCCTGTACCACGTGTGTCTTTGTGTACTGTCTGTACTGCGTGTCTCTGTGCACTGTCTGTACTGCGTGTGTCTCTGTGTACTATCTGTACTGCGTGTGTCTCTGTGCACTGTCTGTACTGCGTGTGTCTCTGTGTACTGTCTGTACCGCGTGTGTATCTGTGTACTGCCTGTACCCTGTGTCTCTGTGTACTGCGTGTACTGTGTACGTCTCTGTGTACTGCCTGTACCGTGTGTCTCTGTGCACTGCCTGTACTGCTCGTGTCTCTGTGTACTGTCTGTACCACGTGTGTCTCTGTGTACTGCCTGTACCGCGTGTGTATCTGTGTACTGCCTGTACTGCGTGTGTCTCTGTGTACTGCCTGTACTGCTCGTGTCTCTGTGTACGGCCTGTACCGCGTGTCTCTGTGTATGCCTGTACTGCTCGTGTCTCTGTGTACTGCTGTACCGCGTGTGTCTCTGTGTACTGCCTGTACTGCGTGTGTGTCTGTGTACTGTCTGTACCGCGTGTGTATCTGTGTACTGCCTGTACTGCGTGTGTGTCTGTGTACTGCCTGTACTGCGTGTGTCTCTGTGTACTGCCTGTACCGCGTGTGTATCTGTGTACTGCCTGTACTGCTCGTGTCTCTGTGTACTGCCTGTACCGCGTGTGTATCTGTGTACTGCCTGTACTGCGTGTGTCTGTGTACTGCCTGTACTGCGTGTGTATCTGTGTACTGCCTGTACCGCGTGTGTATCTGTGTACTGCCTGTACTGCGTGTGTATCTGTGTACTGCCTGTACAGCGTGTGTATCTGTGTACTGCCTGTACTGCGTGTGTATCTGTGTACTGTCTGTACTGCGTGTGTCTCTGTGTACTGCCTGTACTGCGTGTGTCTCTGTGCACTGTCTGTACTGCGTGTGTCTCTGTGTACTGCCTGTACCACGTGTGTCTTGTGTACTGTCTGTACTGCGTGTGTCTCTGTGCACTGTCTGTACTGCGTGTGTCTCTGTGTACTGTCTGTACTGCGTGTGTCTCTGTGCACTGTCTGTACTGCGTGTGTCTCTGTGTACTGTCTGTACCGCGTGTGTATCTGTGTACTGCCTGTACCGTGTGTCTCTGTGTACTGCGTGTACTGCGTACATCTCTGTGTACTGCCTGTACCGCGTGTGTATCTGTGTACTGCCTGTACTGCGTGTGTCTCTGTGTACTGTCTGTACTGCGTGTGTCTCTGTGTACTGTCTGTACCGCGTGTGTATCTGTGTACTGTCTGTACTGCGTGTGTCTCTGTGTACTGTCTGTACGCGTGTGTCTCTGTGTACTGTCTGTACTGCGTGTGTCTCTGTGTACTGCCTATACTGCGTGTGTCTTTGTGCACTGCCTGTACTGCGTGTGTCTCTGTGTACTGCCTGTACCACGTGTGTCTTTGTGTACTGTCTGTACTGCGTGTGTCTCTGTGCACTGTCTGTACTGCGTGTGTCTCTGTGTACTATCTGTACTGCGTGTGTCTCTGTGCACTGTCTGTACTGCGTGTGTCTCTGTGTACTGTCTGTACCGCGTGTGTATCTGTGTACTGCCTGTACCCTGTGTCTCTGTGTACTGCGTGTACTGTGTACGTCTCTGTGTACTGCCTGTACCGTGTGTCTCTGTGCACTGCCTGTACTGCTCGTGTCTCTGTGTACTGTCTGTACCACGTGTGTCTCTGTGTACTGCCTGTACCGCGTGTGTATCTGTGTACTGCCTGTACTGCGTGTGTCTCTGTGTACTGCCTGTACTGCTCGTGTCTCTGTGTACGGCCTGTACCGCGTGTCTCTGTGTACTGCCTGTACTGCTCGTGTCTCTGTGTACTGCCTGTACCGCGGTGTCTCTGTGTACTGCCTGTACTGCGTGTGTGTCTGTGTACTGTCTGTACCGCGTGTGTATCTGTGTACTGCCTGTACTGCGTGTGTGTCTGTGTACTGCCTGTACTGCGTGTGTCTCTGTGTACTGCCTGTACCGCGTGTGTATCTGTGTACTGCCTGTACTGCTCGTGTCTCTGTGTACTGCCTGTACCGCGTGTGTATCTGTGTACTGCCTGTACTGCGTATGTGTCTGTGTACTGCCTGTACTGCGTGTGTATCTGTGTACTGCCTGTACCGCGTGTGTATCTGTGTACTGCCTGTACTGCGTGTGTATCTGTGTACTGCCTGTACAGCGTGTGTATCTGTGTACTGCCTGTACTGCGTGTGTATCTGTGTACTGCCTGTACCGCGTGTGTATCTGTGTACTGCCTGTACCGCGTGTGTATCTGTGTACTGCCTGTACCGCGTGTGTATCTGTGTACTGCCTGTACCGCGTGTGTATCTGTGTACTGCCTGTACCGCGTGTGTATCTGTGTACTGCCTGTACTGCATGTGTATCTGTGTACTGCCTGTACTGCCTGTGTCTCTGTGTACTGCCTGTACCGCCTGTGTCTCTGTGTACTGTCTGTACTGCGTGTGTCTCTGTGCACTGTCTGTACTGCTCGTGTCTCTGTGTACTGTCTATACCACGTGTGTCTCTGTGTACTGCCTGTACCGCGTGTGTATCTGTGTACTGCCTGTACTGCTCGTGTCTCTGTGTACTGCCTGTACCGCGTGTGTATCTGTGTACTGCCTGTACTGCGTATGTGTCTGTGTACTGCCTGTACTGCGTGTGTATCTGTGTACTGCCTGTACCGCGTGTGTATCTGTGTACTGCCTGTACTGCGTGTGTATCTGTGTACTGCTGTACAGCGTGTGTATCTGTGTACTGCCTGTACTGCGTGTGTATCTGTGTACTGCCTGTACCGCGTGTGTATCTGTGTACTGCCTGTACCGCGTGTGTATCTGTGTACTGCCTGTACCGCGTGTGTATCTGTGTACTGCCTGTACCGCGTGTGTCTCTGTGTACTGTCTGTACTGCGTGTGTCTCTGTGTACTGCCTGTACTCCGTGTGTATCTGTGTACTGCCTGTACTGCGTGTGTGTCTGTGTACTGCCTGTACTGCGTGTGTCTCTGTGTACTGCCTGTACCGCGTGTGTATCTGTGTACTGCCTGTACTGCTCGTGTCTCTGTGTACTGCCTGTACCGCGTGTGTATCTGTGTACTGCCTGTACTGCGTGTGTGTCTGTGTACTGCCTGTACTGCGTGTGTATCTGTGTACTGCCTGTACCGCGTGTGTATCTGTGTACTGCCTGTACTGCGTGTGTATCTGTGTACTGCCTGTACTGCGTGTGTATCTGTGTACTGCCTGTACTGCGTGTGTATCTGTGTACTGCCTGTACTGCGTGTGTATCTGTGTACTGCCTGTACCGCGTGTGTATCTGTGTACTGCCTGTACCGCGTGTGTATCTGTGTACTGCCTGTACTGCGTGTGTATCTGTGTACTGCCTGTACTGCCTGTGTCTCTGTGTACTGCCTGTACCGCCTGTGTCTCTGTGTACTGCCTGTACCACGTGTGTCTCTGTGTACTGCCTGTACCGCCTGTGTCTCTGTGTACTGTCTGTACTGCGTGTGTCTCTGTGTACTGCCTGTACTCCGTGTGTCTCTGTGTACTGCCTGTACTGCTCGTGTCTCTGTGTACTGTCTGTACTGCTCGTGTCTCTGTGTACTGCCTGTACTGTGGAGCAGTAGTGTAGCGGTTAGTGCGCTTCGCGACGAACCTGGCTTCCCGAGTTCGATTGCCGCTCACGGCCAACACTATTGACAATTAATCGAACCGGTCCCGGTTCAAATGATTGTGTCAGCCTTAAAGTAAGACCTGGTGCGGTGGGTAAAATATCAGCACTGGGAGACAAAGGCGGCCGGGCGTGGTGTTGGCCACCCACCCCTTCGTGTGCCGCGCCGACCTTGATAGGTGATTGCTAACAGCACTTAACCCAACAGTCTGTGAAGGCTACACGGGGGATATTTATCTTTGTTTCCCTTTACTGCTCGTGTCGCTGCGTACTGCCTGAACTTGCGCGTCTCTGTTTTATTGCCCGCACTGCTCGTACCTGCAGTCTGTGCCACAGTACACGCACCACACACCACAGTACACACTCCACACACGCCACACACACCACACACACACANCACGCACACACCGTACACGCCACACACCCACACACACGCCACACACACACACCACACACGCCACGCACACACCACAGTACAACAACCGCTATTCTTCGCTAAGTGACACCGATGATGCCAGTCATCGGTAAGTCCACTCAGCTCCACGTCCTCCTGTACCCCATCAGTCCATCTCTTCTCTAGCCGGTGCCGCGCCTATTCAGTCCCTCCATCCGGCCGAACAAAAGCTGTTTAGGCATGCGGTGGCTGGGCATGCGGGCTACATGACCAAGCCAACACTGCCCTGCCTGCAGGAGGAGCTCACCGATGTCCAGATCTTTTGAGGTTTTGTGAGCTCGTTACACAATCCAGCCTGGTTAAATCCGGGATGGATCGGAGGCAGGCCATCCTGAAGAGAGGGCATGACCGTGGCCGAGAAGACTCGAAGCTTCGTGTGGAGCGACAGACCAGGTAGCTTCCACACAGCGTTATGCAGCCAATGAAAATAATGCCGCTCGACTCATTTGGAGTGAGACCTCTTCTGTCAAACCGGAGCTGGTCTTAAGCACACTGACCAGGTATGGAAACCTCCACAACTGCCACATCACCAATGGGAGGTGAGGGGTGAAGTGTTTGATGGCACAAAATACCCAGGCAGGTGCTTATTTTTGGTGGGGTTGATGGTAAGGCCCCACCTCTTAGTGGCACGCTCGAGGTCTCCAACTCCTTCTTTGAGTGAGCAACAATCACCAGATCATAACATGGTTAACACCCGGGCATCGATCAACATTCCATGGAGATTCCTCCAGTACAGCCATCGAAGGTTTCTCGGACTACGTGGTCAAAAAATGCTAAATAATGTGGGAACCAGAGGACATCCCTGTCGCACCCCAAGGTGAACAGTAAATGGTTCCGACTCCCGGCCACGTAGCTTTACACGGGCCTGCCCACCATCATGAAGGGACACCGAAAGCACGAAGAACAACCCAGAGCCCAGCCCTATTTGTGGTATCATAGGCCTTGACCATGTCAATAAAGCAGAAATGTAGGTCCTGTTGGAATTCCTTACACCTCTGTTGTAGCAAACGGACAGAAAATATGGCGTCTGTGCAGGACCGCCCTGGCCTGAAACCGCATTGGGGCTCCGCAAGCCTCTCCTCAGCTTACCTGGCAAGGCGATGTTGAATAATCCTTGCCAGGACCTTTCCCGGCACACTGAGGAGGGAGACGCCCCTGTAGTTGTTACAGTCTGTGCGGTCCCCCTTCTTATAGAGGGGAATCACCAGGGCATCCTTCCAATGCTGCAGAAGCCGTCCAGCGGTCCAGACTGTTGTTATGACGTCATATAGGGCAGTCTGCGCACAAACGCCACGATTCCTCAGCATTTCGCTTGGGACATCATTTCTACCCGGCGCCTTTCATGGCCTCAAGACTCTGGATCACCTTCCGTGCTTCCTCAACAGATGGCATTTCAGCCCGCCACTCACAAGGGGTGACCTCTTCCTCCAATATTTGAACCACCGTAGCCTCAGCAGGTTCATCCTGACTTTGCCCCATGATGTTTTCCAGGCTGAGGGATTTCCCCTTCCCCAAGACGTCACAAAAATGCTCAGCAAATCTGCAAACCTGTACCTGGGGTCGGAGATTGGATCACCTTTCTTTCCCCTAAGGATGATAATAGGTGTGGCGCTGCAAGTACCTTTTTGATGGAGTTAAGGAGTGATTTTTTTATCACGGGCTACACTGAGGCAGACTGCATCTCCTCAGCAACCCGCGATCACCACCCATGCTTGCAGCGCCTCACGGCTCTCCGAACCTCCGAGCGAAGGCTAAAGTAAGCTTCCTCATTCTCTGACGTGATGCTGTAGACGATGAAAGATGAGAGTGGCCTGTCGCTTTTTCTCAGCCAGCCAGAACACCTCCTCCGTCAGCCAGGGTCTCTGGGCAGGTTTGGACCGTGTACCCAAAACAACCATTGTAGTTACATGAACCACGGTCCTAAACCTCGCCAATTTCCCTTGGCATCAGGAGAGGGAGCGATGCCAACCCAGCTGCAAGGGATGGTGAAATTATCGCTTGAAACTTTCATCAGCAGCTAAGACCAGGCCACTGTGGGTTGTAATGGGATCCTAGATGGACACCCACCACCGGAGTGGAAGAATGGCAGGCGCATCTTACGGATGACAAGCCGATGGTCAGTGGCAGATCAGCTCCACAGTCGGTCCTGGTGTCAAGGAAATTAGCACGCATCCGCCATACACACACCACAGTGCACACACTACACACGCCACGCACACCACAGCACACACACCACAAACACCATAATACACGCACCACAGTACACACCACAGTAAACACGCCACACACATCCAACAGTACACACGCCACAGTACATACCACACACACCCACACACATCACGCACATCACAGTACACACCCCACACACACCACACACGCCACAGTACATACCACGCACACCACACACAACACACACACACACACACACACCACACACACCCCACACACCACACACAACACACACACACCCCACACACCACACACAACACACATCACACACGCCACAGTACACGCCACATACACGCCACACACACCACAGCACACACCCCACACACAACACACACGCCATCACACCACACACATCACAGTACACACATCACAC
Source organism: Lethenteron camtschaticum (assembly GCA_018977245.1). Taxonomy (NCBI): domain Eukaryota; kingdom Metazoa; phylum Chordata; class Hyperoartia; order Petromyzontiformes; family Petromyzontidae; genus Lethenteron; species Lethenteron camtschaticum. Next base: position 5,182,494 of record MU249595.1, on the reverse strand, counting down.
CACAGTACGCACACCACACACGCCACAGTACACACACACCACACACGCCACACACACACCACACACACACACACCACACACACCCCACACACACCACACACACCACACACANCACACACCACACACACCACATACACACACACACACCACACACACACACACCACACACATACCCCACACACCACACACCACAGTACACACCCACACACACCACACACACACACACGCCACACACCCATAAACACCCCACACACCACACATCACCACACACACCGCACACACACACACACACACACCACACACACACACACACACACACACACACAACACACACCACAAACACACCACACACACACACACATCACCACACACACCCCACACACACAACACACACACACNACACACACACCACACACACCACAAACACACACACACACCGCACACACACACACACACACACACCACACACAACACACACCCACACACACACACACACCACACACCCCACTCCCACACACACCCCACACACAATACACACACCACACAAACCCCACACACCACAGTACACACGCCATACACCCACACCCACAGTACACACCACACACCACACACACCACACACACCACACACACCCACACCCACAGTACACACACACACACCACACACACACACACACACACCACACACACCACCACACACACACACACACACCACACACACCACAGTACACACCACACACCCCACACACACACCAAAACACCACACACACCCCACACACACCACACACACCCCCACACACCCACACACCCACACACACACACACCCCACACACCCACACACCCCACACACGCCCACACACACCACACACACCCCACACACACCACACACACCCACACACCCACACACCCACACACACCCCACACACACCACACACACCCACACACACCCACACACCACACACACCCACACACCACACACACCACACACCCNACACACACCCCACACACACACACACACCCACACACCACACACACCCACACACCCACACACACCCNACACACACCACACACACACCACAGTACACATCCCACACACACCGCACCAGAGCGAGAGGCTCGCCACTGGAAGGGTATGAGTTCAACTCCTCTCTGTCGGTCGAGAAGGGGATGGACTCAGCCATCATCTCCTCTCCCCGCCCAGACGCAATCACATAAGTGCCTCGTGTGTGGTGTTAGTCAACCGTGGTTGTCCTGTGTATAGACTCGGCCCCGCCATAGGAACGTGAAACTCCACCACTTATCTCAGCGGGCCTGTAAACGGCACGGCCGGCGCACCACACACACTGCACACACACAACACACACACACCACACACACAACACACACACACACANACACACAGACCACACACACCACAAACACACCACACACACACACACATCACACACACCCCCACACACACAACACACACACACACACACACACACACACACCACAACACACCACACACACCGCACACACACAACACACACACACCACACACACAACACACACCCACACACCCACTCCCCACACACACCCACACACAATACACACACCACACAAACCCCACACACTACAGTACACACGCCATACACCCCACACCCACAGTACACACCACACACACACACACACACACACACACACACACACACCCCACACACACCACACACACCACACACACCCACACCCACACACACCACACACACACCCACACACACACCACACACACCACACACCCACACACCACAGNACACACACACACCCACACACACACCACACACACCACACACACCCACACACACCCACACACCCACACACACCCACACACACCCCCCACACCCCACACACACCCAACACACCACACACACCCACACACCCCACACACCCACACACACCCACATACACCACTCGCACCCCACAAACACCACAGNACACACCACACACACCCACACACACCCACACACCCACACACACCCACACACACACACACACCCACACACACCCACACACACCCACACACACCCACACACACCCACACACCCNACACACACCCACACACACCCCACACACACCACAGTACACATCCCACACACACCCACACACACCACACACACCCCACACACACCCCACACACACCCACACACACCACACACACCCACACACCCCNCACACACACCCACACACACCACACACACCCCACACACACCCCACACACCCCACACACCCACACACCCCACACACCCCACACACACCCCACACACACCACACACACCCCACACACACACACCCCACACCCCACACACACCCCACACACACCACACACACACCACAGTACACATCCCACACACACCGCACCAGAGCGAGAGGCTCGCCACTGGAAGGGTATGAGTTCAACTCCTCTCTGTCGGTCGAGAAGGGGATGGACTCAGCCCATCATCCCTTTCCCCGCCCAGACGCAATCACATAAGTGCCTCGTGTGTGGTGCTAGTCAACCGTGGTTGTCCTGTGTATAGACTCGGCCCCGCCATAGGAACGTGAAATTCCCACCACTTATCTCAGCGGGCCTGTAAACGGCACGGCCCGGCGCACTCCGAGCCGCGTCCGCTGTGCCCACTATCAACTCCCGCCCCCCCCCTCAATCTCTCTGTGTGCTTCTTCCCAGGAAACGCTCGACTTCGGAATAATGCACTTCCATCATCCGTGTCTCCCACCCCCAACGCGCCCAACCCAATCGCGTGTCGTGTCAATAACAACCATCTCGTCCGATACAGGGAACGCGCTACGCGCCCTGCCTCCTACAACTTTGCGCGTGCGTGTGCGTGTGTGTGCGTGTGTGCGTGTGTGTGTGCGTGTGCGTGTGTGTGTGTGTGTGCGTGTGTGTGTGTGTGCGTGTGTGTGCGTGTGTGTGCGTGTGTGTGTGTACGTTGAACTTTATTTCGCGCCGCACGTAGCCAGCCGTGCTCATCGCAGGTGCGGTGGGGAGGACAACGACGTTGATGACAGTGCTGATTGTTGCCGGCCTCTGGGCCTGCGCTCAGCAACTGTGAAATGAACCCCGATATTGTTTGTTCAACTTCCTCGGCGAGTGACGATCTCGCCCGAGGCGAGCGCTCTCGTGGACACGCACGAGCTCGGGCGGTGCGCACGCACGCCCGCCGGCTCCCTGTGTGTCCTGCCGGGATTCACCGGCGCTAACATCATCATGTGGAGTTGACGATGCGAGTCACGCAGACGGATCTGAGGTCACTCCCCGGGGTCCCCGCCTCGCAGGGAGGTCTTAAACCACCTCTGGGACCACCGCCACCCCTCGCGAGGGTTCGATCTCTCACTGGAACCAATTCCACTCGGGCCCCTCCCGCCGGTGGGGAGGGGGGNCTGCGGGGGGGGNCTGCGGGGGGGGGCTGCTCTCACCGCGGCGATGTTCAGCAGCTCGTCCATGTTCACGCACGAGTTGTTGCGCAAGAACACGGCCAAATGCTGCTGCACCAAGTCTCGGGACCGCACCTCCTCGGGCGCCTCGACGGCCGCGAACACCGCGACCCCCACGAGCAGGAAGCCCACGTAGCCCAAGACGAGCAGCCCGTGCACACGAGGCCCCGGGGCCGACGGCGCGCCACCTCCACTCTGGCGCGGACACCCTCTCGGGCCCTGGAGCGCACCTGGCGGGCTCCTTCTCGCAGCTGCTTTGTGCGTTCAGAGGTCATCTCGCTGTGTGTGTGTGTTTGTGTCCCGCCGTGTGGCTCCGTCGCGACCCTGGGCCCGAATTAATGCGGCGGGTGCGGCTCCATCTCGTGAGCCCTCCCACGCGAGCGTCACGCAGCGAGGTGGGCCCCCACAGAGTCCGCCCCGAGCCCCGGAGACCACGGCGGTCTGAACGAGACTCAAGATGCCAGGTCGTGCCAAATCCCTCCCATGACTCTGGCAATAATTTCTGGGAGATCTCTCCGTTTGGCTTCTACCATCGCCGTCTTCCAGGATATTTTCCCAGGTCCCCTCTTTCTCTCCACAACAAACCCATCTGTGGACCCACCCTGGGGGTCGGGTCTCTGGGGGTCCGGTCCCTGTAATCTGTCACTGTGAGAAGCCACGATCGCCACGTGCCCGCAACCTCGGCTGCAAGCGCCGCGTCGTCAGCGATGCTGCCATTTATCTGTGCATTAAAGGTGCAATGAGGATCTCAAGGCTCGTTTTAAAGAGGGTGCTGCTTCATGGGATGGTTAGTCATGAACTCTGGAGAGAGCCCGGAGAGAACCCAGCGCCGCGGGCAAACGAGGTGACGCTCAAAGATCGGCACGCGTGGATTCAACAATTCAGTGCTCTCCTGCCATATCCCGGCAACCACCTCTCCGCTCAGGCCCACATCACGTGGCATTCCCAGACAGCGTCCCATCCAAGTGCTAACCAGGTGAAACATCTGCTTAGCTTGCGGCAAAGAAGATTTGACCGGTGCTAGAACCCAGAGCTAAACTCGGTTTACGAACCAGCGACGCAGCGAGAGACTGCTGACGTGTCAATCTGTGCCCGCTCGAGAATGCCCCCCCCCACACTTATGGAACTGATGCCCCCCCCCCCCAAGGGACATGTGAAACCTCAACCCCGACCCCCGTACAGGCAGTTGTTGCGCCACGGCACGGGCGTTAATTGGCTGTCTATAGCGCGGCGTGACCGTGAGATGCTCAGCTGCAGACAGCAGAGGGAGACAGAGCTACAGACAGCAGAGGGAGGCAGAGCCGCGGCGGCGACGAGGCAGGCGGAGCCCGACTTGAGCGGGCGACAGTCTGCGAATCTGTGTGTGGGTGTGTACACGCGCGCGTGTGTGTGTACACGCGTGTGTATGTACACACGTGTGTGTGTATACGCGTGTGCGTGTGAGTGTATACGCGTGTGTGTGTGTACACGCGTGTATGTGTGTGTACACGCGCGCGTGTGTGTGTACACACGCACGCACGTGTGTGTACGCGCGTGTGAGTGTGTGTACACGCGCGTGCGTGTGTACACGCGCACACGCGTGCGTGTGTACCATGTACAGTACGTGGGGAGCGGTGGTGCAGTGGTTAGCCCACTGCGCGAACGATTATTTGAACCAGTCCATTGGTCTCCCCTAGGTCGACTCAGCCTCAAGTTAGTACCTGATGCGGTATGTAAACATCGCCACTGGGGAAAACGAAGGCAGCCGCCCGTGGTGCTGGCCACCCACCCTCGTGTGCAGGTCGTCGCTAACAGCACGTGTGTGTGTGTACCATGTCCATGGGGAGCGGTGGTGCAGTGGTTAGCGCACTGCGCGACGAACGCAGCAACCCGAATTCGATGCCCGCTCACCGCCAACATCAATGACGAATATTTACACCGGTCCTGAACCTCACCTAGGTAGACTCGGCCTTAAAGTAACACTTGGAACAGTCTGAAAACATGAACACTGGGAAGTCAAAGGCGGCCGGGCATGGTTCTGGCCACACTGCCCCTCGTGTGCCATTCCAGCCTTTACAGGTTCCCGCTCACAGCAGTCTATATAGGTTAGATGTGGGGAATATTTGTTTTTGTAAGTTAGTCCCTGTCTCAGTGTGTGTGGCTGGCTGTCTGTATCCGTCAATCTCTGGGTGTCCTTATCTGTCAGGCTATGCGCCTCTGTGAGTCGGTGCATGACTATCTCTGTGTGTGCAGTGTGGGGTCTGTCTGTGGGAATCTGTGCATCCGTGTGTTTGTGTGAGCCTGTGTGGTGTCTGCATCTGTGAATGTCTGTGTGTTTATCTCTGTCCGCGTCCCATTGTCTGTCCAATCGGTGAGCTCCTCCGGCAGGCAAGGCTGCGTTGGCTGGGTCACGTAGCCCGCATGCCCAGCCACCGCATGCCCAGGTAGCTTCTGTTTTGCCGGATCGAGGGGGCTAAACGGGAGCGGCATGGGCTGGAGAAGAAATGGAGTGATGTGGTACAGGAGGACGTGGAGCTGAGTGGACTTTCCGATGACTGGTACCAGCGGTGTCAAGATCGGCCTCTGTGGAGGAGGTTCGTGAAGGACGCTACTGGGCAGTTGGAGGCAGTCGCCCTCCAACAACAACAGAGGGCGGAGGAGCGACGCTCACAACAACGAGTAGCGCCAGGTGGCTAAAGCACAGCAAGTTGGCACAGTAGGGGGCATCGGTGGTGCATCAGCCAGTCATCTCGGTCATCTCAGTCAGTCGACCCGTGGCACCTGGGTCTGCCCCGTGACCTCCTGCCAGCGGGCGTTCGAAACTTCACGTGGCCTCAAGGTGCACATGGCCTGGCACAAGCGTCGTGGTGACGTCACCGCCACTTAGTGGCGAATGGCGGTTGTTGTGTGTATGTGTCGCTGTGTGTGTGTGTGTCTGTGTGTGNGTGTGTGTGTGGCTGTGTGTGTGTGTGTGTGTGTGTGTGGCTGTGTGTGTGTGGCTGTGTGTGTGTGGCTGTGTGTGTGTGGCTGCGTGTATGTGTGCTGTGTGGGTAGCGGTAGTGTAGCGGTTAGCGCGCTGCGCTACAAACCTGGCGACCAGTGTTCGATTCCCGCTCACGGCCAACATCAGTGACGTTTATCTGCACCTGTCCTGGGTCTCCCTAGGTCGACTCAGCCTCAAATGAGTACCTCGCCACTAGGGAGACAAAGGCGGCCGGGCGTGGTGTTGGCCACCCACCCCTCGTCGGCCTTTATAGGTGTTCGCTAACGGCACTTGACCCTACAGCCTGTTAAGGCTATACGGGGGATCTTTTCTGTGTGTTCTTATCTTTCAGTCTGGAGCAGTCGGAAGCTGTTCCGCCTTCCTGTTCCCTTCCACAGCCCCACCCTCCACCCCTCCCCTGCCTCCCCNTGTCCCCCTCTGCCCCTGCNCGTCGCCCTTCACTTCGTAGGCCGACGCAGCCTCCGCTCCTCTCCTGGTGAGGCCTAAAACCACCTGCCCTCGCTCACCTGTCCCCTCCCTCCGTACAGGTGAGCCTAAACCTATTACCTGCCTTCACCTGTCCTCGCTCACCNGTCAGACCCCTCCNTCCAGTCAGGTGAGCTAAACCCTGACCCTTCGTCCCCNTCTCTCATGACCCCTCGTTATTGCCTCCTTAGTACAGTGAGGCCTAAACTCTCCCTGNCCCCTNGTACCTGTCNTCCTCGCTCACCTGTCNCCCNTCCCGGTCCAGTACAGGGNGGCCTAAACCNTATTACCGTCCATCTGCGTCACCCGTGCCTCTGTCTTACCAAACAGTGAGGCCTCTGGTGTGTGTGACCTACCTTACCGGTGCCTCTCGCTCACCGTACAGGTGAGACNTCTACACCCGTCACCGTGCTGGTGTGTGTATCGCGGTGTGTGTAACGTGNTGTGTGTGTCACCGTCGCGGTGTGTGTAACGTGCGTGTGTGTGTCACCGCGGTGTGTGTGGCCGTGNTGGTGTATGTGGCCCGTGTGGTGTGTGTGGCCCGTGNTGGTGTGTGTGACCCGTGCTGGTGTGTGTATCCGTGCTGGTGTGTGTATCCGTGCGTGGTGTGTGTGACCCGTGCTGGTGTGTGTGGCCCGTGCGGTGTGTGACCCGTGCTGGTGTGTGTGGCGTGCTGGTGTGTGTGCCGCGGTGTGTGTATCCGTGTGTGTGTGTGGCCCGTGNTGTGTGTGTGGCCGCGGTGTGTGTGGCCCGTGTGTGTGTGTGGCCCGTGCTGGTGTGTGTGGCCCGTGNTGGTGTGTGTGGCCCGTGCTGGTGTGTGTGGCCCGCGGTGTGTGTGGCGTGCGTGTGTGTGTGACCCGCGGTGTGTGTGGCGTGTGTGTGTTCCGTGCTGGGGTGTGTGACCGTGCTGGGTGTGTATCCGTGTGTGTGTGTGACCCGTGTGGTGTGTGTGAGTGCTGGGTGTGTGACCCGTGTGGTGTGTGTATCCGTGCTGGTGTGTGTATGTGCTGGTGTGTGTGGCCCGTGTGTGTGTGTGACCCGGTGGTGTGTGTGACCCGTGCTGGTGTGTGTGACCCGTGCTGGTGTGTGTGAGTGTGGTGGTGGTGTGGTGTGTGTGACCNGTGTGGTGTGTGTGGCCCGTGTGTGTGTGTGACCCGTGCTNGTGTGGTATCNCGTGTGTGTGTGTGACCCGTGCTGGTGTGTGTGACCCGGGGTGTGTGTGGCCCGTGTGTGTGTGTGGCCCGTGTGGTGTGTGTATGTGNTGGTGTGTGTGCCCGGTGNTGTGTGTGACCCGTGCGTGTGGTGTGTGTGACCCGCGGTGTGTGTACCCGTGTGGTGTGTGTGACCCGTGCTGGTGTGTGTATCCGTGCGGTGTGTGTGACCCGTGCTGGTGTGTGTGACCCGTGCTGNTGTGTGTATCCGTGCTGGGTGTGTGAGTGCTGGGTGTGTATCCCGTGTGTGTGTGTGGCCGTGCTGGTGTGTATCCGTGCTNGTGTGTGTGAGGCTGGTGTGTGTGACCCGTGNTGTGTGTGTGACCCGTGTGGTGTGTGTGACGGGGTGTGTGTGACCGGTGTGTGTGTGNCCGTGCTGTGTGTGTATCCGGGGTGTGTGTGACCNGTGTGTGTGTGTGACCCGTGNTGGTGTGTGTATGTGNTGGGTGTGTGCCCGTGTGGTGTGTGTACCCGTGTGGTGTGTGTGCGTGTGTGTGTGTGTATGTGTGGTGTGTGTGAGTGTGTGTGTGTATCCGCTGGTGTGTGTGACCCGGCTGGTGTGTGTGACCCGCGGTGTGTGTGACCCGTGNTGNTGTGTGTATCCGNTGGTGTGTGTGACCCGNGTGTGTGTGTGACCCGGNTGGTGTGTGTGAGGCGTGTGTGTGACCGTGCGTGTGTGTGACCCGTGTGTGTGTGTGGCCCGTGTGGTGTGTGTTCCGTGCTGGTGTGTGTGNCCCGGCGTGGTGTGACCCGGTGTGTGTGTGACCCGTGCTGCGTGTGTGTGACCCGTGCTGGTGTGTGTGGCCCGTGGTGTGTGTATCCCTGGTGTGTGTGNCCCGTGTGTGTGTGTGGCCCGGTGTGTGTGTGTGAGGCTGGTGTGTGTGACCCGGTGGTGTGTGTGGCCCGGCTGGTGTGTGTGACCCGGCTGGTGTGTGTGACCCGTTGCTGGTGTGTGTGACCCGCGGTGTGTGTGACCCGGNTGGTGTGTGTGGCCCGGCTGGTGTGGTGTAACCCGGCTGGTGTGTGTGGGGCTGGTGTGTGTGGCCGGTGTGTGTGTGACCCGGCTGGTGTGTGTACCCGGGGTGTGTGTGGCCCGGTGTGTGTGTGGCCCGTGTGCGTGTGTGTGAGCGTGTGTGTCGGTGTGTGTGTGGCCCGGTGGTGTGTGTGGCCCGCGGTGTGTGTGACCCGGTGTGTGTGTGGCCCGTGTGGTGTTGTGACCCGGGGTGTGTGTGGCGTGNTGGTGTGTGTGCCCGTGCGTGGTGTGTGTGCGTGCTGGTGTGTGTGACCGTGCTGGTGTGTGTGGCCGTGCTGGGTGTGGTGTGTGTGGCCGTGTGTGTGTGTGGCCGTGTGTGTGTGTGTGCTGTGTGTGTGGCCGTGTGTGTGTGTGACGTGNTGTGTGTGTGGCNTGNTGTGTGTGTGGCCGTGNTGTGTGTGTGGGTGTGTGTGTGTGGCGTGTGTGTGTGTGCCGTGTGTGTGTGTACCGTGTGNTGTGTGTGGCGGTGTGGTGTGTCACCGTGTGNTGTGTGTGCCGTGTGTGTGTGACGTGNTGTGTGTGTGGCCGTGTGGTGTGTGTGGCCTGGTGTGTGTGGTGTGTGTGGCCCGTGCTGGTGTGTGACCGTGCATGTGTGTGTGGCCGTGCATGTGTGTGTGTGACCCGTGCTGTGTGTGTGGCCGTGTGTGTGTGTGGCCGTGTGNTGTGTGTNACCCGTGCGNTGTGTGTGTGTATGTGTGTGTGGCCGTGCTGTGTGTGTACCCGTGCGTGTGGGTGTGTGTGGTACCGTGCTGTGTGTGTATCCGGTGNTGNTGTGTGTGCCNGTGTATTGTGTGTGTGTACCCGTGCGTGTGTGTGTGCCCGTGCTGTGTGTGTGGCCGTGCTGGGTGTGTGTGGCCGTGCTGTGTGTGTGGCCGTGTGGGTGTGTGTACCTGTCTGTGTGTGTGCCCGTGTGTTTGTGTGGCCTGTGTGTGTGTGTACCCGTGCTGGTGTGTCGTGTGTGTGTGTGCCCGTGCTGTGTGTGTACCCGTGTGTGTGTGTGGCCCGTGCTGGTGTGTCCGTGTGGACATGTGTCACGCTGATCTCTGGGTGCGTCCATGGGTGTCAGGTGTGTCACTGCGTATGTCAAACCGTGTTGTGTAGGGTGTGTAGTGTGTGTGTTAATGTGTATCACTGTCCCACTGTTTATCCGACTCTTCACCACCACGCTCACACGCAACAAGTGGCAGTGACGTCACCACAGCGTTTGTGTCAGGCTCGGTGCACCTTGAGGCCACGTGAACTGTCGACGGGTCGCTCAAATGTCACAGGACGGGTGCAGGCGTTACAGGTCGACTGACTAGATGACGGGCAGATGCACCTTCTGCGCTCCCTACTGTGCCACCTTGTTGCGTTTTATCGCCCGGAGCTCCGCTCGTTGTTGTGAGCGTTGCTCCTCTGCCCTCCGTTGTTGTTGGAGGCGACTGCCTCCAANTAGCGCCCTTTAGGAACCTCCTCCACAGAGGCCGATCTTGACACCGCTGGTACCAGTCATCGGCAAGTTCACTCAGCTCCACATCCTCCTGTACCACATCACTCCATCTCTTCTTTAGCCCGTGCCGCGCCCGTTTAGCCCCTCGATCCGGCCAAACAGAAGCTGCTTGGGCATGCGGTGGCTGGACATGCGAGCTACATGACCAGCCAACGCAGCCTCGCCTACCGGAGGATCTCACCGCTGTGACTGTGTCCAGGTCTTTCAAGTATGTTTGAGCTCCCACGCAACCAGTCTGGTTACACACAGGATGGATCGTAGGCAGGCCCGTCTGAATGGTTACACCGGCGCAGATATTCCTTCAAATGGTCCACGTTTCGCAAGCATCGAGAAGGGAGGGCTTAGCAGTGACCGAGAAAACCCGAAGCTTCGTGTAGAGTGATATAAACCCAGGTAGTTTCCACACAGCGTCACGCAGCTGATGACAATATAATGCCGCTCGACAAATCCGACGTGAAACCTCTGCTGCCAAACCTGGTTATGCCACTGCACAGGAATTCGTACCTTATTCATTCAGAGACTAAAATCCACCGTATAGCCTTCATAGACTCTTGGACAAGTGCTGTTTGCGATAACCTGTTAAGGGCGTCACGGAACCTTTGTTTACACTCCTTGAAGGACGACGCGACCGCTGAGGATTCCCCGAAGTTTGCGCGGGTCGCTGTAGGCTCGAGTTTAGGGTGTGCGAGTTAACACGTGTGTGTGTGGGACACGTGTGTGTGTGGGACACGTGTGTGTGTGTGGGACACGTGTGTGTGTGTGTGTGGGACACGGGGGTGTGTGTGGGACACGTGTGTGTGTGGGACACGTGTGTGTGTGTGTNGGACACGTGTGTGTGTGTGGGACACGGGTGTGTGTGTGGGACACGTGTGTGTGTGTGGGACACGTGTGTGTGTGTNGGACACGTGTGTGTGTGTGTGGGACACGGGTGTGTGTGTGGGACACGTGTGTGTGTGTGTGTNGGACACGTGTGTGTGTGTGGACACGTGTGTGTGTGTGGGACACGTGTGTGTGTGTGGGACACGGGGACACGCGTGTGTGTGTGTGTGGGACACGGGGAGACACGTGTGTGTGTGGGACACGTGTGTGTGTGGGACACGTGTGTGCGTGGGGACACGTGTGTGTGTGTGTGTGGGACACGTGTGTGTGTGTGGGACACGGGAGACANGTGTGTGTGTGGGACACGTGTGTGTGTGGGACACGTGTGTGTGTGTGTGNGGACACGTGTGTGTGGTGGGACACGTGTGTGTGTGTGGGACACGTGTGTGTGTGGGACACGGGGAGACACGTGTGTGTGTGGGACACGTGTGTGTGTGTGTGGGACACGGGGAGACACGTGTGTGTGGGACACGTGTGTGTGTGTNGGACACGTGTGTGTGTGTGTGTGACACGTGTGTGTGTGTGGGACACGGGAGACACGTGTGTGTGTGGGACACGTGTGTGTGTGTGTGGGACGTGTGTGCGTGTGTGTGTGTGTGGGACACGTGTGTGTGTGTGGGACACGTGTGTGTGTGTGTGGGACACGGGGAGACACGTGTGTGTGTGGGACACGGGGACANGTGTGTGTGTGGGACACGTGTGTGTGTGGGACACGTGTGTGTGTGGGACACGTGTGTGTGTGTGGGACACGTGTGTGTGTGTGGGACACGTGTGTGTGTGTNGGACACGTGTGTGTGTGTGGGACACGGGGGTATGTGTGTGGGACACGTGTGTGTGTGGGACACGTGTGTGTGTGTGTGTGGGACGTGTGTGTGGGACACGTGTGTGTGTGTGGGACACGTGTGTGTGTGGGACACGGGGAGACACGTGTGTGTGTGTGTGGGGGACACGGGGAGACACGTGTGTGTGTGGGACACGGGGAGACACGTGTGTGTGTGTGTGGAGGGGACACGGGAGACACGTGTGTGTGTGTGGAGGGGGACACGTGTGTGTGTGTGTGGGACGTGTGTGTGTGTGGGACACGGGGAGACACGTGTGTGTGTGGAGGGGACACGGGGAGACACGTGTGTGTGTGGAGGGGGACACGGGGAGACACGTGTGTGTGTGTGGGACGTGTGTGTGTGTGGGACGTGTGTGTGTGTGTGGACGTGTGTGTGTGGGACGTGTGTGTCTGTGGGACACGGGGAGACACGTGTGTGTGTGTGTGGGACACGGGGAGACACGTGTGTGTGTGTGTGGGACACGGGGAGACACGTGTGTGTGTGGGGGGAGACACGGGGAGACACGTGTGTGTGTGTGGGACACGGGGAGACACGTGTGTGTGTGGGGGAGGGGGAGACACGTGTGTGTGTGGGGGGGACACGGGGAGACACGTGTGTGTGTGTGGGGACACGGGGAGACACGTGTGTGTGTGGAGGGGACACGGGGAGACACGTGTGTGTGTGTNGAGGGGGACACGGGGAGACACGTGTGTGTGTGTGTGGAGGGGACACGGGGAGACACGTGTGTGTGTGGAGGGGACACGGGAGACACGTGTGTGTGTGGAGGGGACACGGGGAGACACGTGTGTGTGTGGAGGGGGACACGGGGAGACACGTGTGTGTGTGTGANGGGGACACGGGGAGACGCGTGTGTGTGTGGAGGGGGACACGGGGAGACACGTGTGTGTGTGGAGGGGGACACGGGGAGACACGTGTGTGTGTGGAGGGGACACGGGGAGACACGTGTGTGTGTGGGGGACACGGGGAGACACGTGTGTGTGTGGAGGGGGACACGGGGAGACACGTGTGTGTGTGGAGGGGGACACGGGGAGACACGTGTGTGTGTGTGGACACGGGGAGACACGTGTGTGTGTGGAGGGGGACACGGGAGACACGTGTGTGTGTGGTGTGTGTGTGTGGAGGGGGACACGGGGAGACACGTGTGTGTGTNGAGGGGGACACGGGGAGACACGTGTGTGTGTGGAGGGGGACACGGGGAGACACGTGTGTGTGTGGAGGGGGACACGGGGAGACACGTGTGTGTGTGGAGGGAGACACGGGACCGGATTTTCTCGTTCCTCAGCTCCGACTGTACACGACCAGGCGCCCTGAGGCCCGACAGAAGGCGCACACACTCACCTACACACACANTCACCTACACACACACTCACCTACACACACACTCACACACACACACTCACACACTCACCTACACACACACTCACCTACACACACACTCACACACTCACCACACACNTAGCCCGCACACACTCACCTACACACACACTCACCANACACTCACCTACACACACTCGCCTACACACACTCACCTACACACACACTCGCCTACACACACACACACTCACCTACACACACACACACTCACCTACACACACACTCACCTATACACACACTCACACACACACACTCACACACACACACACCCTACACACTCACCTACACACACACTCACACACACTCACTACACACACTCACACACACACACTCACACACCTACACACACACTCACACACACACACTCACCTACACACACACTCACCTACACACACATTCACCTACACACACTCACCTAATCACGCACTCACCTACACACGCACTCACCTACACACACTCACCTACACACGCTCACCTACACACACTCACCTACACACACTCACCTACACACGCTCACCCACGCTCACCTACACACACTCACCTCACACACATATCACTACACACACACTCACTACACACACACTCACTACACACACTCACCTACACACACACTCACCTACACACGCACACACTCACCTGCACACACACACACTCACCTACACACACACTCACCTACACACACACTCACCTACACACACTCACCTACACACACCTAAACACACACACCTACACACTCACCTACACACACACTCATCCTACACACACACTCACCTACACACACACTCACCTACACACACTCACCCACACACTCACTACACACACACTCACCTACACACACACTCACCTAGACATACATTCACCTACACACACACCTACACACACACACACACACACCTACACGCACACCTACACACACACCTACACACACACACACTCACCTACACATACCTACACACTCACCTACACACACACACTCACCTACACACTCACCTACACCTACATACACTCACCTACACACACACTCACCTACACATACACACCTACACACACACTCTCGCCTACACCTACACACACACTCACCTACACCTACACACACACTCACCTTACACACACACTCACCTACACACACACTCACCTACACTCACGCTCAACTACACCCAAACTCACCTACACCCACACTCACCTACACACAAACTCACCTACACTCACACTCACCTACACTCACACTCGCCTACACACACCTACACACAAAGATCCCCGTATAGCCTTAACAGGACTGTAGGGCAAGTGCTGTTAGCGAGCACCTACGTAGGCTGGAACGGCACACGAGGGGGTGGTGGCCAACACCACGCCCGGTCGCCTTTGTCTCCTCAGTGGCGATGTTTACACACCGCACCAGGTACTCATTTGAGTCGACCTAGGGGAGGCCCGTGACCGGTTCAGATGATCGTGACTGGTGTTGGCCATGAGCGGGAATCAAACTCGAGTCCCTGCCGGGTTCGTAGTGCAGCGTCGCGAGAACCGCTGCAAACCCCTCTTCACTCACTCGTGTAAACGCACAGGCACATGTGTCTCAATCCACTGCTGGATGAGGGCCTCCCCACGCCTTGCAGGTCGTGGGTGTTACATGATCATACTTCACCACGCTGGTCAATGCTCGTTGGTGAAGGCGCGGGGTTGGAGTGATAGTGCAATGTTGCAAGCGTGGATGTTCCTGCACTCATCCGCGAGCAACGCAATCTCGCAGCACCATGGCGAGCGGCGTGTTCATGGTGGTTGCCGATCCAGGCAAGATTCTTGCGCGAGACGATGTCGAGGTCGCCTGCTGACTCGAGCGCAGGGGGAGGAGAGGTTTCGTGTCAGGTTTGTTTTGCTGTTCCTCCTCCGTTGAATGAGCGCGAGGACTCCAGCGGTCCGCTGTTGCATCCACGCTCCGTGCTTTGGGTCGCATGGCCACGAGCCAGGGCACTGTGCAGGCGCGACCCGCTTGGCTGCCGGGATGTGAGGGGGACCTGGGGGCGACTCGCCCAGCCGCGTGCAATATCTGACGTTCAAAATGCGAATGACGGCAGGCGGGGGGGTGGGGGGCGAGATCCGCAGTGCCGCGGGGAAGAACGCACACCCACTCGGGAGAGAGCATCACGTCCGCCCGAGAATCCTCATCACACGTGGTCTCTCCACTGCTGGATGAAGGCCCTCCCCAAGCCGGCCGCCGTAATCTTCCGCTTGGCAGTGGCTTGCGATTAGACTCACGCCAGCACACTCCGTCTCTCTCGCACACGCGCAGAGTGGCGGGGGACTAATGTTGTTAGCGAGTGCCTCTCAAGGTCAGAACTGCACACGAAGTGGGTGGTTGTGACCAGGATCACGCCCGGCCGCTTTTGTCTCCCCAGCGACGCGGCTGAGCGGTAGAGCCGTTGGCCACTTCTTGTTGCAGAGGTTCGCGGCTGGAATCCAACGGTCGCCGCGTGTATTGCTGCTGCGGCGTGGGATAACCAAAAGGGAATACTCCTCGCCGTCTGCTTCCACTTGCAGTGGAGGTTAGGAGATCCCGTGGCGTCATTCGCAAGAGGAGGCCGTCGTGTGCCGGCGTCAGGGTGCCAACATTTCAGAATGACATCGCGAATGGCTCAATTGGGATCACATGCACAGAAGCGACCATGAGTGGAAGGGGCCTTACAAATTTGTCTTGTACATGGGAGCGGTGGCGCAGTGGTTCGAGCACAGCGTTATGAACCCCGGCAACCTGGGTTCGAGTCCCGGTCATGGTAAGAGATATCACAATCGGTGCTGGACCTCTTCTACGTCCACTCAGCCTTGAATTAATACCCGGTTGGGGAGATAAAGACAGCCGGGCGTGGCGCTTGCCACAACGTCCCCCCTCGTGCGCCATTCTGACCTTCACAGGTACCCGGTGGCAACAGTTGGCCCAGCAGCGTGTTAAAGGCTACACGGGGGCACCCGTGTCTATGTATAGATCACAGCAGGTATGTGTGTATGGTATTTCTGTCTGGGGACGTGCGGTGTCGGTGTAGATTCTCTGCAAGGCGTGCGCCTAGAGACGGGACGCTCAGGTGGTGATGTTGGTTGGTGGTGGTGATGGTGGTAATGGTTTTGAGAGTTCTCCATACCTGGGCAGTGTGCTCATGACTGGCTCCGGTTTGACAGCAGAGGTCTCACTCCGAATCAGTCGAGTGGCATTATCTTTACTTCAGCTGCGTAACGCTGTGTGCAAGCTACCTGGTCTGCCCCTCCACACGAAGTTCCGGGTCTTCTCGGCCATGGTCATTCCCTCCCTTTTCTACGCTTGCCAAACGTGGACCCCCTGAATGGAACATCTTCGCCGGTTAGAAACATTTATGGCGGCCTGCCTACCATCCATCCTGGGTTTAACCTGCAGGTTGGATTGTGTGAGGAGCTCGCAAATCCTTGAAAGATCTGGAGACGGTCCCATCGGTGAACTTCTCCGGCAGGCAAGGCTGCGTTGGCTGGGTCATGTCGCCCGCATGCCCAGCCACCGCTTGCATAAACAGCTTTTGTTCGGCCAGATAGAGGGGACTTAACAGGAGCGGCCGCGGGCTAGAGAAGACTGATGTGGTACAGGAGGACGTGGAGCTGAGTGGACTTGCCGATGACTGGTACCAGCAGTGTCAAGATCGGCTTCTGTGAATGAGCCTCGTGAAGGACGCTGCCACTGGGCAGTTGGAGGCAGTCGCCCTCCAACAACAACGGAATGCAGAGGAGCAACGCTCACAACAACGAGCGGAGCACCGGATAGCTAAAACACAGCAAGGTGGCACAGTAGGGGCACAGGTGGTTCATCGGCCAGTCATCTCAGTCAGTCGATCCGTGCCACCGCTGATTCTGTCCCATGATTTACCAGCGGGTGTGGCCTTAACGTGCACACAGCCGGGCACACGCAGCGTGGTGACGGGTGATGGTTTTTGATGATGGTGGTAGTGATGATGGTGGTGCTGATGATGGTGGTGGTGGTGATGCGCGTAGAGGGATGGAGATGCCCCCACAAACACAGCTTGGCGATAGCGAGAGACGACATTCCAATTCTAGCTTTCTCCCCCGTCTCCCCCACCCGCCATCAGTCTACATCGAGGCACCAGCAACGTGCAACGTGGACATGCAGTTGTGCCCAGGTTGGCATGTTTACAGGTCACTGAGTAGGCGGCCAGTGGTTCTCAACCTTGTTTGGCTGCTACTCTACCCCTCCTTGTTGTATTTTGTTTCAACCGAGTACCCCCCCCCCTGCCCCCAGGGGTCCGCGTGCCCCCAGTTGAGAACCACTGAGGGAGGCCACCCCGCCCGGCTCCTGATGCGCGCTAACGGGCGGTGGGAGGACGTTGACGATGCGCGAGCTGAGACCGTGGGAGGGGAGGGGAGGGGGGTCGCACGGCAGGAAGTGGAGCCGCTGCAAACTGCAGTGGCTCTGCTGCTGCAAGCGCCAGGGGGTTGACGTTTGGCACAAAAGTCGAGTCGCCTGTACGAAGCGGCGAGTGGCACGGCGAGTGGCACAGCCAGTGGCGATGTAACACAGTGCGCAGTGAGGAGTGACACCACAGTGATTCACACAGTGAGTGATGACACGGTAATTGTCACAGTGAGCGGTGACGCGGTGATTGACACAGTGAGTGTTGACACGGTGGTTGACACGCTGAGTAGTAACACAGTAGCTGACACGGCGAGGAGTGACACGGTAGTTGACACAGTAGTGACACAGTCAGTAGTGACACAGTGCATGACACCGTGAGCAGGAAGAGCCGAAGCCATTTCCCGTCGCCTCCATCCCCCGCGGAAATTGCGGGGCAGGGAGGGCCCCCCCCTCTGCCCCGCCCCCCACGTCCCCGAGTCCCCGTGCAGAAGACAGAGAGCGGGGTTCGCGTTTCCCGTCACGAACCCCTCCAGGGTCCTCGCTCCCTCCCTCTCCACTGCCCCTGAGCTCCCCCCCCCCTTCCTCTCCGTTTCTCCACTCCGCCAGGGGGCCATGAGCGGCGGGCGCGGCTCGTGAGGAGGAGAGAGCGGCAGCGGCGGCAGCAGCAGAAGAGCGCGGAGGAGGAGGAGGAGAGCGAGGAGGAGGAGGATGGCGGGCAAGAAGAAGAGGCAGAGCCGGCTGCTGCGCACGCTGGGTCTGGGCCACCACGGCTCGCAGCAGATCACGCACGCCGTGCAGGGCCCGGGGGGGGCCGCCGCCCCCCGCAGTGGCCCCAGGCGCCCATGCCGCCCCACGAGGAGCTGCAGGCCCTCTTCGCGGAGCTGGTGGTGCGTGCCCCCCACCCCGCCCCCCAAGTCGGTGTGTGTGTGGTCCTTGACTCAACCGTGTGCGTGCCTGCGTGTCTACGTGTAGGTGCGTGTCTGTGTTCGTGCATCTTTGTGTGTGTGTTGCTGCGTGTTCCCGTGCAGGTGTGGAGCGGTGGTGTAGCGGTTAGCGCTGCGCTGTGAACCCGGTGACCCGAGTTCGATTCCTGCTCATGGCCAACACCGGTGACGATTATCAGAACCGGTCCTCGGACTCCTCTTGGTTGATTCAGCCTCAAATGAGTACCCGGTGCATTCTGTAAACATTACCACTAGGGAGAAAAAGGCGGCCGGGCGTGGTGTTGCCCATACGCCACCTCGTGTGCCGTTCCGGCCTTTATACGTGTTTGCTAATAGCACTTGCCCCAAAATCGGTTAAGGCTATACGGGGGATCTTTGTCTTTGTTTGTTTTGTCTATATACGTGTGTTATGCATGCGTGTGTCTCTGTGCATGTCTGTGTGTGCGTGTGTCTCTGTGTATGTCTGTGTGTGCCTATGCACGTGCGCGTGTCTGCGTGCGCGTGCCTGCGAGTGCGTCTGCGTGAGTCTCACGCGAGCTCTGCCCCGCCTCTGCAGGACGAGTTGGATCTCCCCGAGAAGAACCGCGCGGACATGTTCGCTCTGCCCGACGAGAAGAAGTGGCAGCTCTACTGCAGCAAGAAGGTGGGTGGGGGGGGGGACATCCACATAGTGGGCAGCCTCACTGGGATGGCAGTCACACGTAGAGAGGTGGGGGACAGCCACATTGTGGGGGAGGGGGGCAGCGGGGGCAGCCACACGCAGGAGTAGACACACACACGGGGCGGCCGCAGTTGTCAGGGTCTCCCTTGCGGGTGCGTTGCGGTGACTGTGGCGGCGCACAGCCGGGAGGCTGCTACTCTACGAGGGCGCCAGCTCCTCGCGAGTGCCGCTTCTCCTCCGGGCACTCCACGGGGTCCTGGCGGAGAGCGCTCGGAGAGAGCTCGTGCCCAACGTCGCGGTGCACAGCCCTCCCGCGAGGAGCCTTGAGGCTCGCCGGGGCCTTTCCGGGACGCTGCGGAGCTAACCAGTTGTTAATTAGGGCTATTAGGGTGATTAGCGACGTCCGGCCCAACTTCATAATTGTTTTGAGTTGTGTCCGCTGGGGGAGGAGGGTGGGGGTGCGGTGGGGGTGAGGGGGATAGACGGGTGTGGTCGAGGATCCATTGGGATTAATCTGGGATTAAACCCAGGAATGTGGAGCGGTGGTGCGGTGGTTAGCGCATTGCTCCGTGAACCCGGTTTTCTCAAATTCCGTTCCCGGCCACGGCTAACGTCGGCGAGTGGCCCCACCCGCTTCACGAAGCTTGTGGCGACCGGAATGGTGAAGTATGGTCAAATGAGCTCCCCCGTGATCCACGCGGTGCGATTGGAGCCTGCGTGCCACAGCATCAGCACCTGGTGGGTGGGTAGGGGGTGGGAGCTACTTAGTTAGCGACTGGCTGGCGGGACGAGCCACAGGTGGACATGGGGTTCCTGCCTGGGATTGGTGCGTGACGTGGCATGCGGATGGGGGGGGCAGTGACGTGGCATGCGGATGTGGGGGGGCAGTGACGTGGCATGCGGATGGGGGGGGCAGTGACGTGGTATGCAGATGGGGGGGGCAGTGACGTGGTATGCGGATGGGGGGGCAGTGACGTGGTATGCAGATGGGGGGGCAGTGACGTAGTATGCGGATGGGGGGGCAGTGACGTGGCATGCGGAGGGGGGGGCAGTGACGTGGTATGCAGATGGGGGGGGNAGTGACGTGGCATGCGGATGTGGGGGGGCAGTGACGTGGCATGCGGATGGGGGGGCAGTGACGTGGTATGCGGATGGGGGAGGGCAGTGACGTGGTATGCAGATGGGGGGGCAGTGACGTAGTATGCGGATGGGGGGCAGTGACGTGGCATGCGGATGGGGGGGCAGTGACGTGGTATGCAGATGGGGGGGGCAGTGACGTGGCATGCAGATGGGGGGGGGCAGTGACGTAGTATGCGGATGGGGGGGGCAGTGACGTGGTATGCGGATGGGGGGGGGCAGTGACGTAGCATGCGGATGGGGGGGGCAGTGACGTGGTATGCGGATGGGGGGGGGCAGTAACGTGGCATGCGGATGGGGGGGGGCAGTGACGTGGTATGCGGATGGGGGGGGGCAGTGACGTGGTATGCAGATGGGGGGGNCAGTGACGTAGCATGCGGATGGGGGGGGCAGTGACGTGGTATGCGGATGGGGGGGGCAGTGACGTGGATGCGGATGGGGGGGGCAGTGACGTGGTATGCGGATGGGGGGGGGCAGTGACGTGGTATGCGGATGGGGGGGGCAGTGACGTGGTATGCGGATGGGGGGGGCAGTGACGTGGCATGCGGATGGGGGGGGGCAGTGACGTGGTATGCGGATGGGGGGGGCAGTGACGTGGTATGCGGATGGGGGGGGCAGTGACGTGGCATGCGGATGGGGGGGCAGTGACGTGGTATGCGGATGGGGGGGCAGTGACGTGGCATGCGGGTATGCGGAGGCAGTGGCGTGGTATGCGGATGGGGGGGGNCAGTGACGTGGTATGCGGATGGGGGGGCAGTGACGTGGTATGCGGATGGGGGGGGGCAGTGACGTGGTATGCGGATGGGGGGGGCAGTGACGTGGTATGCGGATGGGGGGGGCAGTGACGTGGTATGCGGATGGGGGGGCAGTGACGTGGTATGCGGATGGGGGGGGCAGTGACGTGGTATGCGGATGGGGGGGCAGTGCGTGGTATGCGGATGGGGGCAGTGACGTGGTATGCGGATGGGGGGGGGCAGTGACGTGGTATGCGGATGGGGGGGGCAGTGACGTGGTATGCGGATGGGGGGGCAGTGACGTGGATGCGGATGGGGGGGNCAGTGACGTGGTATGCGGATGGGGGGGGGCAGTGACGTGGTATGCGGATGGGGGGGGCAGTGACGTGGTAGGGGGATGGGGGGGGGCAGTGACGTGGTATGCGGATGGGGGGGGCAGTGACGTGGTATGCGGATGGGGGGGGCAGTGACGTGGTATGCGGATGGGGGGGGCAGTGACGTGGTATGCGGATGGGGGGGGGGCAGTGACGTGGTATGCGGATGGGGGGGGAGTGGGGGGGTATGCGGATGGGGGGGGGCAGTGACGTGGTATGCGGATGGGGGGGGGGCAGTGACGTGGTATGCGGATGGGGGGGNCAGTGACGTGGTATGCGGATGGGGGGGGGGGCAGTGACGTGGTATGCGGATGGGGGGGGCAGTGACGTGGTATGCGGATGGGGGGGNCAGTGACGTGGTATGCGGATGGGGGGGCAGTGACGTGGTATGCGGATGGGGGGGCAGTGACGTGGTATGCGGATGGGGGGGCAGTGACGTGGTATGCGGATGGGGGGGNCAGTGACGTGGTATGGGGGGGGGGCTGACGTGGATGCGGATGGGGGGGGAGTGCGTGGTAGGGATGGGGGGGGCAGTGCGTGGTATGGGATGGGGGGGCAGTGACGTGGTATGCGGATGGGGGGGGCAGTGACGTGGTATGCGGATGGGGGGGCAGTGAGTGGATGCGGATGGGGGGGGCAGTGACGTGGTATGCGGATGGGGGGGGGGGGGGGGGGGGGGGGGGGGGGGGGGGCAGTGACGTGGTATGCGGATGGGGGGGGCAGTGACGTGGATGCGGATGGGGGGGCAGTGACGTGGTATGCGGATGGGGGGGCAGTGACGTGGTATGCGGATGGGGGGGNCAGTGACGTGGTATGCGGATGGGGGGGCAGTGACGTGGTATGCGGATGGGGGGGGCAGTGACGTGGTATGCGGATGGGGGGGGNCAGTGACGTGGTATGCGGATGGGGGGGGCAGTGACGTGGTATGCGGATGGGGGGGGCAGTGACGTGGTATGCGGATGGGGGGGGTGACGGGATGCGGAGGGGGGGGCAGTGACGTGGTATGCGGATGGGGGGGGCAGTGACGTGGTATGCGGATGGGGGGGCAGTGACGTGGTATGCGGATGGGGGGGGGCAGTGACGTGGTATGCGGTAGGTTCTGACGTGCGATGTGTTAGCAAATTACATTTTTGCTTAAATCGCGGCCCCGGCGCACCAGAGCAGCCAGCAACAATCAGCACTGTTAGCAACGTTGGAATGGACACGGAGAGTGTGACGTGTTTCTTGAATTGAGCGAGGTTAACTGTTGTTGTGAGAGCTTGGGAAGAAGAGATGACGACGACGACGATGGGAGAGGGATTCCAGAGTGGAGCAGTGGAGGAAGTGGGGTGCCTTGCAATGTAGTGACGGAGTAGGTGACTGAGCGAGTGGGTGTGTGTGAGTGTTGTTGTTTTGTGGGAGTGTATTGGTTTACGCTACGAACCTGGCGAACCCGAGTTCGATTCCCGCTCACGGCCAACATCAGTGACGATTATTTTCAGCCTGCGCCTCCCCAAGGTCGCCTCAATTGAGTACCCGTGCGGTGTATAAACATCGCCACTGGGGAGACAAAGGCGGCCGGGCGTGGTGTTGACCACCCAGCCCCGCATGTGCCGTGCCAGCCTTCATAGTTGGTCGCCAACAGCACTTGCCCCAACAGTCTGTTAAGGCTACACGGGGGCGTCTTTGTCTTTATATCTGTTGTTGTTGTTGTGACCTGCAGTGTGGTTGTTGAACCCAGCGGGGGAGAGACGACAACGCACCTACGTATGTACGGTGAACTTCTTTTGCACCGTACGTTGCCGACCGTGCTAATCGCAGGTACACCTACCACTCCCGGCGCGGGTTGGGTGTGGTAGGTGTAGGACGGTGACGTTGTGTGCGTGCGTGCGCTTTGGCGTCTGGGACGTGTGACGCGGTGTAGATATGTGGTGGTAGGCGTGTGTGGGAAGTTGTTGTGAGGATGAGCGCATTGTTGCCGGACGCCACCCTGCGAGTTAAAGGAGGTAAATCACAGAACAATAACAACGAGTTTAGTGTCCGGTCAATCCACATTGTCACACGAGCAGCCACACCAGCTGGACAGGTGCAACAACAACCGCCATTCGCCACTAAGTGGCGGTGACGTCACCACGACGCTTGTGCCAGGCCAAATGCACCTTGAGGCCACGTGAAGTGTCGAACGGCCGCTGGCAGGAGGTCACGGAGCAGACCCAGCAGGTGCCACGGGTCGACTGACCGAGATGACCGAGATGACTGGCTGATGCACCACCTGCGCCCCCTACTGTACCAACTTGCTGTGCAGTAGCCACCCGGCGCTCCGCTCGTTGTTGTGAGCGTCACTCCTCCGCCCTCCGTTGTTGTTGGAGGGCGACTGCCTCCAACTGCCCAGTAGCGTCCTTCACGAGCCTCCTCCACTGAGGCCGATCTTGACACCGCTGGTACCAGTCATCGGCAAGTCCACTCAGGTCCACGTCCTCCTGTACCACATCACTCCATCTCTTCTCCAGCCCGTGCCGCGCCCGTTTAGCCCCCTCGATCCGGCCGAACAAAAGCTGTTTAGGCATGCGGTAGCTGGGCATGCGGGCTACATGACCCAGCCAACGCAGCCCTGCCTGCCGGAGGAGCTCACCGATGGGACTTTGCCCAGATCTTTCAAGGATTTGTGAGCTCCTCACACAATCCAGCCTGGTTAAACCCAGGATGGATCGTAGGCAGGCCAGCCTAAATGTTTCCAACCGACGAAGATGCTCCATTAGGAGGGTCCACGTTTCGCAAGCGTAGAGAAGGGAGGGAATGACCGTGGCCGAGAAGACCTGAAGCTTCCGTGCGGAGCGACAGACCAGGTAGCTTCCACACAGCGTTACGCAACCGATGAAAAGATAGGTGCACATACACAAACACACACACACAGACAAACACAGACACAAACACACACACATACACATAAACACACACATACACACACAAACGCACACACAAACACACAATACACAAACACACATATACACAAACACAAATATACAAACACACACACAAACACACACACACACACACACACAAACATACACACACACAAACATACACATACACACACACACAGACACACACAGATACACACAAACACACACAAACACAGACATACACACACACAAAACACACACACACAAACACAGACATACAAACACACACAAACACAAACACACAAACGCACACAAACGCACACATGCACACACACAGAAACACACACACACAAACACACAAAGACACACGACACACAAACACACAGACACACAAACACACACAAACACACGCACACACAAACACAAACGCACACACAAACACACACACACATACGCACAGATTTAACAGACTGCAGAGGCAAGTGGCTGTTAGCGAGTAGCGCCTATGTTGAGGCTGCTTATAATTACCGGCGAAACGTCGTACACGAATTGTACGGTGTTTTGAAATACGCTGTTTTTTCTGGAAGACTTTGCTGTTTTTTCCTGGATTTCCTGTTGCGTGTAGTCACCTTTAAGATGTTTCTGTTGCGGTTGCACCCGAGTCAAGAGCCGCATGGCTCACAGGGTTATAGCTAATAAATGAAACTGATGTCGTGGGTTTACTCTACAACATACTAGTGTCCTGAACGAGTGACTAATTGGCATGTTTGTGTTTACGTGAGAAACCTGGCTAGCTATGCTGGTGGAGGGTGTAATGACACGTTTGTATCTAACCAAAAAAAATGTTGCTGGATAACATTGGTCGCAGAAAGTCCACGTGTGAGAAAGCACCCTCTGAAGGCCGCCGCCCATTTGAGTACCTGGGGCGGTGTGTAGTCAGCATCCGAGGAGAGACACACAAACGGCTCGGATAATCGTCACTGGTGTTAGGCGTAAGCGGGAATCGAACTCTGGTCGCCGAGTTCGTAGCGCAGCGCAATAACCATTTCGCTGCTGCTCCCCACACATACACACAGATACACACATGATACAAATTTTGATGCTGACGATGTTGCTGGTGCTGATGATGTTGCTGATATGACGCTAATGACGGTGCTGCCGACGATGACGGTGATGCTGAATATGTTGCTGGTGCTGATGATGTTGCTGGTGCTGATGATGATGATGCTGGTGGTGGTGCTGTTGTTTCAGGAGGAGGATCCGAACCGCTCGGCCACGAGTTGGCCCGACTACTACATCGATAGCATCAACCAGATGTCTTCGGTGAGTGGCGGCGAGGTGACGCAGCAACCTGTGACGGGTGTGTCGGTGGGGGGTGAATGGGTGGGTCAGTGGGTGAGTGAATGGGTGGGTGAGCGAGTGGGTGGGTCAGTGGGTGAGTGAATGGGTGGGTCAGTGGGTGAGTGAATGGGTCGGTGAGCGAGTGAATGGGTGGGTCAGTGGGTGAGTGAATGGGTGGGTGAGCGAGCAGGTGCATGGGTGGGTCAGTGGGTGAGTGAATGGGTGCGTGGGTGAGTGACATGGTGATGGTGAGTTGAGTGGTGACAGGGTAAGTGAGTGACAGGGTAAGTTGAGTGCTGAGTTGGGTGGTGATTTTAGTGGTGAGATGATTGGCGAGTGACATAATGAGCGAGTTGAGTGGTGAGTTGAGTGGTGAGTGACGTGATGAGTGAGCTGAGTGGTGAGTGTCTGGCCCGGTGCTGCAGATGACCTCGGTGAGTGGCTACAGCCCCGAGGAGCAGGCGGAGCGCGCGCAGGTGGTGGAGGACTCAAGACGGCGCTGCGCACCCAGCCCATCCGGTGCACCCCTGCACCCCGACATCCTGCACCCTGCACCCCGACATCCTGCACCCTGCACCCCGACACCCTGCACCCCGACACCCTGCACCCCGACACCCTGCACCCCGACACCCTGCACCCGACACCCTGCACCCCGACACCCTGCACCCGACACCCTGCACCCGACACCCTGCACCCCGACACCCTGCACCCGACACCCTGCACCCTGCACCCTGCACCCCGACACCCTGCACCCCGACACCCTGCACCCGACACCCTGCACCCGACACCCTGCACCCCGACACCCTGCACCCCGACACCCTGCACCCGACACCCTGCACCCCGACACCCTGCACCCATGTCCTCAATGCTCCTCACCGTGTCTCTGCTCACCTGATATCTCCTACTCCCCCACTCTTCACACCTGGTCTTACTTTCTCTCCCTGAACCCTCACCTCACCCTCATCTCACCTCACCCTTATCTCACCCTCATCTCACCTCACCCTCAGCTCACCCTCACCTCACATCTCCTGCTTGGGTCTCGCACACACAAGATCCCCCGTGCGGCCTACACAGGCAGTTGGGTGGGACGAGTGCCGTCAGTGAACGCCTGTTAAGGCCGGCACGACACACGAGGGGGTGGGTCGCCAGCACCACACCCTGCCGCCTTTGTCTCGCATCACATCTTTGTTTACACATCACACCCTGGCACCTTACACCCTGCCAGGTGCTAATTTAAGGCCCAGTCGACCTAGGGAGGTTCAAGACCAGTTCAAATATATTCGCCACCATTATCGGTCGAACTTGCGTCACCAGGGGGCTAACCACTGCGCTTCTGCACCCCCGCACTGCTCCGTACGCACACGTACACACACATACACACACATACACACACATACACACACGCATGGGCTCACACGCACGTACACGCACACATACACACGTACACACACGTACACACACACATACACACGTACACACACACACGCATGGGCTCACACGCACGTACACGCACGCACGCGCACACACGTACACACACGTACACACACGTACACACACATACACACGTACACACACACACGCATGGGCTCACACGCACGTACACGCACGCACGCGCACACACGTACACACACACACGCATGGGCTCACACGCACGTACACGCACGTACACGCACGCGCACACACGCGCAGCTTCGTGACGCGCTTCATGGAGCTGGACGGCTTGTCGGCGCTGCTGCACTTCCTGGAGCGCATGGACGAGGACACGGCGTCGGGGCCCGCGCACGCCGCCGCCATCGGCTGCGTCAAGGCGCTGATGAACAACGCGCAGGGCCGCGCGCACGTCCTGGCCCACCCCAGCGCCGTGGACGCCATCGCGCGCAGCCTCGCCGTGGACGCGCCGCGCACCAAGGTGGCCGCGCTCGAGATCCTGGGCGCGCTCTGCCTCGTGCCGGGAGGCCACCGCAAGGTGCTGCAGGCCATGGTCAACTTCCAGCAGTTCGCCAGCGAGCGCACGCGCTTCCAGGTGACGCCACGCTCGACGCCGCACACCACGTCGCCGTCACAGTCCTCGCCGGCATTGTCACCGTCATCATGACTGCCACCGTCGTCACCGGCGCCGTCACCGGCACTCTCGGTGCTTCCACCTTCGTCACCATTCTTCTTCCCGTGTCCCTTTCCTCCCGTCTCGCGACGTGTCCTCCGGCTCTCTTAAGTCGACTCGCGGCTCCTCTGTGATGGGCACCACTCACCGTCATTGTCATCGTCATCATCATCATATTACTTACGGAAGGCGTTTTGTGTTTCATATAATTTTGCTGCAACTCGATGACCAAAGTCTTCGCAAAATCAGCGAGGCTCTTGTGGTGCACGACTCTCCTCACTCTCCCGCAGACGCTGATGAGTGACCTCGCACGCAACACGGGACGTTACCGCCAGGAGCTCGCCTCAAGACGGCCATCATGTCCTTCTTCAACGCCGTGCTCAACGCGGGCCCGGGAAGGTGGGCCCCCCCCATCCCTCCCTCACTCCAACCCTCGCACCAAGCAGAACGTCAACTCTAACCCACTACCCTGACCCTGTGACACGTTAACTTGACCCCATAACTCCGTGACCCCACCGTGACCCACCGTGACCCACCGTGACCCCACCGCGACCCCCGCTGTGCGAGCCAGGAGAAGCTGGAGTTCCGGCTGCACCTGCGCTATGAGCTCCTCATGCTGGGCCTGCAGCCGCTCATCGACGCGCTGCGCGAGCTCGAGAACACCACTCTCGACAGGTGACCCCTCCTCCACCCGCCTCCAGCCCCAGGCCCACCGTACACACGGCACACCGCATCCAGTATGATTCTTGCTGTGGCTGCTGGTCGCCTGCCGCCTCCCAGCTCTCTCCAGTTCCAACCGGAATCCCAGAGAGAAACGGCGGCCGGGTGCCGGGTGTCTCTGGCCGGGTGAGCGATGTGTGCACATCGACGTTCAGCCCCCTTTGCATGAGTCTGTGTCTGTCTGTCCATGTGTGTGTATGGGGAGCGGTAGTGGTTAGCGCTACGCTGCGCTACGAACCCGGCGACCCGAGTTCAATAACCGTTCACGGCCAACACCAGTGACGATTATCTGAATTGGTCATGGTCCTCTCCTAGGTCGACTCAACCTTAAATGAGTACGTGGTGCAGTGTGTAAACTTCGCCTCTAGGGAGAGAAAGGTGGCTGGGCGTGGTGCTGGCCACCCACCCCCTCGCGTGTCGTGCCGGCCTTCATAGGTGCTCGCGAACAGCACTTGACCTAACAGTCTATTAAAGAGGCTATACGGGGGATCTTTGTCTTTGACTTGGGGAGCGATAGTCAGTGGTTAACGCACTGAGCTATGAACCCGGCAACCCGAGTTCGATTCCCGCTCACGGCCAACACCAGTGACAATTATCTGAATCAGTCACGGGCCTCCCCTAGGTCGAGTCAGCCTCAAATGAGTACTGTGCGGTGTGTAAACATTGCCTCTAGGGAGAGAAAGGTGGCCGAGCGTGGTGCTGGCCACCCACCCCGTCATGTGCCGTGCCGGCCTTCATAGGTGCTCGCGAACAGCACTTGCCCCAACAGTCTGTGCAGGCTACACGGGGGATCTTTGTAAGCGTGTGTGTCCGTGCGTCTGCGTGCGCCCACGCAGGCACTTGGACTTCTTCGAGATGTCGCGGAACGAGGACGAGGCGGAGATCGCGCGGAGGTTCGAGACGGTGAGGACCGGCGCTCACTGCCCCTCCCCCCACCGGCCTCGAGCAGCGTGCCCCAGCGTGGAGCCCGGGCTTCAATCTAACACGCCCCCCCCCCCCCGCTGCCCCCCACCTCCCCGTGTCTCAGACGCACATCGACACGCGGAGTGCGGGGCAGATGTTCGAGGCGATCCGGAAGAAGCTGAGCTTCACGGACGCGTACCCCCACCTCATGTCCATCCTCTTCCACTGCCTGCAGATGCCCTGTGAGTGGGCAGGCGTCGCGCGAGGCTGACGAACGATGGCTCGAGATGACGACGATGGTGACAATGATGGTGCCGGTGATGTTGATGGTGGTGGAGGTGATGTTGATGATGAAGATGGTGGTGGTGGTGATGATGATGATGGTACCGGTGATGTTGATGATGTGGTGGTGATGTTATTGATGACGACAGTGCTGCTGGTGGTGAAGATTGTGCCAGGGATAGTGATGGTGATGTCGATTATGTTGCCGGTGATGGTGATGTTGATGCTAGTGGTGGTGATATTATTGATGATGATGATGATGACGACGACGACGACGACGGTGGTGGTGGTGATGATGATGGTACCGATGATGTT
Organism: Lethenteron camtschaticum; assembly: GCA_018977245.1. Lineage (NCBI taxonomy): Eukaryota > Metazoa > Chordata > Hyperoartia > Petromyzontiformes > Petromyzontidae > Lethenteron > Lethenteron camtschaticum. The sequence continues at coordinate 5,151,970 of MU249595.1, read as the reverse complement.
GATGATGGTGGTGGTGATGTTATTGATGATTATGATGATGACGACGACGGTGGTGGTGATGATGGTACTGGTGATGTTGATGATGATGGTGGTGGTGGTGCAGACAAGAAGGTGGGCACTACGGTGCAGCACTGGCAGCTGCTCGACCGCCTGGTGCAGCAGATGGTGCTGCAGGGCCCACGTGGGGAGGACCCGGACATCGCGCCCCTCGACAACTTCAACGTCAAGAACATCGTGCGCATGTGGGGACTGCCTCGCAGTGCAGAACATCGCACAGCACACCACGTGGTGCACAGCACACCACGTGGTGCACAGCACGCAGCATACTGTACAGCGCACAGCACAGTGCACAGCACTGCACAGCACACCACGCAGTACACCACACAACACAGCGTACACCACCACACAGCACATCACGCAGCACGGCACACGTTCACTGATTTCACGCATCACAGATTTTCCCATTGCTTCCTCTCATCTATTTAATTAACCTCATCTCCACCATTACATTAATATGTACTATTATTAATTCTGTGTAATGTGCCTTGGATAAGGCATTATATAAATTATTTTAAGATAAGATAAGCACACTGCGCAGCATACAGCACAACAGACAACACAATGCAGAGCAAACCGCGCCGCACACACCACACCCAGAACAGCATCACACATCGCATGCAAACCTCCGCTCTCCTCACCGATCTCCCCGCACTCCTCACCGCACGTCCGCTGTTCTCCCAGGTTGGTGAATGAAGGCGAAGTGAAACAGTGGAAAGAGCAAGCGGAGAAGATGAGGAAAGGTGAGGAGGGGGACGTGGGTAGCGGAGTGAGGGGCCCGTGACCTCCGATCGTATTTGACCCACGTGACCCACGTGACCCCACGTGACCCCACGTGACCCCGTATTTACTAAGGCCCGTTTGATCCCCACACGTCGTAACCCCCACGCGTCGTGACGCCGTCTTGTGACCCTGTGATCGACGTGACCCCGTGACCCGCGACCCCACCACGGGTAGAGCACGGGGAGGTGCAGGGCCGCCTGGAGCGCAAGGAGCGTGAGTGCGACGCCAAGACGCAGGAGAAGGAGGAGCTGGAGGGGCTGCTGGCCGCATGAAGGAGCGCCTCGAGCGCGAGAGCCTGGAGCTGGGCCGCGCCCGTGAGCAGGCCGCCGCGCTCGCCGCACAGCTGGCCCGCACGGTGACCTCCTGACCCCCGGCAACCCTGAACCCTGACCCCCAAACAATCATAATGTTGACCCCGAGTAAGGCTGACCCTGAGCAACCCTGACCCGAGAAACCCTAACCTTGACCCTTATCAACCCTGATCCCTAGTAGCCCTAACCTTGACCCTTAACAACCCTGATCCCTAGTAACCCTAACCTTGACCCTTAACAACCCTGACCCCTAGTAACCCTAACCTTGACCCTTAACAACCCTGACCCCTAGTAACCCTAACCTTGACCCTTAACAACCCTGACCCCTAGTAACCCTAACCTTGACCCTTAACAACCCTGACCCCTAGTAACCCTAACCTTGACCCTTAACAACCCTGACCCCTAATAACCCTAACCTTGACCCTTAACAACCCTGATCCCTAGTAACCCTAACCTTGACCCTTAACAACCCTGACCCCTAGTAACCCTAACCTTGACCCTTAACAACCCTGACCCCTAGTAACCCTAACCTTGACCCTTAACAACCCTGACCCCTAATAACCCTAACCTTGACCCTTAACAACCCTGATCCCTAGTAACCCTAACCTTGACCCTTAACAACCCTGACCCCTAGTAACCCTAACCTTGACCCTTAACAACCCTGACCCCTAGTAACCCTAACCTTGACCTTTAACAACCCTGACCCCTAGTAACCCTAACCTTGACCCTTAACAACCCTGACCCCTAGTAACCCTAACCTTGACCCTTAACAACCCTGACCCCTAGTAACCCTAACCTTGAGCAACACTATCCTTGACCATAAGTAATCCTGACTGGGACCCGAGCCTCAGAAATCCTGCAATGACATCAAGGACCGTAACACAACACAATACCCTGAACCTGGACTAGGGAATCTGGCCAGGCGCAGGGACCCCGATCTGATCCCTGGGACCCTGACCTCGTTAACCTGTAGGGATGCATGGGGGTGGGGGGGAGGGGAGGGGGGTCAGAGGTGGGGGCGTGGGGTGGGCGGGTGATTGAAGGTATTGTGACCCCCCCCCCCCCCCCGTGGAGGCCGTGATGATAAACCCGTGCGTGCGGCCCGTGTGCCCGCAGGGAGCGGTTCCCGGTGGCCTGGCCCCCGGCAGTCCGGGCAGGACGGCTCCCTCGCCTCTTCCGCCCTGGGGGCCCCGCGGGGCCACCACCGCCCCCCGGCGGGGGCCACCCCTCCCCCCCGCCTCCCCCTCCCCGGGGGGCCCACCCGGGGCTCCTCCCCTGCCGGGGATGAGCGGCCAGGGCACCGCCAAGAGGAAGAACCTCCCACAGCCGTCGCAACCCCTCAAGTCCTTCAACTGGACCAAGCTGCCCGAGGTGAGGGGGTTGCGGGGTTACACGGGTTGTGGGGTGGGGGGTGGCAGGGGTCATCAGAGGTCAGCTGTAGGTGCAGGGAAACGATGGCCTGGTGATATGTCGATTCGTGATTGGTTGATTGGTGACGAGTTCGTGAATGAACGCCTCCGAGTTGTGAATCCCTCCGGGCCGCAGAATAAGCTCGGCGACACGGTGTGGAACGAGATCGACGACCTCAAAGTCTTCAAGGTCCTGGATCTGGAGGACCTGGAGAAGACCTTCTCGGCCTACCAGAAGCCTCAGGTGCACACTCGCCAATGTCGTCACAATCATCATCGCCACCATCATTTCACCACCATCACCGCCGTTTTCATCAATATGAGCGTACAAGTTGATCATCGATTATCCAACATTACCCAGAGGTCCCGGGCCGATCTGGCGAAGCCGGCAAAACCGCTCCAAAGGCTATAATCAGTCCGGCCATCAGCACAGTGTACGTGACAAAAAAAGTAGCAAGGCTTGATTTCCGTGCTAAATATGGTACATTATACACTACATTCAACTTAAACAATCAAAATACTGGATGGAAATACATCGCCCCATGCAGAACCATCGAGATTGGAGTCGTAAGTATGGTACAGTAAATAAAGTAACTTTTTAAAATAGGAATTTTAGTTTTGTCAGTTTGTATGTTCATGCCAATTTCAGTGTAAACTAATTTAAAACACTAGAAAAACATGTACACAACGCCTACAAACATAATGTCGTGCGACAGTGTGCAAAAATAATCTATTTTAAATCATGATGATGATGATTGATTATCCGGCGTTTTTGAAAATCCAGCGACCCCTCCTCCCCGAAGCCCCCGGACAATATAATCGATGAGCGACTACTCGCGAACGCCGAGTCTGCGTCACTCCGCTGCTGGATCAATATAATCGATGAGCGACTGTACTCGCTAACGCAGAGTCTGCGTCACTCCGCTGCTGGATCAATATAATCGATGAGCGACTACTCGCTAACGCAGAGTCTGCGTCACTCCGCTGCTGGATCAATATAATCGATGAGCGACTGTACTCGCTAACGCAGAGTCTGCGTCACTCCGCTGCTGGATCAATATAATCGATGAGCGACTGTACTCGCTAACGCAGAGTCTGCGTCACTCCGCTGCTGGATTAAAGCCTCCCTGCACCCGTGACGCTCACGCACGTTGTTTGACCACGATCGGCATCTCGAGCACGAGCACCACCATCATCGTTTTCATTGTTGTCTTCGTCACCAACCAGGACCATCATCATCATCATCATCGTAACCATCCTATCAGCTACCGGGATCATAATCAGCAACCGTCAACATGAACGCCACTGTCATCATCAACGTCATCATCGACATTACCATCCCACTATCGTTTGAACCACAAGCAACGTCATCATCACCACCATCGCCTCTGTCACCACAGAGGTTGAGCTGTGACCCCCCTCCCCCACCAGAGGGATAACGTGGGCTCGACAGAGGACATCTTGAACGCGAGCCGGAAGGCCAAGGAGCTGAGCGTCATTGACGGTCGCAGGGCCCAGAACTGCGTCATCCTCCTTTCCAAGTGCGTGGGGGGAGGTCGCCTGGGCCTTGCTACCGATGGCGGTGGTGTTGATGCTACTGGTGGTGTTGGTAGTGTTGGTGGTGATGGTGGTGTTGATGCTACTGGTGGTGTTGGTAGTGTTGGTGGTGTTGGTGGTGTTGGTGGTGATGGTGGTGTTGATGTTACTGGTGGTGATGGTAGTGTTGATGTTACTGGTGGTGATGGTGGTGTTGATGTTACTGGTGGTGTTGATGCTACTGGTGGTGTTGGTGGTGTTGGTGGTGATGGTGGTGTTGATGTTACTGGTGGTGATGGTGGTGTTGATGTTACTGGTGGTGTTGGTGGTGTTGATGTCACCGGTGGTGTTGGTGGTGTTGATGTTACCGGTGGTGTTGGTGGTGTTGATGTTACCGGTCGTGTTGGTGGTGTTAATGTGATTGTTGGTGGTAGTGGTGATATTGTTGACGTTGCTGATGTCGTTGATGTTGTTGATGCCACGTTCACCTCAGGTTGAAGTTGACCAACGAGGAGATCAAGCGCGCGGTCATGCAGATGGACGAGCACGAAGACCTCCCCAAAGACATGCTGGAGCAGGTGGGGCTCTCACTCCCTCACTCACTCTCTCACTCTCACACCAATACCAATACAACCGCCATTCGCCACCAGGTGACAGTGACTTCGCCACGGCGTCTGTGCCAGGTCAGGTGCACTTTGAAGTCACGTGAAGTGTCGAAGTCTCGCTCACAGGAGGTCTCTGCACAGACCCAGGTGCCACGGGTTGGCTGACTGAGATGACCGGTAGATGCACCACCACCTACTGTGCCAACTTGCTGCTTTTAGCCACCCAGCGCTCCGCTCGTTGTTGTGAGCGTCACTCCTCTGCCCTCCGTTGTTGCTGGAGGGCGACTGCCTCCAAATGGCCACAGAGGCCGATCTTGACACCGCTGGTACCAGTCATCGGCAATTCCACTCAGCTCCACGTCCTCCTGTACCACATCACTCCATCTCTTCTCTAGCCCGTGCTTCACCCATTTAGCCCCCTCTATCTGGCCAAACAAACACTGTTTAGGAATGCGTGGGCTGGGTGTGCGGGCTACATGACCCAGCCAACGCAGCCTTGCCTGCCGGAGGAGTTCACCGATGGGACTTTGTCCAGAACTTTCAAGGATTTGTGAGCTCCTCACACAATCCAGCCTTGTTAAACCCAGGATGGATCATAGGCAGGCCAGCCTAAATGTTTCTAACTGGAGAAGATGTTCTATTCAGGGAGTCCACGTTTTGCTAGCATAGAAAAGGGAGGGGATTACCATGGCCAAGAAGACCCAAAGCTTCATGTGGAGCAACAGACCAGATAGCTTCTGCATAGCATTACACAGCCGATGAACAGATGCCGCTGGACTGATTCGGAGTGAGACCTCTGCTGTCAAACCGGAGCCGGTCATGAGCACACTGCCCAAGTATGGAAAACTCTCCACTTTCTCCACAATTGCCCATCACAAATTGTGAGTTGTGGGGTGGAGTGTCCAATGGTACAAAATACCCAGGCAGGTGCTTCGTTCTGGTGGGGATGATGGTAAGTCCCCACCTCTTCGTGGCACACTCCAGGTTCGGTAGCAGTGCCTCCAATTCATCCTCTAAGTGATCAGCAATCACCAGATCATCAGCATACATAACATGGTTGACCAATAGGGAGCCATCCCTTGACCGCACCCCGGCATTGATTAGCCACCCATTATATCTGTACCAGATGGAAATTCCTCTGGTACAGCCTTCGAAGGCTTCACAAACTACACGGTCAAAATGGATGCTCAACACATACATGTGCACCCCTTTACCTCGTGGTCAGGTGTGGAAGTCTGACTCACTAGGGTAGCAGGATCATGGGGTTGTGGGGTCACCGGGTCACCCATATCTGCCCCTAGCTGCTGAAATTCGTGCCGGAGAAGAGCGACGTGGACCTGCTGGAGGAGCACAAGAACGAGACGGAGCGCATGGCGCGCGCAGACCGCTTCCTGTTCGACATGAGCCGGTGCGGGTCCCACCACACCACGCAGACCAAGTACACCACAGAAACTACACCACACACCCCACTCACGCCACTCACACCACGTCAACTACACCAAGCACACCATACCACTCTTTCTACACCACTCGCACCATGCACAACACGCAAAGCACCCCACGCACACCACAACACACAAACCATGCACACCACACACACCACTCACACCATGCCACACAACGCCACACAACGCACATCACACCGCTCCACTGGCACGGTGAGAGTTGACACCCCCCCCCCCCCCCAGAATCCCCACTACCAGCAGCGGCTGCAGGCGCTCTACTTCAAGAAGAAGTTTGCGGAGCGCGTGGAGGAGTGCAAGCCCAAGGTGGAAGGTAGTCGCCCACCTTCCTCACCACCATCCTTACCCACCCTCTGACCTACTCTCCTCACCATCACCTCCCTCACCCACCCTCTTCACCTTCCTCACCCACCCTCTTCACCTTCCTCACCCACCTTCCTCACCACCCTCCTCACCCTCCTCACCCATCCTCTGACCCACTCTCCTCACCCACGCTCTTCACCCTCCTCACCCACCTTTCTCGCCTCCCTCACCCACCTCCCTCACCCACCTCCTCACCCACCCTCTTCACCCAACCCACCCACCCTTCTCACCTTCCTCACCCACCTTCCTCACCCCCTCCTCACCCTCCTCACCCATCCTCTGACCCACTCTCCTCACCCACGCTCTTCACCCTCCTCACCCACCTTTCTCGCCTCCCTCACCCACCTCCCTCACCCACCTCTTCACCCAACTCACCCACCCTTCTCACCTTCCTCACCCACCTCCTCGCCCACCCTGCTCACCTTCCTCGCCCACCGTTCTCCTCACCCTCCTCCAAACCTCCTTGCTCTCCTCACCCTGAGTGAGTGAAGACGTGGGTGGGTGGGTGAGTGAACGAGTGAGTGAACTTGTAGTGAGTCTGAGTGAGTGAAGATGTGAGTGGGTGGGTGAGTGAACGAGTGAGTGAGTCTGTGAGTGAGTGAAGATGTGAGTAGGTGGGTGGGTGGGTGAACAAGTGAGTGAGTGAGTGAACGTGAGGATACGTGCTTGGCTGTGCGGAGTGTGAGCTGCCTGCAATTCACCCCCTCGCGTGCCGTGCTGGACTTCGATGGCGCCCGGCGCTAAGAGCAGCGCTTTCCCCTGGAGCGTGTAAAAGCTACACTGAGGGGGGGGTGTCTCTTTGTCGTTGTCTCTGTGTGTCTGGGTAGCGGTGTTGGAGGCGTCGCGCGAGGCGCTGAGCTGCGAGAGTCTGCGCCAGCTCCTGGAGGTCGTCCTCGCGTTCGGCAACTTCATGAACAAAGGGCAGCGAGGGAACGCGTTCGGCTTCCGCATCGCCAGCCTCAACAAGATCGCCGACACCAAGTCCAGCACAGACAGGTGCCGCCGCCACCACCACCACTACAGTAACCACCACCACTACAGTAACCACCACCACCACAGTAACCACCACCACCACACTAACCACCACCACCAGAGTAGCCACCACCACAGTAACCACCACCACAGTAACCACCACCACACTAACCACCACCACAATAACCACCACCACTACAATAACCACCACCACCACAGTAACCACCACCACCACCACAGTAACCACCACCACAGTAACCACCACCACAGTAACCACCACACTAACCACCACCACCAGAGTAGCCACCACCACAGTAACCACCACCACACTAACCACCACCACCACAGTAACCACCACCACAGTAACCACCACCACCACAGTAACCACCACCACACTAACCACAACCACCACAGTAACCACCACCACAGTAACCACCACCACAGTAACCACCACCACAGTAACCACCACCAACACAGTAACCACCACCACAGTAACCACCACCACAGTAACCACAACCACAGTAACCACCACCACCACACTAAACCACCACCACCACTAACCACCACCACCACACTAACCACCACCAACACTAACCACCACCACACTAACCACCACCAACACAGTAACCACCACCACAGTAACCACCTCCACAGTAACCACACCACCACAGTAACCACCACCACCACAGTAACCACCACCACCACAGTAACACCACCACAGTAACCACCACAGTAACCACCACCACAGTAACCACCACCACTACAGTAACCACCACCACCACAGTAACCACCACCACAGTAACCACCACCACCACAGTAACCACCACCACCACAGTAACCACCACCACAGTAACCACCACCACCACAGTAACCACCACCACCACCACAGTAACCACCACCACCACTACAGTAACCACAACCTCCACAGTAACCACCACCACAGTAACCACCACCACAGTAACCACCACCACACTAACCACCACCACAGTAACCACCACCACAGTAACCACAACCACCACAGTAACCACCACCACAGTAACCACCACTACAGTAACCACCACCACCACAGTAACCACCACCACAGTAACCACCACCACAGTAACTACCACCACAGTAACTACCACCACTACAGTAACCACAACCACTACAGTAACCACAACCACTACAGTAACCACCACCACAGTAACCACCACCACAGTAACCACCACCACAGTAACCACCACCACCACCACAGTAACCACCACCACAGTAACCACCACCACAGTAACCACCACCACCACTACAGTAACCACCACCACAGTAACCACCACCACAGTAACCACCACCACCACTACAGTAACCACCACCACTACAGTAACCACCACACCACAGTAACCACACCACTACAGTAACCACCACCACCACAGTAACCACCACCACCACAGTAACCACCACCACAGTAACCACCACCACCACAGTAACCACCACCACAGTAACCACCACTACCACAGTAACCACCACTACCACAGTAACCACCACCACCACAGTAACCACCACCACAGTAACCACCACCACCACAGTAACCACCACCACCACAGTAACCACCACCAGCACAGTAACCACCACCACAGTAACCACCACCACCACAGTAACCACCACCACAGTAACCACCACCACCACCACAGTAACCACCACCACCACAGTAACCACACCACAGTAACCACCACCACCACAGTAACCACCACCACCACAGTAAACACCACCACGGTGACCACCACCACCACAGTAACCACCACCACCACAGTAACCACCACCACTACAGTAACCACCACCACCACAGTAACCACCACCACCACAGTAACCACCACCACTACAGTAACCACCACCACCACAGTAACCACCACCACCACTACAGTAACCATCACCACCACAGTAACCACCACCACCACAGTAACCACCACCACCACAGTAACCACCACCACCACTACAGTCACCACCACCACCACAGTAACCACCACCACCACAGTAACCACCACCACCACAGTAAACACCACCACGGTAACCACCACCACCACAGTAACCACCACCACCACAGTAACCACCACCACTACAGTAACAACCACCACCACAGTAACCACCACCACCACAGTAACCACCACCACTACAGTAACCACCACCACCACAGTAACCACCACCACCACAGTAACCACCACCACCACAGTTACCACCACCACAGTAACCACCACCACCACAGTAACCACCACCACCAGTAACCACCACCACCACAGTAACCACCACCACAGTAACCACCACCACCACAGTAACCACCACCACCACTANAGTAACCACCACCACCACAGTAACCACCACCACCACAGTAACCACCACCACCACAGTAACACCACCACAGTAACCACCACCACCACAGTAACCACCACCACCACAGTAACCACCACCACCACAGTAACCACCACCACCACAGTAACCACCACCACAGTAACCACCACCACCACCACAGTAACCACCACCACCACAGTAACCACCACCACTACCAGTAACCACCACCACCACAGTAACCACCACCACTACAGTAACCACCACCACTACAGTAACCACCACCACTACAGTAACCACCACCACTACAGTAACCACCACCACCACAGTAACCACCACCACTACAGTAACCACCACCACCACAGTAACCACCACCACCACCACAGTAACCACCACCACCACTACAGTAACCACCACCACCACAGTAACCACCACCACCACAGTAACCACCACCACCACCACAGTAACCACCACCACCACAGTAACCACCACCACCACTACAGTAACCACCACCACCACAGTAACCACCACCACTACAGTAACCACCACCACCACAGTAACCACCACCACCACAGTAACCACCACCACCACCACAGTAACCACCACCACCACAGTAACCACCACCACAGTAACCACCACCCACCACAGTAACCACCACCACCACAGTAACCACCACCACAGTAACCACCACCACCACAGTAACCACCACCACACAGTAACCACCACCACAGTAACCACCACCACCACAGTAACCACCACCACCACAGTAACCACCACCACCACAGTAACCACCACCACAGTAACCACCACCACCACAGTAACCACCACCACCACAGTAACCACCACCACAGTAACCACCACCACTACAGTAACCACCACCACACAGTAACCACCACCACCCAGTAACCACCACCACCACAGTAACCACCACCACCACAGTAACCACCACCACCACAGTAACCACCACCACCACAGTAACCACCACCACAGTAACCACCACCACCACAGTAACCACCACCACCACAGTAACCACCACCACCACAGTAACCACCACCACCACAGTAACCACCACCACCACAGTAACCACCACCACCACAGTAACCACCACCACCACAGTAACCACCACCACTACAGTAACCACCACCACCACAGTAACCACCACCACCACTACAGTAACCACCACCACCACAGTAACCACCACCACCACAGTAACCACCACCACCACTACAGTAACCACCACCACCACAGTAACCACCACCACTACAGTAACCACCACCACCACAGTAACCACCACCACTACAGTAACCACCACCACCACAGTAACCACCACCACCACAGTAACCACCACCACCACAGTAACCACCACCACCACAGTAACCACCACATCCACAGTAACCACCACCACCACAGTAACTACCACCACCACAGTAACCACCACCACAGTAACCACCACCACTACAGTAACCACCACCACCACAGTAACCACCACCACCACAGTAACCACCACCACCACAGTAACCACCACCACAGTAACCACCACCACTACAGTAACCACCACCACAGTAACCACCACCACCACAGTAACCACCACCACCACAGTAACCACCACCACTACAGTAACCACCACCACCACAGTAACCACCACCACTACAGTAACCACCACCACCACAGTAACCACCACCACCACAGTAACCACCACCACCACAGTAACCACCACCACCACAGTAACCACCACCACAGTAACCACCACCACAGTAACCACCACCACCACAGTAACCACCACCACCACAGTAACCACCACCACAGTAACCACCACCACAGTAACCACCACCACCACAGTAACCACCACCACAGTAACCACCACCACCACAGTAACCACCACCACCACTACAGTAACCACCACCACCACAGTAACCACCACCACCACAGTAACCACCACCACACCACAGTAACCACCCACCACCACCACCACAGTAACCACCACCACTACAGTAACCACCACCACCACAGTAACCACCACCACCACCACAGTAACCACCACCACCACAGTAACCACCACACAGTAACCACCACCACTACAGTAACCACCACCACCACAGTAACCACCACCACCACTACAGTAACCACCACCACCACAGTAACCACCTCCACCATAGTAACCACCACCACCACTACAGTAACCACCACCACTACAGTAACCACCACCACCACAGTAACCACCACCACCACTACAGTAACCACCACCACCACAGTAACCACCACCACTACAGTAACCACCACCACCACAGTATCCACCACCACCACTACAGTAACCACCACCACCACAGTAACCACCACCACAGTAACCACCACCACCACAGTAACCACCACCACCACAGTAACCACCACCACCACTACAGTAACCACCACCACCACAGTAACCACACCACCACAGTAACCACCACCACCACAGTAACCACCACCACTACAGTAACCACCACCACCACACCACCACCACACAGTAACCACCACCACCACAGTAACCACCACACTAACCACCACCACAGTAACCACCACCATAGTAACCACCACCACAGTAACCACCACCACCACTACAGTAACCACCACCACCACAGTAACCACCACCACACTAATCACCACCACCAGAGTAACCACCACCACCACACTAACCACCACCACAGTAACCACCACCACCACTACAGTAACCACCACCACAGTAACCACCACCACTACAGTAACCACCACCACTACAGTAACCACCACCACAGTAACCACCACCACACTAACCACCACCACAGTAACCACCACCACCAACACAGTAACCACCACCACAGTAACCAACACCACCAACACAGTAACCACCACCACACTAACCACCACCACCAACACAGTAACCACCACCACCACAGTAACCACCACCACCACAGTAACCACCACCACTACAGTAACCACCACCACAGTAACCACCACCACAGTAACCACCACCACAGTAACCACCACCACTACAGTAACCACCACCACCACAGTAACCACCACCACCACAGTAACCACCACCACAGTAACCACCACCACAGTAACCACCACCACAGTAACCACCACCACAGTAACCACCACCACAGTAACCACCACCACCACAGTAACCACCACCACTACAGTAACCACCACCACCACAGTAACCACCACCACAGTAACCACCACCACCACAGTAACCACCACCACCACAGTAACCACCACCACTACAGTAACCACCACCACCACAGTAACCACCACCACCACCACAGTAACCACCACCACCACAGTAACCACCACCACAGTAACCACCACCACTACAGTAACCACCACCACCACCACAGTAACCACCACCACCACTACAGTAACCACCACCACCACAGTAACCACCTCCACCATAGTAACCACCACCACCACTACAGTAACCACCACCACTACAGTAACCACCACCACAGTAACCACCACCACCACTACAGTAACCACCACCACCACAGTAACCACCACCACTACAGTAACCACCACCACCACAGTATCCACCACCACCACTACAGTAACCACCACCACCACAGTAACCACCACACCACAGTAACCACCACCACCACAGTAACCACCACCACCACAGTAACCATCACCACCACTACAGTAACCACCACCACCACAGTAACCACCACCACAGTAACCACCACCACCACAGTAACCACCACCACTACAGTAACCACCACCACCACAGTAACCACCACCACCACAGTAACCACCACCACCACAGTAACCACCACACTAACCACCACCATAGTAACCACCACCACAGTAACCACCACCACCACTACAGTAACCACCACCACAGTAACCACCACCACACTAATCACCACCACCAGAGTAACCACCACCACCACACTAACCACCACCACAGTAACCACCACCACCACTACAGTAACCACCACCACAGTAACCACCACCACTACAGTAACCACCACCACAGTAACCACCACCACACTAACCACCACCACCACCACAGTAACCACCACCACCAACACAGTAACCACCACCACAGTAACCAACACCACCAACACAGTAACCACCACCACACTAACCACCACCACCAACACAGTAACCACCACCACCACAGTAACCACCACCACCACCACCACAGTAACCACCACCACCACAGTAACCACCACCACCACAGTAACCACGACCACCACAGTAACCACCACCACAGTAACCACCACCACCACTACAGTAACCACCACCACAGTAACCACCACCACCACAATAACCACCACCACAGTAACCACCACCACAGTAACCACCACCACAGTAACCACCACCAGAGTAACCACCACCACCACAGTAACCACCACCACAGTAACCACCACCACCACAGTAACCACCACCACTACAGTAACCACCACCACAGTAACCACCACCACAGCAACCACCACCACAGTAACCACAACCACCACACTAACCACCACCACCACAGTAACCACCACCACTACAGTAACCACCACCACAGTAACCACCACCACAGTAACCACACAACCACAGTAACCACACCACCACAGTAACCACCACCACAGTAACCACCACCACAGTAACCACCACCACCACAGTAACCACCACCACAGTAACCACCACCACAGTAACCACCACCACCACCAGTAACCACCACCACCACAGTAACCACCACCACAGTAACCACCACCACTACAGTAACCACCACCACTACAGTAACCACCACCACAGTAGCACCACCACCACAGTCACCACCACCACAGTAACCACCACCACCACAGTAACCACCACCACCACACTAACCACACCACCAGAGTACCACCACCACAGTAACCACCACCACACTAACCACCACCACGGTAACCACAACCACAGTAACCACCACCACAGTAACCACCACCACAGTCACCACCACCACAGTAACCACCACCACAGTAACCACCACCACCACAGTAACCACCACCACAGTAACCACCACCACCACCACAGTAACCACCACCACAGTAACCACCACCACAGTAACCACCACCACCACCACAGTCACCACCACCACAGTAACCACCACCACAGTAACCACCACCACAGTAACCACCACAGTAACCACCACCACCACCACCACAGTAACACCACCACTACAGTAACCACCACCACTACAGTAACCACCACCACAGTAACCACCACAGTCACCACCACCACAGTAACCACCACCACAGTAACCACCACCACCACAGTCACCACCACCACAGTAACCACCACCACAGTAACCACCACCACACAGTAACCACCACCACAGTAACCACCACCACCACACTAACCACCACCACCACAGTAACCACCACCACAGTAACCACCACTACACAGTCCCTCCAGAAAAACGCGGAGTTTTTGGTGATTGTTACGGGCAAAATCGTTGATTATGCGGCACGTTTTCTTAAAAATGCGATGGAATATGCGGGATATTTATGCAATTTTATGCGATTAAATTGCGGGAACTTGCAAAAATTGCGGTTTATGAAAAAGAGAAAAAAAGTGATTCCCCCAACACCCTATTCACTAGGCTACTACTTTAGTGTAAAGAGTCATTTCTTATTACTTCCTATGATAAGCAAGCATACTACATCACAGAAAGTGCTGGGAATATTTAAGTTCTCATCTTGTTTTATTTCAGACCTTAACAAACAGATGGCTCAAACTTACAAAACATTGAGTCGAACAAGTTCTGTAGCTTTACTAAATGAATATGCTACAACTTCTGTAAAATGAATAAATAAAATATAAAAAATAAAATATTAAAAAATAAAATGTGTGCTTCCTGTTTTACAGAGGTAGCTATACAAAACAGACATCTTCTGTTAAAATAAGTGTTTTCAGTGCACAGTAACGTAAGCAATACAGTAACAGTACAGTCTTACAGTAATGTAAATTTACATACTACTAACAAAAAAGTGCAATCTTACAACTGTAAAGTTGCATAAACTCCTGAATAAAACTAACTACGTAGCCTCTAACACTTCATAACGTTCCCAGGGCAACAGGGGAAATGGCTGCGCTTGTGTGAAGTAAACGCAACATTTTTCAACTTTCTGCTAAGATATATGTGACTTTTTGCAACGAAAATGCGGGATTATGAAATCATGCAAGCCCGCATATTTTGCGCGCGGAAATCTGCAATTTATGCAGCGAAAGTGCGGCGTATTTGAAAAAACGCGCCCCCCGCATAAATATGCGGACTTTGGCTGATTTTGCGTGGAATCTTGCGATCGCATAATCGCGTTTTTCTGGAGGGACTGACAACAGTAACCACCACCACAGTGACCACCGCCACCACCACAGTAACCACCACCACAGTCACCACCGCCACCACCACAGTAACCACCACCACACCATAGTAACCACCACCACCACCAGTCACCACCACCACAGTAACCACTACCACAGTCACCACCGCCACCACCACAGTAACCACCACCACCACCATAGTAACCACCACCACAGTCACCACCACCACAGTAACCACTACCACAGTCACCACCGCCACCACCACAGTAACCACCACCACAGTAACAACCACCACAGTAACCACCGCCACCACCACAGTAACCACAACCGCCAACAACAACAACAACCGCCATTCGCCACTAAATGATGGTGACGTCACCAAAGGACTTGTGCCAGGCTATATGCACATCAAGGCCACGTGAAGTATCGAACGCCCGCTGGCAGGTCACGGCACAGACCCAGGTGCCATGGGTCGACTGAGATGACTGGCCGATGCACCACCTGTTCCCCTACTGTGCCAACTTGCTGTGTTTTAGCCACTCTGCTCATTGTTGTGAGCATCGCTCCTCGCCCTCCGTTATTGCTGGAGGGCGACTGCCTCCAACTGCCCAGTAGCGTCCTTCATCAGCCTCCTCCAGAGGCCGATCTTGACACTGCTGGTACCAGTCATCGGCAAGTCCACTCAGCTCCACGTCCTCCTGTACCACATCACTCCATCTCTTCTCTAGCCCGTGCCACGCCCGTTTAGCCCTCTCTATCTGGCCGAACAAAAGCTGTTTAGGCATGCGGTGGCTGGGCATGCGGACTACATGACCCAGCCAACGCAGCCTTGCCTGGCAGAGGAGCTCACTGATGGGACAGATCGTAGGCAGACCAGCCTACATGTTTCTAACCGGCGAAGATGTTCCATTAGAGGGGCCCACGCTTCGCAAGCATAGAGAAGGGAAGGGATGACCGTGGCTGAGAAAACCCAAAGCTTTATGTGGAGCGAGAGACCCCAGGTAGTTTTCACACAGCATTACGCAGCTGATAAAAATATGCCGCTCGACTGATTCAGAGTAATGCCTCTGCTGTCAAATCGGAGCTGGTCATGAGCACACTGTCAAGTATGGAAAACTCTCCACTCTCTTCACAACTGCCCCATTACCACATGGGAGTTTTGGGGTAGAATGTCCGATAGCACAAAATACCCAAGCAGGTTGCTGAGCTTTGGTCGGGCTGATGACCCACCTCTTCGTGGCACGCTCCAGGTTCAGCAGCAGCGCCTCTAGCTCCTCCTCTGAGTGAGCAGCAATCACCACCACCACCACAGTAACCACCACCACTGGCAGCAATATAAACCTCCATGCCATCCTCATTACTCCCGGCGTGCCGCGTTGCCTCTATCTACACGCACACGGATCTCGCAGTCGATGGGGACGTGGACACCCCCCTCCCTCCCCTCACCGTGCACCCCCACCCCCCTCACCATGTCTCGTGCAGGAACATCACCTGCTGCACTACCTCATCACAGTGCTGGAGCGACACTTCCGCGGAGTGTTGGCCCTGCGTTCTGACCTCCAGCACATACGGATGCCGCCAGGGTCAAGTACGTCCTGCACACTCCACCAGAGACCGACACATGGAGGGTCAAGCGGACAGACACCCGGACGGACACACAGATAGCCACACAGACGGTCACGTGGATGGTCACGTGGTCGGACACACGCAGACTCCTCGAGACGGATATCTGCTTTGCCTATTATCTTCAGTTGCATTCGTAATCCCCCCCCCCTCCTCCCCCCCCCACAGTTTTCTGGAGCTGGAAAAGGAAATAAACAACATCAAGAAGGAGCTCAAGAGCGTCGAGGACGTGAGTCGTGACACCAGTGGTGACACCAGTGATGACACCAGTGGGACAAGTGGTGACACCGGGGGGGGGGGGGGGGGGGGGGGGGGGGGGGGGGGGGGGGGGGGGGGGGGGGGGGGGGGGGGGGGGGGGGTGACACCAGTGGTGACACCAGTGGTGACACCAGTGATGACACCAGTGGTGACACCAGTGGGACACCAGTGGTGACACCAGTGGTGACACCAGTGGTGACACCAGTGGTGACACCAGTGGTGACACCAGTGGTGACACCAGTGGTGACACCAGTGATGACACCAGTGGTGACACCAGTGGTGACACATGTGACACCAGTGGTGACACCAGTGGTGACACCAGTGGTGACACCAGTGGTGACACCAGTGGTGACACCAGTGGTGACACCAGTGGTGACACCAGTGGTGACACCAGTGGTGACACCAGTGGTGACACCAGTGGTGACACCAGTGGTGACACCAGTGATGACACCAGTGCACAGCAGCGATAACACCAGGGCAACACCAGGGCAGACCCAGTAGTTCACAGCAGTGCCCACACCAGCGGTGGTGCCGTGAACACTGGTCCTGCCCAGCACGACCCCTGAGACCCCTTGACCCCATACCGTGGGGGAGCCCCCCCCCCCCAGTCCGGCACCACCAGGAACAGCCTTATTGATGTGGCAAGGGCCCCAGCGATGAGCCCCCCCCCCCACCCTGACTCGTGCCCCTCGCCCCACCCCAGGAGCTGGTGTACCAGCGCGCCAGCCCGTCGGGCCAGGGGATAGGTTCGTCCCCGTGATGACGAGCTTCATCAACGTGGGCAGCTACCGCTTCTCCGAGCTCGAGGAGGCACTGTGCGACGCCAAGCAGAAGGTGCTACAGCTACTGCAGCTACCACAGCTTCCACAGCTGCTACAGCTACTGCAGCTACCACAGCTTCCACAGCTACCACAGATACAGCTTTCGCAAATACAGCTAACGCTATCACAGCTACAGCTAAACTTCCGCAGAGCTACTAAAGCTACACGACCACAACTACATTACTGCAGCTATCACAGCTACCACTGTAACACAACTACCGCAGCTACCGCAGCAACAGGTGTGCAGGAACCTGTACAGTGTCTTTCCTCAAGTAACCGCCACCCCTCTCTCGTCCCCTTTGTCTCCCCCTTCCCGTTTGTCACTTCCTCTCCGCCTCGCACTCCCACCTCCCTCCCCACCATTCCCCCTCCTTCCCTCTCCCCCCTGCTCCCTTCCTCTCCCCCCTGCTCCCTTCCCTGCCACTTCCTTTTCCCCTCTCCCATCTCCCTCTTTCTTTTGTCCCCTATATCCCCCTGCCGCCTCTCTCGCTCTCCCTTCTCTCTCCCCCTGTCACTCTGCTGTCCGTATCCCTCCCTGTTACTCCCCTCCTTTCTCCTCCCCGCCTCCCTCCCCCCTACTCCCACGGCCTCAGTTCAGCTGGGCCGTGGGTCACTTTGGGGAGGATGCGAGCCGCTCGCAGCCCGAGGAGTTTTTCGGGATCCTGGACACGTTCCTGCAGGCCTTCACCGAGGCCCAGCACGAGCTGGAGGACTCGAGGAAGAAGAGGGAGGAGGAGGAGAAGAGGGCACGCCTCGACGCACAGGTGGGTCGCACACGCGTAGAGGGCTCGGGTCGGAGGTCAACTCAGGGCTCGGATCAAGAGTGAGAGGCCGCGGATGGCTTGGTGTTTGTGATCGTTGAGGACCTGAAAGGTGGAATCGAGGCAGTTTGAGTCAAAACCTGAATCTAGCGTGTTAACTATTTAATTTTATCCATAATAGAGGTTTTTGGGTTAGATTGCGTATATATATAAATGTGTCGTTAAAACCGCCACCACCGACGCAGCCAACTCGTAAGGGTTGTCACGTAAACAGAACGTGACAATTCGTCACTAGTGCAGAACACCGGTGTGTTGGAGGTACAAGCCACTGAGTTATATAACTATTCTTCAGAAGCGACCTGGCCACAAATCATAGCTCAACGAAGTGGTTTATCACGTGTAAATTTATAGCAGCCAAATAATCTAAACTCATGTTTATAAATGTGCAGGGAAAACTGGAGGACTTGGAGAATAACCCACGCAACTGTGGGAAGAACACGCAAACTCTGCATATATAGCAGGCGTCAGGGTCAGGATAGAACCAACGACCTCCTGCATACCGGGCGAGGGAGATAACATCTCGCCACCGTGGCGAATGATGTTTACAGGCCGAGGCTGTAAACTGGCCACGCTGGGGGCACCCCGGTTTAACCGCGGGCGGCCGAAATCCAGATTTTAGTAGCGCTGGTTCAGCCAGGCGTTGTCCTCCGCAGCCACACGGCAATGGAATCACCTCCATCTCGTGGCACATCAACCGCAATGTGGCCAGAATGAAGGTACAAATAAATCTGACAGCTTCACTGCAAAGAGTGACAACGAGGGCCGAAGATCCTGGTTCTCAGAGAGAGATAGAGTGAGACCATCAGAGGACCCGGTTCTCGGAGGGAGTGGACGAGTCTCTGCGTCTCTGGGCGAGATTCTCGGGTGGTTACGGTGCCATCCTAGAAGGAGGATCGGGAGTTGAGTTGGTGACGTGGTACATTGTTGAGGCTTTGGTTGATGGGTAGGTTGCCAATCCATTATATTTGACAGATGCAATAACTGGTCTGGGACTGTTCTTGCTGTTGTTTTACTGCCTTGGGAATTGGTGTACTTATACAATTAGAACTTATATACTCTATTTTACGTATTTATCTTTAGTGATTTTCTCTCCTTTGTTGTAACTTTCTGACCCTGTGCCCCCTAAGTGCGACATCTGCGAGATAACAAAAAGAAGCTTCGTAGCTCATCGGATTTTCCCCCAGTCTAAATAAAGATTCTGATTCTGTCTCCCCGCCGGCCACCGCAGATGAAGGAGCAACGCGAGCGGGAACGGAGTGCGCGCCGGGCGGCCGCGGGCCCCGACGGGGACCAGGGCGAGTTCGACGAGCTCGTGTCGGCGCTGCGCTCCGGCGACGTCTTCGACAAGGACCTCCTCAAGGTCAAGAGGCAGCGCAAGCGCGTGTCCAGCGCCGTGCCCGAGGCGGGCCGTGAGCGCAACACCATGGGCCTCTACTGAGCGCCTATGGCGCCACCCCACGGCGGTGGTGAAGCGCGTCCGGGTGCCAGGAGTTGATGTGTGCCGCCGACATCTGGATACCGGCGTTACACGAACTTTGAGAGGTGTGCGCGGGTTTGTTCTTCGGTGGAAAAGTGACGACTCGACCCTTCGGGGCCACGCTCAACAATGGCTCATTGGCTAGGAGGAGGGGTCCTTAAAGGACTTGGGGGGGGGGGGGGGGGAGTCAGCTCACATTGGAGTTAGCACTGCTCACGCTTGAGTTAACACTGCTCACACTCGTGTTACCACTGTTCACGGTTGTGTTGACAGTTAAACCTCATGTTAACTATACTCTTAGTTTTTTGGGTAAAGTCACGTAGGTAGGGATTCCAAGATGCATCTTGGAATCCCTGCCTCACTTATTACAGCAGATCTGGCTGTGACGGTCCCACTTGATGATGGAGACTTGTGTTGCCTCCGAAACGCCGTGATTTTTTATTATTTTATTTCTATTATTACTTTTATTAATTTTAATTTCATTTTTTTTATCTACCGAAAAAACTAAGAGTGAATCCTTGCAGTCACGAAAGCTTCAAATCTAGAACTCATGTTAACTCTTTGCCACTGCTAACGATTGTGTTAACCATTTATCGTGCAACCACTGCTGCTCGCGATGACGGAGAGGGGTCTGCGAAGGACCACGATGTCAGACAGGTCAGGTGGTGACCCTGACCCCATCGAGTCTGACCCTGGGTCTCCGTTTGTCCACGCACTGCGTTGATCTCGGCGCGTCTCACAGAGAACCCAGCCCTGGCCAGGACCACAAGGCGCTCACTTTCTCAGTATTTTACACAACGCTGCAAGTCTGGCTTGGCATAGGGAATATTGACATAAGGCACTACCACTAGAGTACAAGGTATGGCTATCCAAGGTGTCAAAATGTAAATGTGTACAAGTCCCGGTGTGGACTCGACTCCTGTACAAACCGGTGTTGACGTATGGCACACCATGGTATACAGGGCCACCTTGACCACTGTTTGAATGTCCACAATCTACGCGAGTCTACTCTAGATGCACATACTCCTGTGCACCGGTTTATGACGAACTCTGTACGTGGGTTGGGCGAGGTGGAGGATGTGGCCCCGGAGCCGCGTGCCCGGACTCCTCCGCCTGACACGGAGACCGGACCCTGGCGTTGTAGCGGCTACCACAGCGGCGTGGCTGTCGAATGTGCAGGCGGTGCAACTGCTCCGTGCACTGGACAGCGGGGGGGGGGCCCTTTTAATCCCTTTTAATCCCTTTCAATCCCTTCACCCTGACCCGTCCCAAGCACTAACTCTGACACTGACCCTGTCACATTCCAATCACTAACCCTACCCAGACCTTGACATATCCCAAACACTACCCCTGACCTTGAACTTGACCCGACTTCGTGACTTCCAACGAGACGGGCACAATCGTGGTGCGGTGTGACAGCCTCTCTCATCACTCATTCCCCGCGGTGTATTCTTTCCCTCTCTCTCCCTCTCTCTTCATCTCCCACTCGGGGCGGGATGAATTCGTGCATCGTATACGGATGGACAGACATCGCCTCTGCATGTATCGTGGAGATCAAGAATGTACGTGAATCGGAGTTGTCGTTCTTGCCCTTATTTCGCGCGGGTGGAAACTGTGCGGCCGGTTACGCGATTCACGGTCACGTCCAAAAGTCGCGTGTGAACTTAATCCCAACCCCGCTCCCTCCATCCGCTCGCCGCCCACGTCTTCCCGTCCCCACCACCCCCTTACCCACTTCTCCTCCTCCGCCTCCCACCCACCCACGCCCCTCAGTCCCGTGGGCACAAGTGCAGTGGAAAATTTGGAAAATTAAAGATGACCTCCCCCCGCCTCTCCCCACACAGTGCAGGGACTGCGGCTGCCCGAACCCCACAGCGCAGCGCGTTGCGGTGTCCCACGCGGTCTGCTCTCGGCCGGCGGGTTTGGGGCCGCGTTCGTCACGCCAGCCCCTCGGAAACTCAACCCTGCACGTGCAGTTTACAGTACACGTGCAGTACCACCTGCTCCTTGCACTAGAAGAAAAAATCGCAGTTCAACCGCCTGCACACTCGATAGCTACTGCACACCGCTTGGTGTCATGCGAGTGGTGAATGGGGGGGGGGGNCCTGCGGGAAGGCGAGCGACGAGGTGGCCGGTGTGCGCGCCTCTGTCTGTAATCATCACACTCGCGAGCTTCGTGTCCTTGACGCGGCGTTTAATGGCACGCGACTGTTTCTCGCCGAGTCACGCGGCCTGCGGGAGGCCCTCTGAAAGGAGGAGCACGCGCCGCGTGGAGCCGACACGAGGCCCTTGCCGGACACCGCCTCCACCCATGTAAACAATGTGCGTGTGCATCTGTCTGGGTGTGTGCGTGTGCGTCTGTCTGGGTGTGTGCGTGTGCGTCTGTCTGGGTGTGTGCGTGTGCGTGCGTGCAGCGGCAGTGTAACGGTTAGCGCGCCGCGCTACGAACCCGGCGACCGGAGTTCGATTCCCGCTGCCACCATTAACAGTGGTGAACGGTCCAGGGCTTCTTCGAGGTCGACTAGCCTCAAACGAGTACCTGGTGCAGTGTGTACACATTGCCACTAAGGGAGACAAAGGCGGCCGGGCGTGTGCTGGCCACCCACTCTCTCGTGTGCCGCTTGTAGCACTTGCCCCAATAGTCTGGAAAGACTATACAGGGGATCTTTGTCTTTGGGTGGAGTGGCGGCACAGTGCTTGGCGCCCCGCGTAACTAACCTGGCTGCCAGAGTTTGATTTATGCTCGCAGCCACCATCTGTGATGAATAGCTGCCTGTAAGCGTCTGCGAGCATTTGCCTGTGTCATTACGTGCGTCTGTACATGCCTGTACGTGTCTGCCTGTGTGTGCGCGCGCGACGTCCGTGCGTGCGTCTGGCTGCGTGTACGTGGCGCACGACGCAGTTCCAGCCGCGCCGCTGGTGCTCGAGTTGTGGGGAGGGAGGGTCCTTGAGACCGGTCCCCAGAAGCGCGACGCCGCTCACTCCCAGTGAACGCCCAGCAGCCGGCAGCTCTCGGCCCAGAGTCTCCGCGCCGTGGGGTCGCGGCGCGCCTGCCACGCCACCGCCGCCTCGGCGCAGTCGCTGTAACGAGACGAGACCGGCCCCGGTCAGGTCCCGCAGCGCCTCCATCACCATCATCAGCCTCCCCTCCCGCCCTGCAGGAGCATCTCTCTGCTCGACGACAACAGTCAGGATTAGCCGTACTCGTGCTGCCGGCAGGCTGCGCGAGTGCCGATTGAGGCGTCGGCGACGCACGAGACGGTGAAAATGGGTGGCACCACGCCCGGCCGCCCTCTTCTCCGATGAACTGATGTTGGCACGCCACACAGCCACTCGTTTAAGGCCGAGTTGATCTCAGGGAGGCTTTAGACCGGTTCAGTTATCGCTCGTCACCACTGTTATTCGTGGACGGGTATTGCACCACAGCTCCCCAAGTTCTCTGCATTCACACCTTAAAGACAAGACAAAGATCCCACTGTGTCTGTCGCCTCCACAGACTGTTGGGGCAAGTGCCGTTAGCGAGTAGCACCTATAACGGACGAGGGGGTGGTGTGGCCCGGACCACGTGAACACCGCCATGGCAGGCCGTCGCACACGCAGCTCTGCCGACCTCCAGTGTCTCAATGTGGGACCGATTCTGACTTCACGCTCAAGTTCAGCACGGTTCTGAGCCGGCTCGCTCGAGCCTGCGCCGGTGCCGACTCCAGCGTCGCGGTCGAAACCCCGAGCCCCCGCTCCGGACGGACGGACGCACCTGAAGTATCCCCCGGACAGCGCCGATATCTCGGGGCCACGGCGCAGAACACCGAGGTCTGCGCTCCCTGCTCAGCCGTGCGGATGAATGGGGAGAAGAGCCACCAGGCCAGCGTCATGAGCTTCGAGTGACGCGGGAGCTCCGAGTGCACCGTGCCGGGGTGCACCGCGAACGCCGACACGCCGGTGCCTACGCGCGAGGGAAAAAGTCATATTTAAAAAAAAATGTACACGCTTTTATGAAATGTACTCGTAATGGGAGAACTCCGACTCCAGGAAGTGGCCCCGAACTTGCCATAACGTAAGGGACCCTGGACATATAAAAACTTTTTTTATGATAGAATATAGTATTGTCATCAGTATGACATAAGTATACCAAGTTTGCAGTCGATACCACATTGGGAAGTGGGTTAAAATTGAGTTACAAGATTTGAGGATACAATAACGACAACAACAACAGAGTGAGTTAATTCTAGATTTGAAGCTTTCGTAACTGCAAGGATTCATACTCTTAGGTTTTTTTGGTAAAGTCACGTAGGTATAAAAATGTAATTAAATAATAATAAATGAGTTTTTTCATTTATTATTATTTTATTTTCTTATTGTTTTTTACCTACGTGACTTACCGAAAAAACCTAAGAGTATAGAGTGAGTTACAAGAAAGCGTATAATAAAAAAAAAANCGGCGCCCACTGTGAGACACTGGGGGGGGGGGGTGCGCGCCAGTCTGCGCGTCATGTACGTGTGTTGAACTTCTTTCGCACCGTACGTGGCCAACCGCGCTAATCGGAGGTGCGGGGAAGGCAACAAACTAAACTCAAAGAGCGGTTCTCAAGAAATGAGTTTTCAATCGAGATTAAAGGGCATAGCTCCAGTGGCTTCCTATGATCGGAAGAGCGTTCCAGACGGCCGCAGAAGCGCATCTAAAAGCTCGCGATGCAGTGGCCGCCGTCTTTACTCGATGGTTCGCCAAAACTCCACTGCGAAGATGACCGCAGTTCGCGTGACGGTTTATGCTCCTTGACGAGATCAGCAAGGGATTGTGTTCATCCGTGACAAACACTTTGTGTACAATGAGTGCGACCTTTACGCTTGCTGCTTAAGGACAGACGCATATGCCCAGTGGTAGGATGGGGGGATGGGGGGGGGGGGCAATCACCCCCGCAACCGCCCCCCGCAACTTGGGAGGTTTCTGGATCCACGTCTGCAGGTACTGCACTTTACAGCCCCCACCTCCCCCACCCCATGTCAGCGCTAGGCTACAAATGTATAAACCACTTTTACCGCACACCACTATTCAAAGGCGATGCGTGGCCGCTGTGTACAACGTAGCAGCTTTATGAGTGTGCGCGGTGGTTTGAATCGGTGGTTCTCAACCATCGTTTTACCCCTTGCCAGACCCAACATGGTTCTGAGAAATAAGCGGATGAATAATGAACATCAATATTTTAACTAATTGTCAATTTTGTGAGGTACAGTATCCCAACTAGCTCGTAACTGCAAGCGAATAAAAACAATTCAACGGACGATTTGCACGAATGACGTGATGTGTTCGCACTCGCTGGTTACTGTTGGAAGCCACATTGTTTACTATGAACGAGTTTAGAAAGGTCTTTATATGGTTCTAGGTTACGATATGGATTTCCATTTTATCGTAGTTATTTATATTGGCAGATTCTTACGTGATTATTCACAAATGACTCCTGTGTGATATAATTTCACGCATTTATGAATCACCTCATGTACCCCCAGGGGTCCGCATACCCCCGTTTCAGAACTAATGAACTCGGTGATGTATCCACTACTGTGGCGATACATTCTATTTGTTGAGAACCACTGCTTCGCACAGCAGCAGCCGCCCTGCCGCTTACATCCAACCACCGGCCGCGTGGCTCGTCGGGAGAGCGAGTGGCTCGCAATCGTCAAGCTGCGAGTTCAAATCCTGGTTGGGGGAGGTTGACTCGGCCCATCATCCCTACCTCCCTCCAGGGGTCGGTAAAATAGGCACCACTTTGCGTGGAAGTCAACAGTGGTTGTACGGATAGACCCGGCCCCGTTATAGGAGTGTGGAATTTCCACCACTGGCTCTGCAAGGCGGTGAAGAGATGGGCACCAATGCCTCGATGGGTCATGTGAACAGCAGCAGCAGCGGGAGATCGATCGCTCTGATTTCTGTTGAGGGAACTCGCTGGCCCTGCAATACCGGACATCTGTGGGAAAAGGGCTTCACAGCTCATCGGATTCCTTCACGATAAAGATTCCGAATCGCACTGCTTGGCGAGTACAAGATGCACCCTGGAGGCCATGGGGGGATAGGCGAGGGTGAGCGATTGACGCACTCCCAAGCATCATCGCTGTTGTTATTGTCGCGACGGAGCCTCCTCCCGCGTGTTTACCCAGGAAAGGCTCGCGGGACTATTGTCAGGAGGGCCCTGACGACCGCTGGCGAACGCCTCGGCGCAACGCCGNGGCGCCGCGCCGAGGCGTCGCGCCGAGGCGTCGCGCCGAGGCGTCGCGCCGAGGCGTCGCGCCGAGGCGTCGCGCCGAGGCGTCGCGCCGAGGCGTCGCGCCGAGGCGTCGCGCCGAGGCGTCGCGCCGAGGCGTCGCGCCGAGGCGTCGCGCCGAGGCGTCGCGCCGAGGCGTCGCGCCGAGGCGTCGCGCCGAGGCGTCGCGCCGAGGCGTCGCGCCGAGGCGTCGCGCCGAGGTTCCGCATCCGGAGCCTCACCGCGGGGCCCCCACCACCACTCCGCACAGCCCTGTTCTGCCAAGAACAACTGCGGTGGCCCCATCATCAATCGCCGCTCTCTTCTACGCGCGCCTCATCTACAAGCTTAAACCTGCACGCATAGCATGCACATCCTTTGCCATACGCTAGTCGGGGCGATGCTGCTGTGTTTAAACCCGACTGAGTGATTTGCAAGGTAATCTTTCAGCATTGGGATGTTTTGGCCAATATCAGTTACATTGTGCATGTGCGAGTTGTTATTATCTGTGGGTGGAAACCAGAGAAGCGGGAGGAAACCCAATGCAGAAGAGGGGTGGAACGTGCAAACTCCACACAGCAGACGCCCGAATCAGGAATCAAACCCAGGCCCTCGTTGCTCTGAGACACGAGTGTTGCCACTGAGCTACCACCCCGTTGGGAGCGGTGCGTGCCGCGCGGTGCCTCGCCTTGCAGCCTGCTCGCCAGGCTCCGCACGAACATCACCAGGGCCAGCTTGCTTTGGCAGTAGGCGAGCCCTGGCGAGTACCAGCGCGCCGACATGAGGTCCGAGAAGGAGATGCGGCCGAAGATGTGCCCGAGCGACGCCACGCACACCACGCGCCCGCCGGCGCGCCGCAGCGCGTCCAGCAGGAGGTGGGTGAGCAGGAAGTGGCCTGAGGGGGGGGGNAGGAGCGTGGCGAGGGGCAGCGTGCGGGAGAGGCTGTTAGGCAACGATCGCCCCGCTCGATTCTCCTCTGTCGCGGGATGACGCGACGCACGCGCAACGGTTGCGAGATGTTAACTGCCTCACCTGGTATGCAGGAGGTACGTGGTTCGATCCCGACCCTGATGCCTGCATATTTGGAGGTTGCACGTCTCTCTCCCGTGGTCATGTGGATTTTTCTCCGGGACCTCTGGGTTTTCCCACCACATTTAGAATCGACGTGCATTTGGAGTATTTGACTGCTCTAAATTTCCACGTGATAAGCCACTTCGTTGAGCTATCATTTGTGATAGCCAAGTCGCTTCTTAAAAATAGCTACATAGCTCAGTGGGCCTTACCTGGAAAAATAAACATAGCTCTTGAAATAGTTTCGTTATTTTCAGCAGGTCAGTGGAGGCACAGCGATTGGCGTTGTTGACATCGGTGGCGAGCAGTTAAATCTGAACTGGCACTGCCCCACACACCCCCTTGCCCGATCTGCCCTGACGAGCGAAGAAGCCAAGTACCGTGTGGTCAAGACGACTCCAAAGGCTGACATAGCACGGGGCGGCCTTTATCCAGCTGTGGATTGACAAAGAGTTGAATAGAAAAGACTTGGCTCAAGTTGTATTTGAAAGCTGCCGCTGCTAATTTGTTTAGTGTTCCTGCTGCCACGCTGAGGGAGTGCGCGATTGAATGGTGTGTCTGTGTCTCCATGTGTGCATGGGGGGAGTTGTAGTGTAGCGGTTAGCGCGCTGCACTACGAGCCCGGCGAACCGGGATCGATCCCCGTTAATGGCCAACAGTGACGATTATCTGAACTGGTCCCGGGCCTCGCCTAGGTTGACTTCGCCTCAAATGAGTACTTGGTGCGGTGTGTAAACATCGTCACAAGATAAACAAAGGCGGCTGGGTGTGGTGTCGGCCTTCATAGGTGCTCGCTAATAACACTTGCTCCTACAGTCTGTTGAGGCTATAAGGGGGATCTTTGTCTTTGCATGCGGGGAGCAGTGGCGTATACCCGAGTTTGATTCCTGCTCATGGCCAACTCTGGTGGCGAAAATCTGAAGCAGTCCTAGGCCTCAGGTCGGTCGACTCGGCATTGGGGAGACAAAGGTGGCTGGGCTTGGTGCAGACCACAGCACCCACTCTTGCGTTGCGATGGCCTTCATAGGTTGTGTTCGCTCACAGCACTTGCCCCAACAGCCCGTGTGGGCTACACGGGGGCGATCTTTGTGTTTTTGGTGTGACGGGCACTGCCTAGGCGCTCCTCACCCAGGTAGTTCACTCCCAGCTGCATCTCAAAGCCGTCGGCCGTCTTCTGGTAGGGGCACATCATTACGCCGGCGTTGTTGATGAGGACGTCCACCCGAGGCTCCTCTGCAAAGATTCCACGGACACACACGGACAGCCCCTCATCACTCCCTGCTGGGCGAGTGCCTGCCACACGTTGTCTTGGCAGTGAAGACACGGAGGGAGCATATAGATACCGTACAACAATGATTGTGTGGCACGGGTATTCCCACTGGCAGGGGAGGGGGTTTGACTTGAGTAATCGTGTCGTGGCAGAGGTGGCCGTGGAGATGGTTGCGGAGTGGTACTGTAGCGGTTAGCGCACTGCGCTGCGAACCTGGCGACCCGTGTTCAATTCCCGCTCAGTGAGGATTATCTGAACCGGTCCTGGGCCTCCCCTAAGTCGACTCAGCCTCAAATGAGTACCTGGTGCGGTGTGTAAACATCCCCACTACGGAGACTAAGGCGGCCAGGGGCGTGGTGCTGGTCACCCACCCCTCTTGTGCTATGCCGGTCTTCATAGTGCTCACTTACGGCTCTTGTCCCAACAGTCTGTTAAGGCTATACAGGGGATCTTTGTATCTTTGTGGAGGTAGTAGTGGTGGTAGAGGATGTTGTGGTGGAGGTGACAGCAGAGGAGGCGGTGGAGTTCAAAGGAAGTGGTCGTTGCTGCATGGTGACTGTGGCAGAGATGTAGCAGCTGGTGACGGTGGCGGAGGTACAGCAGCTGGTGACAGGGGGTGCCGCTCTCTCCCCACTGCCCCCCCCCCAGCCCCCTTCCCCGTACGCACCCTGCAGGAGTTTCTGTGCGAAGTCACGGATGGAGGCCGAGCTGGCGAGGTCGAGGTGCCGCACGTGCACCTCGTGGCTCCCCGAGTGCGCGCGCAACTCGCTTGCCACCGCCTCGGCCTTGCGCGTGTCCCGGCACGCCATGATGACTCGTGCACCTGCGGGCCCGGGAACATCGCGCCATCACGGCGGGCCGTCACAGGGAGTGCAAGAGGGGGGGGAGGTCCACTACGAGGCTCGTAGAGTGGCCCGAGAGAAATATCCCACTGGGAGATGAGGATACAGATTGGTGAGGTTCCGGAGATGAGAGAAACAGATTAATGACAGCAAATGCGAGATAAACGCGCGACATCGGCGAGAGCCCTCTGGAGACGTGTACAGACGCCCATCATCTCATCGGTGCATGCGACATGTGACTGCACGTGTACTGTCGGCACCACGCCACCTCGTCATGAGCCCCACTGGGCACCACAGTTCAACCTTGCCCTATACGGTTGGGGGCTCCAGGTCAGGGCCACCGAGATGAGTGCCTCGGGGTCTCGGCCTGTTGGTGATGAGGACCGGGGTCCCGCGGGGCCCACGCTCACCTCTCCTCGCCAGCTCCAGCGCCGTCTCCTTGCCGATGCCGCTGCTCGCCCGGTCACCACCACCGTCTTCCCGTCCACGCGCGCCGCCGAGGGCACCGCCTGCCCGCCACGTACCGCCTGCCGCACGGGGACAGACAACAACCACAGCGGCTTGTGCCAGGCTAGGTGCACTTCGAGGCCATCACGTGCGGTGTTGAAGGCTTGTCGGCAGGAGGTTACGGAACAGTCCCAGGTGCTTTTGGTTAAACTCAACTAAAAAAAAATATTTGACCAGGTAAGGCCCACTGAGCTATGTAGCTCTTTATTAGAAGCGACCTGCCCACAGATGATATCTCAACAAAGTGGCTTCTCTTGCAGAAATGCACAGCAGGCAAATACTCCAAACACACGTTTCTAAATGTTGAGGGAAAAACCGGAGGACCCGGAGAAAATTCCACTGAACCACGGAGAGAACACGCAAACCCAAAATACACAAGCATCAGGGACGGGATCAAACCCACGATCTCCTGGCGGTGGTGGCTGTGCACGTGGCTGCCTGCAATCCTGCGCTATGGAGGCGGCGTGGGTTGGGGGATCATCACACAGAGTTTGTGAAACTGCCTTCCCGTGGGCATCGAGGAGGAGCAGCCAGGGCTAATATCATCTGTCCTATCTGTCCGCGACCAAGTGTCGCCCCTCTCATGCGTAGGGTTTCCCCGGGTGCTCCCATTTCCTCCCGGGTGCTCCCATTTCCTCCCGCGTGCATAATAAACACTGGCTCATAGGCTGGAGGCATCTTCACCTCCGCGACTCTGTGAGTTGCGGAGGGCACACGCATGTGTGCTGAAGTCGCGTGAACGACGCTGCGGTGTACAGCGACGTGGCTGGCAGATGCACCGCCTGTGCCCTCCCACTGTGACCCCTGTGCAGAGGGGCCAGCTGCTGGGCTGCTTGACGATTTTGGATGACTGGGCCCGTGCTGAGCTGCTGCCAAATGACAAGGACGCCGGCTCGCCTCCATCGCGGAGCCACGCTCCCCGTGACCCCACACTCTCCGTGACCCCACGCTCCCCGTGACCCCGCGCGCTCCGTGACCCCACGCGCTCCGTGACCCCGCGCTCTCCGTGACCCNGCGCTCCCNGTGACCCCACGAGCTCCGTGACCCACGCTCCCCGTGACCCACGCTCCCCGTGACCCCGCGCTCCCCGTGACCCCGCGCTCCCCGTGACCCCGCGCTCCCCGTGACCCCGCGCTCCCGTGACCCCGCGCTCCCCGTGACCCCACACTCTCCGTGACCCACGCTCCCGTGACCCGCGCGCTCCGTGACCCCACGCTCCCCGTGACCCCACGAGCTCCGTGACCCCACGAGCTCCGTGACCCCACGCTCCCCGTGACCCCACGCTCTCCGTGACCCCACGCTCCCGTGACCCCACGCTCCCCGTGACCCGCGCTCTCCGTGACCCCGTGCTCCCGTGACCCCGCGCTCCCCGTGACCCGCGCTCCCCGTGACCCGCGCTCCCGTGACCCGCGCTCCCCGTGACCCGCACTCCCCGTGACCCGCGCTCCCGTGACCCCACGAGCTCCATGACCCCACGCTCCCCGTGACCCACGCGCTCCGTGACCCCACACGCTCCGTGACCTCACGGCGTGTGACCTCCTGGTGGGGGGGCTCTGGATCCCCTGGTAGACATCCAGGGTCCACCCTGCCGCGTGGCTATACTGTCAGCAGAGGGCAGTACAGCAAAAGCCATTGTTGTACTGTACTGTTCTCCGGCGTCTATGCTCCACTGCCCTGTCCATTCAAACTCGATTAGCCAGGCGACGGGCGCAGTGTGGCGTGTT
The DNA here is from genome assembly GCA_018977245.1 of Lethenteron camtschaticum. Classification (NCBI taxonomy): domain Eukaryota; kingdom Metazoa; phylum Chordata; class Hyperoartia; order Petromyzontiformes; family Petromyzontidae; genus Lethenteron; species Lethenteron camtschaticum. The sequence goes on along the minus strand of MU249595.1, from coordinate 5,119,205 downwards.
ACTGGGGTAACCATCATGGTACCGCGTTACCAGGCGCGGTACCCTGGTAACGCTCATTTAACGCGTGCAAGGTAACGTATATCTAGTGACGCCTCCGAGGTAACGTATCCTTGTTAACTCGCGCTAGGTACGGTATGCATGGTAACGCGTGCCAGGTCACGTACCCATGGTAACGTGTGCAAGGTCACGTACCCATGGTAACGTGTGCAAGTGAAGGTATGCATGGTAACGCGTGCAAGTAAACGTGTCCATGGTAACGCGTGCAAGTGAAGGTATACATGGCAACGCAAGCAAGGTAACGTGTCCTTGGTAACGCGTGCAGGTCGATGTACGCGTGGCAACGCTCATGACAACGCGTGCAGAGTCAGGTCCCCACGGTAACGCGTGCAACGTAACGTGCCCATGGCAACGCGAGTCGCCCGTCGCCCCGCGTTACCGGAGCCGCGGCCTCATCCAGGCGAAGGCGATGAGCCCCGCGAGTCCGAGCACGAAGAGCAGGAGGAGCAGGAGGAGCAGGAGGGAGCTCGGAGCGGCGAGCGGCGCCATGGCGAGAGCGCGCGGAGGGAGACGGAGCGGGCTGAGAGGCGAGCCCGGAGTGACCCGCGCCACGTGGTCAGTGACGCGCGCAGGGGGAGGGGGAGGGGCACGTGGCGTGAGGGCGGTGACGGCGATGTGAGTGGGGTGATGGGAGGGAGGGAGTGGGTGGGCGTGGTGATGGGAGGGAGTGGGTGGGCGTGGTGATGGAGGGAGGAGGGGGGTGATGGNAGGGAGTGGGTGGGCGTGGTGATGGAGGGAGTGGTGGNCGTGGTGATGGGAGGGAGTGGGTGGGTGATGGGAGGGAGGGAGTGGGTGATGGGAGGGAGTGGGTGGGCGTGTGATGGGAGGGAGTGGGGTGATGGGAGGGAGTGGGTGGGCGTGGTGATGGGAGGGAGGGAGTGGGTGGGCGTGGTGATGGGAGGGAGTGGGGTGATGGGAGGGAGGGAGTGGGTGATGGGAGGAGTGGGTGGGCGTGGTGATGGGAGGGAGTGGGTGGGCGTGGTGATGGGAGGGAGGGAGTGGGTGGGCGTGGTGATGGAGGGAGGGAGTGGGTGATGGGAGGGAGGAGTGTGGTGATGGGAGGGAGGGAGGGAGTGGGTGATGGGAGGGAGTGGGTGGGCGTGGTGATGGAGGGAGTGAGTGTGGTGATGGGAGGGAGGGAGTGGGTGATGGAGGGAGGGAGGGAGTGGGTGATGGGAGGGAGGGAGGGAGTGGGTGATGGGAGGGAGTGGATGATGGGAGGGAGTGGGNCGATAGGAGGTCGTGAGTGTGGTGATGGGAGGGAGTGGATGATGGAGGGAGGGAGTGTGGTGATGGCAGGGAGGAAGGGAGTGGGGTGATGGAGGGAGTAAGTGTGGTGATGGGAGGGAGGGAGTGGGTGATGGGAGGGAGTGGGTGGGCGTGGTGATGGGAGGGAGTAAGTGTGGTGATGGGAGGGAGTGGGTGATGGGAGGAGGGAGTGGGGCGATGGTGAGGGAGGGAGTTTGGTGATGGGAGGGAGGAGTGGGGAGACAGGAGGGAGGGAGTGGGTGATGGGCAGTGATGGTGGTGATGGGGGAGAAAATGTGGTGATGGGATAGTGAGTATGGTGATGGGGGAGTGAGTGTGATGGAGAGAGTGAGTGTGATGATGGATAGTGAATGGGATGATGGGAGAGTGAGTGTGATGATGGTGGAGTGGGGTGTTGGGAGAGTGTGGTGATGGGAGTGAGTGAGTGTGCTGATGGGAGAGTGGTGATGGGAGATACAGCCATATTTCCCAACGTGATTTGTGAATTTGCGGTTGCATCCGACTCAAGAGCCGCATGGCTCACAGGGCTATACCTAATAAATGAAACTTGAAAACTTGAACTTGAGAGTGAAATTTTTACGTACAATTTTATTGAGGGACTGTGTGTTGCGTTGATGTGGCCTGGGACTGGTTTTACTGTTGGTTTACTGCCTTTCCCAACCTTGGGAATTGATTATGCAGTTCGAACTTACACACTTTATTTATGTAAGTGGCACCGCGGTGGCTAGGAGATGTTATCTTCCTCGCCTGGTATGCAGGAGGTCGGCGGTTCGATCCCGACCCTGATGCCTGTCGATTTGGAGTTTGCATCTTTCTCCCCCTGTTCGCGTGGATATTTTCTCCGGGTCCTCCGGTTTTTCCGGTTTTCCCCTCCACATTTACCAACACGCTTTGAAATTATTTCTTAGATTATTTTTGCTGCTGTAAATTTCCACACGATAAACCACTTTGTTGAGCTATCATTCGTGGCCAGGTCGATTTTGAAAATAACTACATAGCTCAGTGGGCCTTACGTGGAAAATGTAAAATAGTTCAAGTTAAGTGTTTACCTTTCCTACACTTTGCATTCCTATCGTGTTTGTGTCCTGTTTGTTGTTGTGACGTTCTCACCCCCTGCCCGTGTTGGATATCTGTGAACACGATTTGTTGTAGCTCATCGGGTTCCTCCAGTCTAAATAAATACAGTCCTCGGATTCTGCGCTGATGGGTGAGTGCCTCGCCTCGTGAGGTCTCGCAAGCCAAGCATGCCATTGTTGTACCATACTCCTATGCTTCTACGTCCATGCTCTCCCCTTCACCATCCTGCGCTCACCAGCGCGGTGAAGTATGATCGAACAACTCACGAGCCGCACGGCGTTGGGAGGAGCCCTCATCAAGCAGCGGATTGTCACGAACATGTTAGGGCCGTCACGCGATTTTGGACGATTTTTGACCCCCCCCCCCCATCGTCACACGGCGTCACAAAAGTCAGACCCCCCCCTCAAATATGACGTCACAAAGCTCTGCCCCCCCCCCCCAAAAAAACATGCTTCAAATCGCTTTAAACTATTGACATTGTAGTGCATATTTTATGTGGCGCTGTACTCTGATGTTGTAAGATAAAATATTTATTTAAAAGTCTATTTAATTAAGTAGAACGTGTTGTCTATATTTATTTAAAATTGCAAATTTTGATGTGACGTCACATTTCTCACCCCCCTCGTCACAAATGTCTGACCCCCCCTAGGTGCGTGACGTCATTTGTGGACGGCCCCTTAACGATGTTACAGCATCCTCCCAGCCGTGGAGTTCGCTGTAGCTACACGCGAAGTTCGTGACCGCGGCGTGTGGAGGACACGGAGCGGGGTGGAGTAGGGGGCTAGTGGGGTGCAGAACCCTGCTCAGGGGTACCAGGGTTAGGGTCCTGGGACCCCGGCCCCTCCCCGGCGGAATCGGGATCTGCCCCCCCTCCTACCCTGGGGTCGAGTACGTGCGAGGGGCGTCGTGGAGACCGCACAGCCCGAGGGGAACGCAGTGCGCGCTGCAGGTTCACCCCGAGTGGCTCCCCGTGTCCCCGTGGGCCAGAGACGGTCTCGGGGAATGTTTTCTCGAGCTCACGCCCCCGCTTGAAATGAAGTCGGATTGAGGGGAACAGCATCGCTGTAAATCGCCGTTACGCGCTGCGCGCACCAGATGATTGCTAAACAAGAGCCAGGCAGCGTGACGTGGATGCTGAAAGCGCGCATTCAGTTTAATCAGCGTTGGACGCGATACCCATACATACAAATATAAAAGTCCCCCGTATAGCCTTAACAGACTGTTGGGACAAGTGCCGGCACGGCACATGTTTGAGTGGTGGCCAGCACCACACGCGGCTGCCTTCGTCTATCCCTGTCGCGATGTTTTTACCCATCGCACCGAACACTCATTCGAGGCTGAGTCAACCCAAGTTAGGGCGCGGACCGGCGCCACCCGCGTGCTCACTACTACTGCGCCAACTGATTGTTGGCAAAACAAGAAAACACGGCGCCCGGCGGTTGCCGATCGGTGCGGTGGCCGGGGGCGATGCCGCCGGAGAAGAGAGCCGGTGCCCTCGGCTGCCTCCCGCACGGCGCCACTCGCAGCGGCCGCCGGGAGCTCTGGACGGGTGCGAGGGGCTGGGGACCCCTCCGCCTTCAATTACCACGACCACGACACCGCACGTCCACACACGTACACGACAACACATATATTCCCCGTGTAGCCTTAACAGGCGTTTTCAAACAAGTGATGTTTGTTATTGAGCACCTGTGAAGGCCGGCACGGCACACGAGGGGATGGGTGGCCAGAACCACGTCCGACCGCCTTTGTCTCCCTATTGGCGAAGTTTACACACCGCACCAGGTACTCGTTTGAAACTTAATCAAATGAGTACCTGGTGCGGCGGGGAGGCCCAGGACCGGTTCAGATCATCGTCACTGGTGTTGGCCGTGAGCGGGAATCGAACTCGGGTCGCCGGGTTCGTAGCGCAATGCGAAAGCCGCTCCACAACCGCTCCCCACTCCACACGCACAACATCCCGAACTCTACTTGACTGGCTGCTCTGTCCGCTTTGGCCAGGGGTCGGCAACCTTTCGAAGAAGGAGGAGGAGAGGAGAACCATTTACCTTGTTCGTGTCTTTGAAGAAAACATTTCGAGAGCCACATCACACGCAGAGAGAGCCACTTGTACACAGCCGCAGGCACGCAGAAGATGACAACAGACATTCTGACTAAAATAAACAAAATAGGTGATGGAGTCAATTGCGTCTAGGTACTCCCCCCCCCCCCCGAGTTACTCTTTAACAATGCAGTTTGACTTTTGTTGTCACAAAGACGCTAACACTGCATCTGTGGGAGAATAGGTTCCTATTCACGACGGGGTTTCCAAGAAGACATCGTGTCGTAAAAGCGGGGACCGCTTGTGCTACATTTCAGAGTGCGAAGAACCGAATAAAGTCAATTTTGTTTTTCATAAAACGGCTGCCCACAAAGCGGCAGCCAAAGAGCCGCAGGTTGCCGGCCCTGGTGCGGACGGTACGGGCCAGGCTCCCACGCCTGGGCCACGTGCAGCTTGGGTCGCAGGGTTCGCGCTGCCGCGGATTTCTAGCGGTGGTGGTGCGGGGGGTCATGCGTGCGCCTGGTGCCCGCGCTTCTCTTCCTCCGAGTGGGGGGGCCCCGCCGGGACCGGCAGGGAGTACGAGGGGCGTGGGCCCCCCCCCGCGCGCGGCCCAGGCAGGAGAGCACCACCTCGACTCCCAGGTCCACCGTGGCCACCACCGCGTCGCCCCCTCGCCGCCTGTCACGCGCGGGTTCACCTCCCACCAGGTCGAGCGCGCTCAGCGAGCCTGGGGTGGGACACGCGGGGAGACCACGGCAAGGTGGAGGTGACGGATGGGGAGGGAGGGCGATGAAGTGGCGGTGGCGGCGGAGTGGGGATAGCGGAGGGATGGAGAAGTCAGAAGGTGGTGCGGAGGGTGGCGGTGGAGGAAGAGGAGGTAGGGGGGTGCAGGAGCGGAGGTCGTGGGAGGGATGGAGGGTGGAGATTGAGGAGGGGGCAGCACAGAGAGGGCAGCGGTGGCGTTGGGGAGGGTGGTGGGGCGGGGGGACGCGGGCACCTCGCCCACACCGTGGGCCGCGGGGACGTGGGGGGCACCGGCACTTCGCTTGTCATGCAGCTCGCGCAGCAGGAAGGCCACGGGCTGCCCGTGCAGGTTCCCCGTGGGGTGGTGAGCGGCCTGGTGACGTCCGCGTGAGCGTCCACCCACAGCACGCACGAGTCGAGCCGCTCCCGCACGTGGCCCGACACCGAGCCGTTAGCCAGGCTGGGGGGGGGGGGCACGGGGTCGCAGGGGTTACGGGGGTGAGAGACGGGAGGTCAGAAGGGGAGAGACGGAGATCAGGAGGGGAAAGACGGCGGGTGAAGAGGATATAGGGGTGAGTAGGGGAGAGTAGCGATGGTGGTGGTAGCGATGGTGGTAGTGATGGTAGTGATGGTATTCATGGTGGTTTGGATGGTAGTCACGATGGTGGTAGTGATGGTAGTGATGGTGGTAGTGATGGTGGTAGCGATGGTGGTAGTGATGGTGGTAGTGATGGTGTACNATGGTGTAGTGATGGTGGTAGTGATGGCAGTGCTGGTATTCATGGTGGTTTGTGATGGTAGTCACGATGGTGGTAGTGATGGTAGTGATGGTGGTGGTAGCGATGGTGGTAGTGATGGTGGTAGCGATGGTAGTGATGGTATTCATGGTGGTTTGTGATGGTAGTCACGATGGTGGTAGTGATGGCAGTGATGGTATTCATGGTGGTTGTGATGGTAGTCACGATGGTGGTAGTGATGGCAGTGCTGGTATTCATGGTGGTTTGTGATGGTAGTGATGGTGGTAGTGATGGCAGTGATGGTATTCATGGTGGTTTGTGATGGTAGTCACGATGGTGGTAGTGATGGCAGTGCTGGTATTCATGGTGGTTTGTGATGGTAGTCACGATGGTGGAGTGATGGCAGTGCTGGTATTCATGGTGGTGGTAGCGATGGTGGTAGCGATGGTGGTAGTGATGGCAGTGATGGTATTCATGGTGGTTTGTGATGGTAGTCACGATGGTGGTAGTGATGGTATTCATGGTGGTGGTAGCGATGGTGGTAGTGATGGTGGTAGTGATGGTGGTAGTGAATGGTGGTAGTGATGGTGGTAGTGATGGTGGTGGTAGTGATGGTGGTAGTGATGGTGGTAGTCATGGTGGTAGTGATGGTATTCATGGTGGTGGTAGCGATGGTGGTATTGATGGTGGTAGTGATGGTGGTAGTGATGGTGGTGGTAGTGATGGTGGTGATGGTGGTAGTGATTGTGGTGATGGTGGTAGTGATGGTGGTAGTGATGGTAGTGATGGTGGTAGCGATGGTGGTAGTGATGGCAGTGATGGTTTTCATGGTGGAGGTAGTGATGGTGGTAGTGATGGCAGTGACGGTAATGATGGTGGAAGTGATGGTGGTAGTGATGGTGGTGGTGATGGTCGTAGTGACGGTGGTGATGGTGGTAGTGATGGTGGTAGTGATGGTAGTGGTGGTAGTGATGGTGGTATTTATGGTATTCATGGTGGAGGTAGTGATGGTAGCGATGGTAGTAGTGATGGCAGTGCTGGTATTCATGGTGGTAGTGATGGTAGTCACGATGGTGGTAGTGATGGTGGTGATGGGGTAGTGATGGTGGTAGCGATGGTGATAGTGATGGCAGTGATGGTATTCATGGTGGTGGTAGCGATGGTGGTAGCGATGGGGTAGCGATGGTAGTGATGGTGGTAGTAATGGTGGTAGTGATGGTAGTGATGGTGGTAGTGATGGTGGTAGTGATGTGGTGATGTGGTAGTAATGGTGGTAGTGATGGTAGTGATGGTGGTGGTAGCGATGGTGGTAGCGATGGTAGTGATGGTGGTAGTAATGGTGGTAGTGATGGTAGTGATGGTGGTGGTAGTGATGGTGGTGGTAGCGATGGTGGTANTGATGGTGGTGATGGTGATGGTGGTAGCGATGGTGGTAGTGATGGCAGTGATGGTATTCATGGTGGAGGTAGTGATGGTGGTAGTGATGGTAGTGATGGTATTCATGGTGGAGGTAGCGATGGTGGTAGTGATGGTGGTGATGGTGGTAGTGATGGTGGTGATGGTGGTGGGGNGGTGGTGATGTGGTGATGGTGGNAGTGATGGTGGTGGTAGTGATGGTAGTGTAGTAGTAGTGATGATGTGGNGATGGTGGTAGTGATGGGGTGATGGATGTGGTGGGTGGTGATGGTGGTGATGGTGGTAGTGATGGTGGTAGTGATGGCAGTGCTGGTATTCATGGCGATGGTGTCACCTGCGTCAGGCAGCAGCGCCCGTCCCGCACCGCCCCGCTCACCGCCCGCGCCATGCTGGACGCGCGCACGGCCCCCGCAGCCCCCCCCCCTTGGGGAGCCTCAGCGAACTCCAGATCCCCATAGTCAGCACGGAGGGGGGCACGGGGGGGGGGCAGGAGGGCTGTACCGGTAGTGGATGGTACATCGGAATTGGGGGGAGAAGTGATGATGGTGGTGATGGGTCTCGGTGGTGGTAGTGTTGATGGTGGTGATGGGTCTCTGCGATGGCAGTGATGATGATGATGGTCTCGGGAAGTAGTGATGATGATGGTGATGGGTCTCTGCGATGGCAGTGATGATGGTGGCTACTCACCAAGTCCTCGAGGCGAGACATGAGCCACGCTTCTACACGGGAAGTGGAGGGGGGCACGGGAAGTGGAGGGGGCACGGGGAAGTGGAGGGGGGCACGGGAAGTGGAGGGAGGCACGGGAAGTGGGGGCACGGGAAGTGGAGGGGGGCACGGGAAGTGGAGGGGGCACGGGAAGTGGAGGGGCACGGGAAGTGGAGGGGGGCACGGAAGTGGAGGGGGGCACGGGAAGTGGAGGGGGNCACGGGAAGTGGAGGGGGGCACGGGAAGTGGAGGGGGTCACGAGAAGTGGAGGGGGCACGGGAAGTGGAGGGGTCACGAGAAGTGGAGGGGGTCACGGGAAGTGGAGGGTCACGAGAAGTGGAGGGGGGCACGGGAAGTGGAGGGGGGCACGGGAAGTGGAGGGGGCACGGGAAGTGGAGGGGGNCACGGAAAGTGGAGGGGGCATGGGAAGTGGAGGGGGNCACGGGAAGTGGAGGGGGCACGGGAAATGGGGGCGGAGTGCGATATTCGAGGCCTTCTTTGTGGCCTCATCTCATCAGTGTCAGACCATAAAATGCCAAAAGGCGACCAGTACAAAGACAATGCACCTGGAGCCAGGTTCTGTGTCGTGGCTCCTGGAGCCGGGTTCAGAGTCGTGCACCTTGGCTCGGCTCGCCTGGGCTCCCGGCTATTGGTCAGGGCGCGTACCGAGCGCTTTCATTCCACACGCTGCTTCATCGCCAACCCCAGGACTCTCGGTGGGGGGGGGGGGGTCACTCTGTCTCACTGCTATAAAGAAAGAAGGGTCGTGGCCCGAAACGTCGCCTAATGTGTATTGTTCCTTTTCGTTGCCACAGGGCTATTGGCGAGTTTGGATTCCCGCTTCACGTCGGATCGTTTCGGAGTCAAGATCGTCGTGACCATCGCCGGCAGCCGTGCTCGATCCACTGCTGGATGAAGGCCTCCCCAGGCCGTTGGCATCTCTCACGGCCCCGCGATGCGACAACAACCCTCCGCCTGCTGTTACACGAGCTCATTTTCATCGCTCCGTCTCCGCACTGCACGTCCTCTCTCTCTCGGCCGAGTCCCCGAGCTCGGCGTTGAGGATTCATGTGCAGCGGTGGCGGTGGTGATGATGGAGGTTTTATTGCAATAAATCACTGATGGCGATGGTAACACTGGCGGTCGGGTGATGCTGGACCGGGCCTCGCCAAGGTAATTGGTGGGGGAGAGGGTAATTGGGGGGGGGGGAATTGGAGGCTAGAGGTCGGGGCAGCACGCGAGGTTCACAGGGACCTCATGGTCCACGTGACGACAGCAGCGGCCAAGGCGCGATGTCTCTGGGGCGCGGCTTTCAGGAGTGTCCCACGGTCTGATCAATTTCATGTTGACGTTCGTCGCTTTATTTCATGTGCGAGCTCATCCAGCTGCTGCTGCTGCTGCCGCTAAGACGTCGACTGCTACTAATACTGCATCTGCCAATAACGCTGCTGTGCAGCCTTCAAACATCAAAACAAACATATTAGGCGACGTTTCGGCCAATGGGCCTTCTTCACGGCACATCGTATGACTACTTGCCTGCCCCTTGCAGAAGGGCGCCCCCACGATGCCCACTCGGCCGTGGTGCAGGCGGCGAACCGAGGCTGCTGCGAGCATGGAGTAGGCTCGCCGCATCGTGAGCACCATCACCACCACCACGAGGAGGAGGAGCAGCAACAGGAGGAGCAACAGGAGAAGCAGCAGAAGGAGCAGGAGGAGCAACAGGAGCAGCAGGAGGAGCAACAGGAGAAGCAGGAGGAGCAACAGGAGGAGCAGCAGGAGGAGCAGGAGGAGCAGCAGGAGGAGGCAGCAGCAGGAGCAGCAGCAGGAGCAACAAGAGGAGCAACAGGAGGAGCAGCAGCAGGAGCAGCAGCAGGAGCAGCAGCAGGAGCAGCAGCAGAGCAGCAGGAGGAGCAGCAGGAGGAGCANCAGGAGGAGCAGCAGGAGGAGCAGCAGCAGGAGCAGGAGCAGCAGCAGGAGGTGCAGCAGCATGAGCAGCAGGAGGAGCAACAGGAGGAGCAGCAGGAGGAGCAGCAGGAGCAGCAGGAGCAGCAGGAGGAGCAGCAGCAGGAGGAGCTGCAGGAGGAGCAGCAGGAGCAGCAGCAGCAGGAGGAGCTGCAGGAGGAGCAGCAGGAGGAGCAGCAGGAGCAGCAGGAGGAGCAACAGGAGGAGCAGCAGGAGGAGCAGCAGGAGGAGCAACAGGAGGAGCAGCAGGAGGAGCAGCAGCAGGAGGAGCAGCAGGAGCAGCAGGAGGAGCAAGAGTAGGAGCAGCAGGAGGAGCAGCAGAAGGAGCAGCAGGAGCAGCAGCAGGAGCAGCAGGAGGAGCAGCAGCAGGAGCAGCAGGAGGAGCAACAGGAGGAGCAGTAGGAGCAGCAGCAGGAGGAGCAGCAGGAGGTGCAGCAGCAGGAGAGCAGCAGGAGGAGCAACAGGAGGAGCAGCAGGAGGAGCAGCAGGAGGAGCAGCAGCAGGAGCAGCAGCAGGAGTAGCAGGAGGANCAGCAGGAGGAGCAGCAGCAGGAGTAGCAGGAGGAGCAGCAGGAGGAGCAGCAGCAGGAGCAGCAGCAGGAGGAGCAGGAGCAGGAGGAGCAGCAGAAGGAGCAGCAGGAGGAGCAGCAGAAGCAGCAGGAGGAGCAGCAGGAGGAGCAGCAGCAGGAGGAGCAGGAGCAGGAGGAGCAGCAGGAGGAGCAGCAGGAGCAGGAGGAGCAGCAGGAGGAGCAGCAGCAGGAGGAGCAGCAGCAGGAGGAGCAGGAGGAGCAACAGGAGCAGGAGAGNAGCAGGATGAGAAGCAGCAGGAGGAGCAGCAGGAGGAGCAGCAGCAGGAGCAGCAGCAGGAGGAGGAGCAGCAGGAGGAGGAGGAGGAGCGTGATGAGAAGCAGCAGGAGGAGCAACAGCAGGAGGAGCAGCAGGAGCAGCAGCAGGAGCAGCAGCAGGAGCAGGAGGAGCCGCAGGATGAGGAACAGTTACCCGAGTCGCTCTCGTGGACTCGTTTCCCGTTTTCTACCTAAACCCACGTGTGCGACTCTCGCCCCTGATTGGCTCGCGGCAGCAACTGGGAGGGGGTGTGCGCTTCTCCTCGGGCACCGATTGGCTGGCCCCGCTGCGCCGAGCGCGGGTGGGAACGGGAGCGAGGCACGAGCGGGGCGCCCCCCACAGCCCTCGACTCCACCACAAAATTCGAGAGATTCAGACTCGCGCGGTGGTTCATTGGCAGGGGGGGCAGCGGGGATTGAGTGTCCGTGCGGTCTCCCGATGGGATCGGAGATCCGGGACAATGAATGTCCACACGTTGCTCCGGTTGGGCCGCGCGCGTGCTGTTCGGCGGCACGATGTCCAACGTTTCGATCCACGTGCTGGGGGGTGGAGGGTTAATCAGAATCTTAACTGCCGTATCGCACAGCTGTTGGGCAGTGCGGGTAAACGAGGCCTGCTGCTTCGACTCACGAGGCTGGAGGACGCTGGCTGTATTGTTCATGCGGCGCGGCTTAACAGCCGCCCCGGGTACGGTTTCTACCAGCAACGTCCTCCTCACAAGGCACCGCTTCCTCCTCTATCAGCGAGTGCTTGGCGTGCCCCAGCATCGCCAGCAAGTGGAGATCTACGTGCTCCGTCCAATGTTCACCACCATCAGCGAGTGGGAACGCGAAGCAGACTGTCATCTCCTCAACACGAGAGAGTTGGCGTGCCTGCTGCCCAGCACCACCAGTGAACGGGAGCTCTGCGAGGTCGTCCATCCTGCTGCACCACCTGCGAGCTGGAGCTCAGAGCGTGGTCAGCTAATCCACTGGACTTCGTGTTCTTCTGGCCGCTCCATTGCACGCCCCGCCTGCGTGGTTCTGTACGCCCGTGTACGCGCTCAACGAGTGTTTACACGGGCGTGTTTGCATCCGCTACGTACGGGGAAGTGCTTGCTGACAGCGTGGAGCTTGGACAACGCCACCTCGACTTGCTGCTCAGGGCAGCAGAGCCGCTGATTGGAGTCCACCCGAATCCGGGCCCCTTCATCAGCACCATCGGTGCAGCACGGGCTGATATAATAGGGCTACGACATGCACCATCTCTTCATCACCTGCACCTGGAACCCGCGCTCCTAAGGACGCTCTCTGTCCTCGGGCTTCTCCGAGGCCAACGTCGGAGACTGCATCGGCACCGTGGTTGCAGAGGTGGCAGGGCTGCCGTTCACAGGTCGACCTCGAACCAGCCAACTCCTTTATTCCCTCGACACCTCACCTGCACGGATCTTCACATCTACCTTCACACATCCGCCTCGGCCTACTCAACGCACGCTCCATCACCAATAAATCAGCCCGGATTCACGACACCATCTCGGACCACCACATCGACCTTTTGCTCATCACTGAGACCTGGTGCAGGCAAGACTCCCCGCCAGCTATCTCTCTGGAAGTTGCGCCCCCAGGATACAAACCTCGCGCAACTAACCAGCGGGGTGGTGGCTTAGCGGTCGTTTACAATGCTCACTTGAAAATTAAAGAGCTCTATCTACCAATGGCTCCCGCCACCTTCGAGGTCCAGTCCGTATCCCTTACTACTAACAACGAGTGCTTTTCCATCATTTCCTCCAGATGGCAGCATCAACACCTTCTTAAATGAGCTTTCGGAATTCCTATATCTGATTACTAACCCATCTCACAGGCTCGTGCTTACAGGTGACTTTAATTGCCCCGGAAATACCCCAGCCTCCATCGATAGTCACCTTGAGTCAACTTTGGCCTGCCATAACCTGGTCATCACAAACTCAGGCCCCACCAGAGCTTCGTCAACAAACGTTGAGAGCATGCTCGACCTGGTTCTGGAACCTGACCAGCACCGACGCATCACTGCACTGGGAGTTTTCCAAACTGGTTACTCCGACCACCGCCTCATACTTTCTTCCCTCCAATTTCCCAAGCCAATCACCATCAAATTCACCCGCAACTTGCGTAATTTTAAGGGTATCGAATTTTCTGCTTTTCGTCACCTCCTTGCAAACTCGCTTTCAATGTTATCCCCATCATCGGATCCAACCGTCTGCGCTCTCCAACTAGAAGCTGACATGAGGGCGGCGCTGGACAAACTAGCTCCATTAAAATCACGAACCGCTAGGCAGTCTTCTCACGACACTCACTGGCTCTCAAGAGATGCCATCATTGCTAAGCGAACCAGGAGGCGTCTTGAAAGTATCGCATCCCGCAGTGGTCTACCTGCTGATCGACTTGCTTACAGAGTCGCCTGCAGGAAAACTAACAAACTGATCCTTGTCTCACGTTCCTCCTACATTGAGGAACGCATCAAAAAAGCAACTGGAAAACCGCACATTCTATGGGAAACCCTCAAAGATCTTCTACATCCTGGTAGCACCATGGTCCCTCACCTTAACGATCCCCTTGCCTCACTGAAACTTGCCACCTCTTTTAACACTTACTTCACCAACAAGCTAATCACTGTCGCAAACTCGTGCACGTCTACCGACACATCGCACCATTGTACCCCGCTCATGGTACCTAAAATTGTAAGCACTAACCCAGACACTCTTCTAATTACGCTAAAGCCGGTGTCTACAAAAGACGTTTTCTCTTTAATTGAATCACTTCATTTGAAGTCATCTCCACTCGACGTGCTCCCAGGTTCCTTGTTCAAGCAATGTGCTCCGGAACTCGCCATCATGATCAGGAACATCGCAAATGCCTCCTTCTCTTAGGGGTGTTTCCGTCCAACCTCAAACCTGGCCTGGTTTCTCCCTTGTTAAAGAAACCAAGTCTAGATCCGAATGACCCATCTAGTTATCGTCCCATCACTAACCTCTCGAACCTCTCTAAACTCCTTGAACGACTAGCCCTCGCCCAGCTAAAACCACACGTCACCTCCTCCGCAAACTACTGCTGCTTCCAGTCAGCTTACCGTCAAAACTATTCCACAGAAACAGCACTCACTAGAGTGCTTGATGACATTTTAACGACCATTGATTCCGGCTCAACTGTTGCACTTGTAAGTCTGGACATTTCGTCAGCCTTCGACACCATCAACCATTCGCTCCTTACTTCCCTCCTGAAATCCGACTTCGGTATATGCGGCTCAGCACTCAAGTGGATAGCTTCGTACCTTTCTGACCGGCAATCTTCAGTCAGGGTGGGCATGTCCACATCGCCTGAAACAACAGCATTATGCGGGGTTCCCCAGGGCTCTGTTCTAGGTCCCCTGCTCTTCACAGCCTACACTTCCCCGATCGGCCGGCTCATTGCAAGCTTCGGTGTTAAGCACCACTGATACGCGGATGACACGATTCTATTCACCGCCATCGATTCTAGCAATGCATCTGGATTCGAGAGGCTCTCGGAATGTACCACCGCCGTGCAACAATGGTTCACTGCACACAACCTAGCCCTTAATCCGAAAAAGTCTGTGGCCATCATGTTAGGTTCCAAGCAACCTCTCAATTCAGCAGCACTCCCCACACACATACACATCTTCGGTCACAGCATCAAGTTCACCGACCACTTCGGCTACCTCAGTGTCATCCTAGATTCAACTTTATCCTTCGACCGTCAAACCAACCATATCATCAGCTCGTGTAACTTTCACCTGAAGGCTCTTAGACACATACGTCCTCTCATCTCTACTGAAATTGCCAACACATTGGCATGTTGCATAGTTGGGTCTCGCCTTGACTATTGTAACTCCGTCCTAGTCCGGACCTCCGCTGGCAACCTAAAGAAACTTCAAAGACTACAAAATAACCTAGCACGCGTCGTCATTACCCACACTCATCCCCGTCTCGACTCACTAGCTTGTCTCCGTGCTCTCAACTGGCTACCCATCGCCAGTAGGGTCACATATGTAGTGACATAAGAGGGGAGGGGCTGCTGGGGGCTCTGGGACCCTAGGCAACCCAGACGCTTAAGCCCCTTGGCGCCAGACGCTAGGTTCCCAGGCAACCCAGACGCTTAAGCCCCTTGGCGCCACCAACGGGGGGGGGGCTGTGTGTTCTCTGTGGGATATTTGGGGGCGCACACAACCCCACCCCTCGTTGGGGACGAGGCATAAAAGGGCAGCTCCCTGGACGATCGGGGCCAGTTGTAGCTCAAGACCCAAGACCCAAGACCGGCCATCTGAGGACCCTGGGACGCTGTGAGGGCCAGTGGTGGGACTCTGGAACTCCCGGCTCTACGTCCTTGTGAGGGCGAATTCCAGAGCGTAGCCATAGTGTATCTAGGCTGTGTACCTAGGCTGTGTACCGAGGCTGTAACAGAGTATCAGGACTGTTGGAGTGTTGGATTGTAATAAAGAAGTTACCTCTGCAAGTGTCTCCGGAACCCGTTACACATACAAGACCGCCTGCCTCTGCCACAATGCCTTCATATCCGCCTGCCCGCCGTACCTTTCTTCATTATTGACAACTTGCAGCTCAGCACACGGCAGATGCCTGCGCAGCGCGACTCACGACCTCCTCTTGATACCAAGATCCAGGATGGTCATGTCTATGCGCCGCTTCTCGGTGGCAGCCCCAACAGTCTGGAACGATATCCCTCTGCACATTCGCAGCATCACCTCAATCGCCTCCTTCAAGAGAGACTTAAAACTCACCTCTACAATCACGCTTTCGAGCGACTCTGAGCTTGGCTCCGCGCCTCTGAGTTGCGGCCACTACGTCTGCAAATTTGCGCGCGTTACAAATTGAACTATTATTATTAATCTGAATTGTTTAAACTTAACTAGTCAGTTCATGGTGCTGAACAACACGCAGGACAACCCGAATCGGAGCAGCTCAGCCGCGAACACCTACGCAGTGGCATCAAGAGGTTGGGTAAGTGGATCAGGGGGGTTCATGGGATCAGGGGTCCGGGTGGGATCAGGGGTCGTGACAGACCCCCATTAGGTTCACGACGCGAGCCACACGTTCAGAAATCACGACTGCAGCAGTGTTTATTATACAGCGCCAGTTGCACAACACAGACGAGCGGTCGCTGCATGATTTAAGGTCACAGTCCCGTCACCGCATCATACTCCCATCAAATCCCCATCATCGCATTGACATCACAGCCTCGTCGCCCGCGGTGCCGTGCCCAGGCTGCGTAACGGAACGGGCGAGCGCTTCCTCTCTCTCCTCGCCGGGGGGGAGGGGGCAGGGGGGGGGAGGGGGGTGTAACACGGGGGGGGGGAACGGGGCCCACGGGGGTCCCCCTGGCGGAACAAAGGGTCCCCTCCCTCCCGCGGGGCAAATCCTCCGGACACCTCGCCATTGGCCGCGACGCGGGGAGAGAAATCCCCCGGCTCTAACTAAACCATCAATTAGCAATTCAGTCATTGGACTATCCATTCGGTCAATTAGTGAGTCAGTGGTCTATCCAGTCAGTCGGTGAGTCAAATCGAGGTATCCAGTGAGCCGTTCGTCACCTGAATATGAAAAAAGCTGCATAGCTCATCGGGTTCTTCGGCCTTCAATAAAACGCCTCCGTCTACCGTTAATTCGTAAGTCAACTCGTGGGTCAAACAGTGATTCAGCCAATTAGTGAGTGAATGAGGAGTCCCTCATTGAGGTCATCCAGCCAGTAAAACAGTCAGGTCAAATCGTCAACCAGTGGGCTATCCAGCCAGTCGCTCCATGGGTGATTCATTGAGCTGCCCGTCGGGCAAGCAGTCAGCCAATACATCAATCGGATAGCGAAGTCGTCAGCTCGTAATTTAGTGAGTCAACGAGCGGGTCAGTGAGTCTGCCAATGCAGCCACTCAATCAGTCAACCAGTCATTCGTTCATTCATTCAGTCATTCATTCAGTCATTCGCTCATTCGTTCGATCAATGTCGGTGCATGCACGACTGCACTTCTAATAATTAACTACGATGACATCACAGTCATGAGAGGCACGGCACCGCGCGTCTCCAATCGCTCCCGGCTCCCAGCTCTGGCTCCCGGCTCACAGGAGGAAGGGGATGAGTGCGCGACGCGACTTGGGGTAGTCCTTGAACTTTTCGAGGTAGAATCTGCAATGGAGACAACGGGTTTAATGTCGCAGCGGTGATCTGGGCGATGGCGGTGAAGTTACCGATGTGATGTGGATGTCTTGCGGTTGCCCTCGCGGCGGTGATGGTGGCGATGGCGGTGGTGATGTAGACGGATATGAAGTCCCTTCTGGTGATGGAGATGGTGCTGATGGTAGCGGTAAGGTTATAGTGGTTATGGTAGATGGTAATAATTATCAGCACATTATAATGTGATGATGTCTTACGGGTTATGGTGGTGATGATAATGGTGGTAAAGATTATGGTGGCGTTGTAACTATTGCTGCTTATCGTAGTGATGGGTATAACAATCGTGGTGATTATGTTCTGGTGTTGGTGGTAATGGTGATGATGGTGCAGTCGTACTGGTGGTGATGGTGGTGATGATGGAGGTGATGGTGATTGTGGTAGTGGTAATGATGGTGATGTCGAACTGGTGGTGATAGTGGTGAAAGTGGTGGTGATGTTGGGATGGTGGTGGTGATGTGGTGATGGTGGTGGTTATGTCGAACTGGTGGTGATAGTGGTGAAAGTGGTGGTGGACGGCACGTAGCCCGATGAGCACACGGTGAAGATAGTGATGGTGGTGGTGATGCTGGTGATGTTTGTGGTGATGGTGTGGTGGTGGTGATGATGGTGGTGATGGTGGTGGTGATGGTGCTGGTGGTGATGGTGGTGGTGATGGTGGTGGTGGTGGTGGTGGTGATGGTGGTGATGGTGGTGGTGGTGGTGGTGATGCTGGTGATGTTGTGGTGATGGTGATGGTGGTGGTGGTGATGATGGTGGTGATGGTGGTNATGGTGGTGATGGTGGTGGTGGTGATGATNGTGGTGGTGGTGGTGGTGGTGGTGATGGTGATGGTGGTGATGGTGGTGATGGTGGTGTGGTGATGGTGGTGATGATGGTGGTGGTGATGATGGTGGTGGTGAGGTGGTGATGGTGGTGGTGATGGTGGTGGTGGTGGTGGTGATGGTGGTGATGATGGTGGTGGTGATGATGGTGGTGGTGGTGATGGTGGTGGTGATGGTGGTGGTGATGTCATACTGGTGGTGGTGGACGGCGCGCGGCCCGATGGCGCACACGGTGAAGATGCAGAATGTCGCCGCGGGGAGCGACCACGAGGCGAGCGCGAAGCCGCTCCACTCCACGATCTCGCCCAGGAAGTTCGCGCCCGACACCAGCTCGAACAGACCCCCTGCAGGGGTCCATGCGGGGTCCCGTGTTATCCCGTGTCCAGTTATCCCCTATCAAGGCATCCCGTGGCGAGTTAGCCCTGTAGTGTTATCGCGCGTCGCGTCTCTGTGAACGCAACGTAGGCTTAACGAGGCTACTTTCTTATTGTATTATAGAAAGCTTTTGCAATCGGTGAGGATGAAATAAACAAATCAACGAAGAAGTCGGTGCAACACGGAGCACGCATCGCTCCGTGAAAGTGCCCGGCCGTGAATCGCCACGGAGCGTGAGGCGTGCTTCCACGCCGTCCTCACGGTGTCTGCTCGTTGAGAGGAGCGTGCTGCCCCAGGCCCTGCCGGCCTTCTGGGGCCTTCTGGGGCCTTCTGGGGCCTTCTGGGGCCTTCTGGGGCAGGGCCCACCAACCGGCGGCTCCGGAGCCGCATGTGTTAAGGACTGCAGTGGCGGCTCTTGCAATTCGAAACATTAAATGCCTCTTCTTTTTGTTATTTAAGTTGAAAGTCCAGTTTACCATGGAACTCCAGTTCACCATGGGAGTCCAGTTCACCATAGAAGCCCAGTTCACCATAGAAGCCAGTTCACCATGGAAGTCTAGTTTACCATGAGAGTCCAGTTTACCATGGAAGTCCAGTTTACCATGGAAGTCCAGTTCACCATGGAAGTCCAGTTTACCATGGAAGTCCAGTTTACCATGGAAGTCCAGTTTACCATGGAAGCCCAGTTCACCATGGAAGTCTAGTTCACCATGGGAGTCCAGTTTACCATGGAAGTCCAGTTCACCATGGAGTCCAGTTTACCATGGAAGTCCAGTTCACCATGGAAGTCCAGTTCACCATGGAAGTCCAGTTCACCATGGGAGTCCAGTTTACCATGGGCAGGGGTTGAAAACATGCGTCCCAAACCGTGCGTACCCCCCCGTGTGTGTGTGTGTAGGGGTACACCCCGGTGTGTGTGTGTGTAGGGGTACACCCCTGTGTGTGTGTGTGTAGGGGTACACCCCGCGTGTGTGTAGGGGTACACCCCGTGTGTGTGTGTAGGGGTGCACCCCGTGTGTGTGTGTGTGTGNAGGGTGCACCCGCGTGTGTGTGTGTAGGGGTACACCCCGTGTGTGTGTGTAAGGGTGCCCCTGTGTGTGTGTGTGTAGGGTACACCCCGCGTGTGTGTAAGGGTACACCCCGTGTGTGTGTGTGTGTAAGGGTACACCCNGCGTGTGTGTGTAGGGGTGCACCCGCGTGTGTGTGTGTAGGGTACACCCCGTGTGTGTGTGTGTAGGGGTACACCCCGCGTGTGTGTGTGTAGGGGTGCACCCGCGTGTGTGTAGGGGTACACCCCGTGTGTGTGTGTGTAGGGGTACACCCCGCGTGTGTGTGTAGGGGTACACCCGCGTGTGTGTGTGTAGGGGTACACCCCGTGTGTGTGTGTGTAGGGGTGCATCCCGCGTGTGTGTGTGTAGGGGTACACCCCGTGTGTGTGTGTAGGGGTGCATCCCGCGTGTGTGTGTGTAGGGGTACACCCCGGTGTGTGTGTGTAGGGTACACCCCGTGTGTGTGTGTGNAGGGGTACACCCGGTGTGTGTGTGTAGGGGTACACCCGTGTGTGTGTGTGTAGGGTACACCCGTGTGTGTGTGTAGGGTACACCCGTATGTGTGTGTGTGTAGGGTACACCCCGTGTGTGTGTGTGTAGGGTACACCCGCGTGTGTGTGTAGGGGTACACCCCGCGTGTGTGTGTGTAAGGGTACACCCCGTGTGTGTGTGTAAGGGTGCCCCTGTGTGTGTGTAGGGTACACCCCGTGTGTGTGTGTGTAAGGGTACACCCCGCGTGTGTGTAGGGGTACACCCCNTGTGTGTGTGTGTAGGGTACACCCCTGTGTGTGTGTGTAAGGGTACACCCGCGTGTGTGTGTGTAAGGGTACACCCCGCGTGTGTGTGTGTAGGGGTGCACCCGCGTGTGTGTGTGTAGGGGTACACCCCTGTGTGTGTGTGTGTAAGGGTGCCCCTGCGTGTGTATGTAGGGGTACACCCGTGTGTGTGTGTGTAGGGGTACACCCGCGTGTGTGTGTGTAGGGGTACACCCGCGTGTGTGTGTAGGGGTACACCCCGTGTGTGTGTGTGTAAGGGTACACCCCGCGTGTGTGTGTAGGGGTGCACCCCGCGTGTGTGTGTGTAGGGGTACACCCCTGTGTGTGTGTGTAAGGGTGCCCCTGCGTGTGTATGTAGGGGTACACCCCGTGTGTGTGTGTGTAGGGGTACACCCGCGTGTGTGTGTGTAAGGGTACACCCCTGTGTGTGTGTGTAAGGGTGCCCCTGTGTGTGTGTGTGTAAGGGTACACCCCTGTGTGTGTGTAGGGGTACACCCCGCGCGCGTGTGTGTAAGGGTGCCCCTGTGTGTGTGTGTGTAAGGGTACACCCCGTGTGTGTGTGTGTGNAAGGGTGCCCCTGTGTGTGTGTGTGTAAGGGTACACCCCGTGTGTGTGTGTAAGGGTGCCCCTGTGTGTGTGTGTAGGGTGCCTCACCTTGGGGATGCTGTAGTGGGTCTGTCCGGGGCGTCGCAGACCCCGCAGGATGCTGTCGCTGTGGATGTTGATACCCATGCCCAGCGCAAACAGCAGGACCCCTGAACGGGACCACAGACCCCGTCACTGCGTGTGCTGTGCACCTAGCCTGGCACTGTGGCTCACGACACTTCCCTCCCACTGCTTCACGTTGGAGTTCCCTCTTCCCATCGTTTCTCTTCTCTCCAAACTCTTAACCACAAAGACCTCGCTCCATTCCAGCTACGTCTTGTTCACTCGTGTCTATTACAAGTCTGACAGTGCTGTTTGTTGCTGTCCCGTGACGCTTTCGGCCATTGAGCCCTGTGCTCAGCAGCTGGTGACGTCCCCGTCTCCAAGTGTTGACGATTTTATGCCTTTTGCGTTTAGTTTGTTGTCCTTCCCCGCACCTCCGATTACCGCGCACGGTTGGCTTCGTACGGTGCCAAAGAAGTTCGACGTACGTGCTATTGTGTGTGCACCTAGCCTGGCACAAACGCTGTAGTGACCCTGGTGCAACATGAAACTACCAGCACTGCCGCGCCGGCAGCCTTACTAGGTTGCTCGCTTATACTGGTAGGAACCTCCTGGTTACACCAGCCCACAGGGGATTATTGTGTCCGTCGTGCATCCAAAAATGGGAGGGGTTGGGTGGAGAGGGAGGGTGGGGAGGGCTGAGTGGGGAGGGGGGGAGGAGCTGGGTGGGGAGGGGAGGGTGGGGAGGGGCTGGGCTAGGTGGGGAGGGTGGGCTGGGTGGGGGATGGGAGGGTTGGGGCTGGGTGGGGAGGGGCTGGTCACCCCGTGGTGCCCTTATAAAACTCAAGGTTTAACCAACTCACGCCGGCTTGTGCAAGCCCTCACAGTCAGCCATATTTGCGGAATACACCACGCCGCCGTTGACCCAGGCCATTGACCGAGCAACCCAACGTTCCTACCAGCTCCCTCCGCAGGAATTGGTTAGCACTTAACCGCACAGCCTACATATGATGCTATACGGGCTATATTTGTATTTTTTGCCAGTGTGCCTGTGTGTATTTAGGGTGATTCATAGCGAAGCTCACAACAACGAGTGGAACGCCGGGCTGATAAAACGCAGCATGTTGGCACAGTGGGGAGCACAGGTGGGGCATCTGCCCAGTCATCTCGTTCAGTCGACCCGCAGCACCTGGGTCTGTTCCGTCACCTCCTGCCAACAGCCAGAGCCTTCTACAATTAAGGTGGCCTCAAGATGCACCTAGCCTGGTGCAAGCGTCGCGGTGACGTCTCTGCCACTTATTACAACTCTGATCGTGATTCGTCGGTGAGTTGGGGTGGTGTAACAGAAAAATGTGCGTCGTAAATCCCTCATCCGGCCGACAGCTTATTAATAAAAGTGTCACTTGATCAAACGTGCCAAGTGTTGTTGTTGGGAGCGATCTCACCACGTGTACATGGGAACGACGTTTCGCCGGAGATTACATTCAGCATCGTCAGGTGAACAGCTCTGATCGATCAGAGATGTGTTGTCCAGCGACACGTCGTTAGCCAATGTCCAATGTCGTGAGATCGCCTTCCAACAACAACAGCGACGCTGCTGCTGCTGCTGCTACTGCTGCTGCTAATGATGCTGCTGCGAAAGCGGTAAGACACTTGGCACCTTTATTAAGTGACTGTGTTGGGTGGAGGAAGATTTACGACACACATTTTCTTAACACGACCCAACCCAAATAAAAAACCCCAAAACCCAATTATGGGTTTTATATTATTGGTCGTAAAAGCCGACGTGGAAAATTTACTCTGATCGTGCTGTTTGTTGTTTGCCGCGCCCGTATACTATCTATAGCAGTAGCTGCAGCAGTGTCTGCAGCAGTAGCTGCAGCAGTAGCTGCAGCAGTACCTGCAGCAGTAGCTGCAGCAGTGTCTTCTGCAGTAGTAGCTGCAGCAGTAGCTGCTGCTGAGCGGATGCATCCCGGACCCTCCACGCGTTGTTTAAAATCAAGCGGCTGCTTCCGCTCGCTGATGCGTGGGACTCGCCAAACGCTCCGATGCGGGAACCCTTTTGAAACGAGTCTTCAGACTCGATTGGGCTTTTTAAAAGTGGAAATATCCACGTAGCTTGCTATGAGGATTAGATGCAACCAGAAACTGGCCCTCTGCATTTAGCTCGGCGAATTTGGCAAACAAAGACTCGGCGTGGGCCCCCCCGCCCTCCTCCATCGCTCCCCACCCATACCTGGCCATGGAGCCCCTTCCTACCTGCGATGAACCTGGGGTCGCGGTGCCACCAAGGCGGGTACGCCACGCAGTGCACGAGCTGGTGACCCTGCAGGAAGCCGTTGTAGGCGCAGAAGGCGAAGGCGTAAGCCACGATGGCGAGTGGCGTGGGCCTCCCGTTGCTCAGCAGCGAGAACACGAATGTCCTGCGGGGTGTGTGGGGGGGGGGCTAAGGTGAGGGGTCCGGCCGGGTCAAATCCACGAGCGGTCCAAGGGAAGAGTAGGCCCAAGGAGGGGGGGAGGGGTGCTGAGGGTCTAGGGTAAGACGGGGTCTTTGCCCCTCTACCGCTGTGACCGCTGCCCACGTGCACGCAGCTGCACGCCGCCTCACCTCTGGAAGTAGTGGCCGCAGAACATGAGAAGAAGCAGCGCGTTGGGCAGGGGCAGGGTGTCCGCCCGCCGGCGCCCAGCAGGAGCAGCACGGGCACCAGGAAGGACGGGAGCTCCTGCAGGAACCACGCGAGGCGCGCCGGCAGCGCGGTCCCCGCTGCCTGGTAGCGCCCGTACTTGGTGCGGTGGCGCTGCTGGTGGAGCAGGTAGGCCACCCCTCCCATCCCGAGGGCCCACGACATGAGCTGCACGGACAGCTGGCTGCACGCCATGGCGGCACGCCTGAGCGCTCGGTGTCGCGCGGAACTCACGGGTGGAGGAGGGGGGGCGCGGGGACGCGTGAGTCCGGGGAGGGGGCGGCGGGTGGTGGGGACTGCGCCCGTTGACTTCGGCCGCACGGGGGTGGGAGACCAGCAGACAGACACGCGCACACACACAGGTAAAGGTATGCAAAGTGCACATGCACGTGGTGAGATGTGTACACACACACCGGCACAATTGCGCAAGACTGCCGGTATGCACAATAAGACAAAGACCCTTGGGCTACACCATCTCAAAGCTTCACGACAGCCTCAGCAGCTCTCCCGCTATGTTTTCACCTGATGACGATTGCTTGCGTTGCGATCGAAACGCCGTGATTTATTTTTTATGTTCGATCTACGTGACTTTACCAAAAGACCAAATGAACATGAATTCCTGCAGTCACGAAAGCTTTAAGTCAAGATTGAACAATTATACAAACACATTTTATTTGTTTAAATAATATTTAAACAATATTTAAACAAATTATTGTATTTGTTTAAATGCTGTTCATGCCAAAATAAAAAAAAACTGAAAACATGTTTTAGTCATTAAGATACTGAAATATTCAAATGTATAAAACAAAGATACCAAGTGATAAAATTTACATATTCGCCATCCTTTTTATGGCGAAAGTCCCACGGGTTCCTGCTGGTACACCGCATAATACCGCTGTACAGCATGTCACACGTGTTACACATGACAGAACACCAGTGCACAACATGCTTATCTCTTGTTATCGCTGTTAAAGTACGTTGCACCCTGGAGATGGAGCCGTCCCTGACTCAGAACTTTGCACTAAAATCAATAAATTCATAAAATGCGCGCCGGCTCTGTCCGTGCTCGGGAACAATATATAATTCAGAGACTTCTAAATACAAAGAGCCTCTCTCACACACACTCACCATCTCTCACGCACACTCACCATCTCTCACACACACTCACCATCTCTCACACACACTCACCATCTCTCACACACACACCATCTCTCACACACACTCACCATTCTCACACACACTCACCATGTCTCACACACTCACCATTCTCACACATACTCACCATCTCTCACACACACTCACCATGTCACACACACTCACCATTTCTCACACACACTCACCATCTCTCACACACACACCANGTCTCACACACACTCACCATGTCACACACACACTCACCATCTCTCACGCACACTCACCATCCTCACGTACACTCACCATCTCTCACGCACACTCACATCTCTCACGCACACTCACCATCTCTCACGCACACTCACCATCTCTCACACACACTCACCATGTCTCACACACTCACCATCTCTCACACACACTCACCATCTCTCACACACACTCACCATCTCTCACACACACTCACCATCTCTCACACACACTCACCATGTCTCACACACACTAACACGTGCANTCTCACACACACTCACCATCTCTCACGCACACTCACCATCTCTCACGCACACACCATCTCTCACGCACACACCATCTCTCACGCACACACCATCTCTCACGCACACTCACCATGTCTCACACACACTCACATNTCTCACGCACACTCACCATGTCTCACACACACTCACCCTCTCTCACGCACACTCACATCTCTCACACACACTCACCATGTCACACACACTCACATTCTCACACACACTCACCATCTCTCACACACACTCACCATCTCTCACGCACACACCATCTCTCACGCACACACCATCTCTCACACACACTCACCATCTCTCACGCACACTCACCATCTCTCACACACTCACTGTCACACACACACTCACTCTCACACACACACTCACCNTGTCACACACACTCACCATCTCTCACACACACTCACCATCTCTCACGCACACTCACCATCTCTCACGCACACACCATGTCTCACACACACTAACCATCTCTCACACACACTCACCATCTCTCACACACACTCACCATGTCACACACACTCACCATCTCTCACACACTCACCAGTCTCACACACACTCACCATCTCACACACACACTCACCNTGTCACACACACTCACATNTCTCACACACACTCACCATCTCACGCACACTCACCATGTCACACACACTCACCATCTCTCACACACACTCACCATCTCTCACACACTCACCAGTATCACACACACTCACCATCTCACACACACACTCACTGTCACACACACTCACATCTCTCACACACACTCACCATTCTCACGCACACTCACATCTCTCACGCACACTCACCATGTCTCACACACACTCACCATCTCTCACACACACTCACTCTCCCACGCACACTCACCATGTCTCACACACACTCACCATCTCACACACACACTCACTGTCACACACACTCACAGTATCACACACACTCACCATCTCACACACACCTCACCATGTCACACACACTCACCATCTCTCACACACACTCACCATCTCTCACGCACACACCCTCTCTCACGCACACACCATCTCTCACACACACACCATCTCTCACACACACACCATGTCACACACACTCACCATCTCTCACACACTCACCATGTCACACACACTCACCATCTCACACACACTCACAGTCTCACACACACTCACCATCTCACACACACACTCACCNTGTCACACACACTCACCATCTCTCACACACACTCACCATCTTCCACGCACACACCATCCCTCATCCGGCCAANTGGAACTTTTTGGGAATGCGTTGCTTATCATATCGGCAACACTGACCTGGTCAACGCAGNCTTGCCCGCCGAGTGCCATTGATGGGACTTTGTCAGTCTTTCAATGATTGTGACTCCTCCACAATCACAGCCTGGTTAAATCCAGATGGNTGTCGGTCAGCCACTCAATGTTTCTAACCGGCGGAGTGTCATTGAGGGGNCCCCGTTTCACAAGCGTAGAGTGGGAATCATGCTGACCGAGAAGACCCAGCTTCGTATGACCAACAGACCCAGGTAGCTTTCACACAGCGTTACGCAGCCATGAAAGACAATGCCCCACTGTTTCAGTGAGACCTCTGCAAACAGGGTCATAAGCACACTGCCCAGATAATGGANTCACTCACTCTCCCACAACTGCCCCTCACGCACGCAATCTCTCTCACGCACACTCTCACGCACGCTCACCTTCGCTCACACCCTCGCTCACACACACTCACCCTGTCTCACGCACACCCTCACGCACACTCACCCTGTCTCACGCACACCCTCACGCACACTTACACTCTCTCACGCACACTCTCACGCACACCCTCAAGCACACTCACCCTGTCTCACGCACACCCTCACGCACACTTACACTCTCTCACGCACACTCTCACGCACACCCTCACGCACACTCACCCTGTCTCACGCACACTCTCACGCACACTCACACTCTCTCACGCACACTCTCACACACACTCACCCTGTCTCACGCACACTCTCACGCACACTCACCCTCGCTCACACCCTCTCTCACATACACTCACACTCTCTCACGCACACTCTCACGCACACTCACACTCTCACTCACGCACATTCTCACGCACACTCACACTCTCTCACGCACACTCTCACACATACTCTCCCTGTCTCACGCACACTCACGCACACTCACACTCTCTCACGCACATCTCACGCACACTCACACTCTCTCACGCACACTCTCACACATACTCTCCCTGTCTCACGCATACTCTCACGCACACTCACACTCTCTCACGCACACCCTCACGCACACTCACACTCTCTCACGCACACTCTCACGCACACTCACCCTCGCTCACACCTCTCTCACACACATTCTCACGCACATTCACACTCTCTCACACCCTCTCTCACACCCTCTCTCACGCACACTCTCACTCTCATTCACCCTCTCTCACGCACACTCTCATGCNCACTCTCTCACACACACTCACCCTCTCAATGCCACTCTCTCACACACACTCACCCTCTCTCACACACACTCACCCTGTCTCACGCGCACTCTCACACTCACCCTCGCAGTGGCCCGCACTCGCGATTGCCACTTCCTGCCTAAGTCCACGAGCGCAGNAAAACTCGCCTTTCCTCCTCCACCCANGTGTCACTCACACACCNANGTGTCACACACGCACACGTGTCACGGTGTCACCACGCCTCGCACACACAGTGTCACTCACCCACACAGCGTCACCGCGTGCCACTCACCACACAGTGCCACTCACCCACACAGTGCCACTCACCCACACAGCGTCACCGCGTGTCACTCACCCACACAGCGTCACTCACCCACACAGCGTCACTCACCCACACAGTGCCACTCACCACACAGCGTCACTCACCCACACAGTGCCACTCACCCACACAGTGCCACTCACCCACACAGTGCCACTCACCCACACAGTGCACTCACCCACACAGTGCCACTCACCCACACAGTGCCACTCACCCACACAGTGCCACTCACCCACACAGTGCCACTCACCCCGTGCCACTCACCCACACAGCGTCACTCACCCACACAGTGTCACTCACCCACACTGTCACTCACCCACAGTGTCACTCACCCACACAGCGTGTCACTCACCCACACAGTCACTCACCCACACAGCGTCACTCACCCACACAGTGTCACTCACCCACACAGCGTCACTCACCCACACAGTGTCACTCACCCACATAGTGCACTCACCCACACAGTGTCACTCACCCACACAGTGTCACTCACCCACACAGCGTCACTCACCCACACAGCGTCACTCACCCACACAGTGTCACTCACCCACAC
Organism: Lethenteron camtschaticum; assembly: GCA_018977245.1. NCBI lineage: Eukaryota > Metazoa > Chordata > Hyperoartia > Petromyzontiformes > Petromyzontidae > Lethenteron > Lethenteron camtschaticum. The sequence goes on along the minus strand of MU249595.1, from coordinate 5,090,800 downwards.
AGTGTCACTCACCCACACAGTGCCACTCACCCACACAGTGTCACTCACCCACACAGTGTCACTCACCCACACAGTCACTCACCCACACAGCGTCACTCACCCACACAGTGTCACTCACCCACACAGCGTCACTCACCCACGCAGTGTCACTCACCCACGCAGTGTCACTCACCCACACAGCGTCACTCACCCACACAGCGTCACTCACCCACACAGTGTCACTCACCCACACAGTGTCACTCACCCACACTGTCACTCACCCACACAGTGTCACTCACCCACACTGTCACTCACCCACACAGCGTCACTCACCCACACAGCGTCACTCACCCACACAGTGTCACTCACCCACACAGTGTCACTCACCCACACAGCGTCACTCACCCACACAGCGTCACTCACCCACACAGCGTCACTCACCCACACAGTGTCACTCACCCACACAGCGTCACTCACCCACACAGTGTCACTCACCCACACTGTCACTCACCCACACAGTGTCACTCACCCACACAGTGTCACTCACCCACACAGCGTCACTCACCCACACAGCGTCACTCACCCACACAGTGTCACTCACCCACACAGTGTCACTCACCCACACAGTGTCACTCACCCACACACAGGTGTCACTCACCCACACTGTCACTCACCCACACTGTCACTCACCCACACTGTCACTCACCCACACTGTCACTCACCCACACTGTCACTCACCCACACAGCGTCACTCACCCACACAGCGTCACTCACCCACACAGCGTCACTCACCCACACAGTGTCACTCACCCACACAGTGTCACTCACCCACACNGTGTCACTCACCCACACAGCGTGTCACTCACCCACACAGCGTGTCACTCACCCACACAGCGTGTCACTCACCCACACAGCGTCACTCACCCACACAGCGTCACTCACCCACACAGTGTCACTCACCCACGCAGTGTCACTCACCCACGCAGTGTCACTCACCCACACAGTGTCACTCACCCACACAGCGTCACTCACCCACACAGCGTCACTCACCCACACAGTGTCACTCACCCACACAGTGTCACTCACCCACACAGTGTCACTCACCCACACTGTCACTCACCCACACANTGTCACTCACCCACACTGTCACTCACCCACACTGTCACTCACCCACACAGCGTCACTCACCCACACAGTGTCACTCACCCACACAGCTGTCACTCACCCACGCAGTGTCACTCACCCACCAGTGTCACTCACCCACACAGTGTCACTCACCCACACAGCGTCACTCACCCACACAGCGTCACTCACCCACACAGCGTCACTCACCCACACAGCGTCACTCACCCACACAGCGTCACTCACCACACAGCGTCACTCACCCACACAGCGTCACTCACCCACACAGCGTCACTCACCCACACAGCGTCACTCACCCACACAGTGTCACTCACCCACACAGGTCACTCACCCACACAGTGTCACTCACCCACACAGCGTCACTCACCCACTCACTCACCCACACAGTGTCACTCACCCACACTGTCACTCACCCACACAGCGTCACTCACCCACACAGTGTCACTCACCCACACAGCTGTCACTCACCCACACAGTGTCACTCACCCACACAGTGTCACCACATCACTCACCCACACAGTGTCCCCACGTGTCACTCACCCACACAGCACTCACCCACACAGTGTCACTCACCNACACAGTGTCACTCACCCACAGTGTCACTCACCCACACTGTCACTCACCCACACAGTGTCACTCACCCACACAGTGTCACTCACCCNACAGTGTCACTCACCCACACAGCGTCACTCACCCACACAGTGTCACTCACCCACACNGTGTCACTCACCCACACAGTGTCACTCACCCACACA
>MU249595.1:4928183-5088823 GCA_018977245.1 Lethenteron camtschaticum | reverse complement strand
CACAGTGACNACTCCGCGTGTCGCTCCCAGTGACNACTCCGCCGCTCCCAGTGACNACCGCGTGTCGCTCCCACACTCCGTGTCGCTCCCAGTGACACTCCGCTGTCGCTCCCAGTGACNACTCCGCGTGTCGCTCCCCACTCCGTGTCGCTCCCAGTGNCNACTCCGTGTCGCTCCCCNACTCCGCNTGTCGCTCCCCACTCCGCTGTCGCTCCCAGTGNCACTCCGCGTGTCGCTCCCAGTGNCACTCCGCGTGTCGCTCCCCGCACTCCGCGTGTCGCTCCCAGTGNCNACTCCGTGTCGCTCCCCCTCCGTGTCTCCCAGTGACCCCCTCCCAGTGACGACTCCGCGTGTCGCTCCCAGTGACACTTACCCTGTCGCTCCCAGTGACNAGTCCGCGTGTCACTCCCCGCACTCCGCGTGTCACTCCCCACTCCGCGTGACTCCCAGTACGCTCCGGNCGTGTCACTCCCCGACTCCGCGTGTCACTCCNAGTGACACTCCGCGTGTCGCTCCCCGCACAGTGACACTCCGCGTGTCGCTCCCAGTACNACTCNACTGTCGCTCCCAGTGACACTCGCCGCTCCNAGTGACGCTCTCCGCGTGTCACTCCCCGACCCGTGTCGCTCCCCGACTCCGCGTACACTCCCAGTGACNACTCCGCCTCCCAGTGACGTCACTCCGCGTGTCACTCCCCGACTCGCCACTCCCAGTGACGACTCCACATGTCACTCCCAGTGNCGTCTCCCNTGTCACTCCAGTGACGTCTCCGCGTCACTCCCCGACTCGGTGTCACTCCCAGTGACACTCGGCGTGTCACTCCGACTCGGCGTGTCCTCCAGTGACGACTCGGCGTGTCACTCCCAGTGACNACTCCGCGTGTCGCTCCCCCNAGTGACACTCCGCGTGTCGCTCCCAGTGACGTCTCCGCGTGTCACTCCCAGTGACACTCCGCGTGTCACTCCCCACTCCGCGTGTCGCCCCAGTGACACTCCGCCGCTCCCAGTGACGCTCCGTGTCCCCAGTGACNACTCCGCGTGTCGCTCCCAGTGACGATCCGCGTGTCGCTCCCAGTGACNACTCCGCTGTCGCTCCCAGTGACACTCCGCGTGTCGCTCCCAGTGACACTCCGCGTGTCGCTCCCAGTGACACTCCGCGTGTCGCTCCCAGTGNCNACTCCGCGTGTCGCTCCNAGTGACGACTCCGCTGTCGCTCCCAGTGACACTCCGCGTGTCGCTCCCAGTGACNACCCGCGTGTCGCTCCCAGTGAAGTCCGCTGTCACTCCCAGTGACACTCCGCGTGTCGCTCCCAGTGACACTTCGCGTGTCGCTCCCAGTGACAGTCCGCTGTCGCTCCCAGTGACNACTCCACGTGTCGCNCCCAGTGACNACTTCGCTGTCGCTCCCAGTGACNACTCGCGCGCTCCTAGTGACNTCTCCGCGTGTAACTCCCCGACTCCGCGTGTCGCTCCNAGTGACACTCCACGTATCACTCCCAGTGACGACTCCGCGTGTCACTCCCCGACTCCGCGTGTCACTCCCACTCCGCGTGTCACTCCNAGTGACACTCGCGTGTCACTCCCAGTGACACTCGCGTGTCNCTCCCAGTGACACTCCGCGTGTCCTCCAGTGACGACTCCGCGTGTCGCTCCCAGTGACGACTCCGCTGTCGCTCCCAGTGACACTCCGCGTGTCGCTCCAGTGACACTCCGCGTGTCGCTCCCAGTGACACTCCGCGTGTCGCTCCCAGTGACNACTCCGCGTGTCGCTCCNAGTGACGACTCCGCGTGTCGCTCCAGTGACACTTCGCGTGTCACTCCCAGTGACNAGTCCGCGTGTCACTCCCAGTGACGACTCCGCGTGTCGCTCCCAGACGACTTCGCTGTCGCTCCCAGTGACAGTCCGCGTGTCACTCCCACTGACGACTCCGCGTGTCACTCCNAGTGACGACTCCGTGTCACTCCCAGTGACACTCCGCGTGTTACTCCCAGTGACGACTCCGCGTGTCACTCCCGACTCCGCGTGTCACTCCAGTGACGACTCCGCGTGTCGCTCCAGTGACNACTCCGCGTGTCGCTCCCAGTGTGACTCCACGTGTCGCTCCCAGTGACGACTCGCTGTCGCTCCTAGTGACGTCTCCGCGTGTCACTCCCCACTCCGCGTGTCGCTCCCAGTGACACTCACGTATCACTCCCAGTGACGCTCCGCGTGTCACTCCCCGACTCCGCGTGTCACTCCCAGTGACGACTCCGCGTGTCACTCCCCGACTCCGGGTGTCGCTCCCAGTGACGACTCCGCGTGTCGCTCCAGTGACGACTCCGCGTGTCACTCCCAGTGACGACTCCGTGTGTCACTCCCAGTGNTGACTCCACGTGTCACTCCAGTGACGTCTCCGCGTGTCACTCCCAGTGACGTCTCCGCGTGTCACTCCACTGACGACTCCGCGTGTCACTCCCAGTGACGACTCCGCGTGTTACTCCCAGTGACGACTCCGCGTGTCACTCCCAGTGACGACTCCGCGTGTCACTCCCAGTGACGACTCCGCGTGTCGCTCCCAGTGACGACTCCGCGTGTCGCTCCAGTGACGACTCCACGTGTCGCTCCCAGTGACGACTTCGCGTGTCGCTCCTAGTGACGTCTCCGCGTGTCACTCCCAGTGACGACCCCGCTTGTCGCTCCCAGTGACGACTCCGCGTATCACTCCCAGTGACGACTCCGCGTGTCGCTCCCAGTGACGACTCCGCGTGTCACTCCAGTGACGACTCCGCGTGTCACTCCCAGTGACGACTCCACATGTCACTCCNAGTGACGTCTCCGCGTGTCACTCCAGTGACGTCTCCGCGTGTCACTCCCAGTGACGACTCGGCGTGTCACTCCCAGTGACGACTCGGCGTGTCACTCCCAGTGACGACTCCGCGTGTCGCTCCCAGTGACGACTCCGCGTGTCGCTCCCAGTGACGTCTCCGCGTGTCACTCCAGTGACGACTCGGCGTGTCACTCCCAGTGACGACTCCGCGTGTCGCACCCAGTGACGACTCGGCGTGTCACTCCAGTGAGGACTCCGCGTGTCGCTCCCAGTGACGACTCCGCGTGTCGCTCCCAGTGACGACTCCGCGTGTCGCTCCAGTGACGACTCCGCGTGTCGCTCCNAGTGACGACTCCGCGTGTCGCTCCCAGTGACGACTCCGCGTGTCGCTCCCAGTGACGACTCCGCGTGTCGCTCCAGTGACGACTCCGCGTGTCGCTCCAGTGACGACTCCGCGTGTCGCTCCAGTGACGACTCCGCGTGTCGCTCCCGAGTGACGACTCCGCGTGTCGCTCCCAGTGACGAGTCCGCGTGTCACTCCNAGTGACGACTCCGCGTGTCGCTCCAGTGACGACTTCGCGTGTCGCTCCAGTGACGAGTCCGCGTGTCACTCCCACTGACGCCTCCACGTGTCACTCCNAGTGACGACTCCGCGTGTTACTCCAGTGACGACTCCGTGTGTCACTCCCAGTGACGACTCCGCGTGTCACTCCCAGTGACGACTCCGCGTGTCGCTCCCAGTGACGACTCCGCGTGTCGCTCCCAGTGACGACTCCACGTGTCGCTCCAGTGACGACTTCGCGTGTCGCTCCCCAGTGACGACTCCGCGTGTCGCTCCCAGTGACGACTCCACGTATCACTCCCAGTGACGACTCCGCGTGTCACTCCAGTGACGACTCCGCGTGTCACTCCCAGTGACGACTCCGCGTGTCACTCCCAGTGACGACTCGGCGTGTCACTCCAGTGACGACTCCGCGTGTCGCTCCCAGTGACGACTCCGCATGTCGCTCCCAGTGACGACTCCGCGTGTCACTCCCAGTGACGACTCCGCGTGTCGCTCCAGTGACGACTCCGCGTGTCGCTCCNAGTGACGACTCCGCGTGTCGCTCCAGTGACGACTCCGCGTGTCGCTCCAGTGACAACTCCGCGTATCGCTCCAGTGACGACTCCGCGTGTCGCTCCAGTGACGACTTCGCGTGTCACTCCAGTGACGAGTCCGCGTGTCACTCCCAGTGACGACTCCGCGTGTCGCTCCAGTGACGACTTCGCGTGTCGCTCCCAGTGACGAGTCCGCGTGTCACTCCCACTGACGACTCCGCGTGTCACTCCNAGTGACGACTCCGCGTGTTACTCCNAGTGACGACTCCGCGTGTCACTCCAGTGACGACTCCGCGTGTCACTCCCAGTGACGACTCCGCGTGTCGCTCCAGTGACGACTCCGCGTGTCGCTCCAGTGATGACTCCACGTGTCGCTCCCAGTGACGACTTCGCGTGTCGCTCCTAGTGACGTCTCCGCGTGTCACTCCAGTGACGACTCCGCGTGTCGCTCCCAGTGACGACTCCACGTATCACTCCAGTGACGACTCCGCGTGTCACTCCNAGTGACGACTCGCGTGTCACTCCCAGTGACGACTCCGCGTGTCACTCCAGTGACGACTCCGGGTGTCACTCCCAGTGACGACTCCGCGTGTCGCTCCCAGTGACGACTCCGCGTGTCACTCCCAGTGACGACTCCGTGTGTCACTCCCAGTGACGACTCCACGTGTCACTCCNAGTGACGTCTCCGCGTGTCACTCCAGTGACGTCTCCGCGTGTCACTCCCAGTGACGACTCCGCGTGTCACTCCAGTGACGACTCCGCGTGTCACTCCCAGTGACGACTCGGCTGTCACTCCAGTGACGACTCGCGTGTCACTCCAGTGACGACTCCGCGTGTCACTCCCAGTGACGACTCCGCGTGTCGCTCCAGTGACGTCTCCGCGTGTCACTCCCAGTGACGACTCCGCATGTCGCTCCAGTGACGACTCCGCGTGTCACTCCNAGTGACGACTCCGCGTGTCACTCCCAGTGACGACTCCGCGTGTCACTCCAGTGACGACTCCGCGTGTCGCTCCCAGTAACGACTCCGCGTGTCACTCCCAGTGACGACTCCGCGTGTCGCTCCCAGTGACGACTCCGCGTGTCGCTCCAGTGACGACTCCGCGTGTCGCTCCCAGTGACGACTTCGCGTGTCGCTCCAGTGACGACTCCGCGTGTCCCTCCAGTGACGACTCCGCGTGTCGCTCCCAGTGACGACTCGCGTGTCACTCCAGTGACGTCTCCGCGTGTCGCTCCCAGTGACGTCTCCGCGTGTCACTCCNAGTGACGACTCCGCGTGTCGCTCCNAGTGACGTCTCCGCGTGTCACTTCCAGTGACGACTCTGCGTGTCACTCCCAGTGACGTCTCCGCGTGTCGCTCCCAGTGACGTCTCCGCGTGTCGCTCCCAGTGACGTCTCCGCGTGTCACTCCCAGTGACGACTCCGCGTGTCACTCCCAGTGACGTCTCCGCGTGTCGCTCCCAGTGACGTCTCCGCGTGTCACTCCCAGTGACGACTCCGCGTGTCACTCCCAGTGACGACTCCGCGTGTCGCTCCAGTGACGTCTCGCGTGTCGCTCCAGTGACAACTCCGCGTGTCCCTCCCAGTGACGACTCCGCGTGTCACTCCCAGTGACGACTCCGCGTGTCACTCCCAGTGACGACTTCGCGTGTCACTCCCAGTGACGAGTCCGCGTGTCACTCCAGTGACGACTCCACGTGTCGCTCCCAGTGACGTCTCCGCGTGTCACTCCCAGTGACGACTCCACATGTCACTCCCAGTGACGTCTCCGGTGTCGCTCCCAGTGACGTCTCCGCGTGTCACTCCCAGTGACGACTCCACGTGTCGCTCCCAGTGACGTCTCCGCGTGTCACTCCCAGTGACGACTCCACATGTCACTCCCAGTGACGATTCCACATGTCACTCCCAGTGACGACTCCACGTGTCGCTCCAGTGACGTCTCCGCGTGTCACTCCCAGTGACGACTCCACATGTCACTCCAGTGACGTCTCCGTGTGTCGCTCCCAGTGACGTCTCCGCGTGTCACTCCAGTGACGACTCCACGTGTCGCTCCCAGTGACGTCTCCGCGTGTCACTCCNAGTGACGACTCCACATGTCACTCCAGTGACGACTCCACATGTCACTCCAGTGACGACTCCACGTGTCGCTCCAGTGACGTCTCCGCGTGTCACTCTCAGTGACGTCTCCGCGTGTCACTCCCAGTGACGACTCCACGTGTCGCTCCAGTGACGACTCCGCGTGTCACTCCCAGTGACGACTCACGTGTCGCTCCCAGTGACGACTCCGCGTGTCACTCCAGTGACGACTCCGCGTGTCGCTCCAGTGACGACTCCGCGTGTCGCTCCCAGTGACGTCTCCGCGTGTCGCTCCAGTGACGACTCCGCGTGTCGCTCCCAGTGACGACTCGCGTGTCACTCCCAGTGACGACTCCACGTGTCACTTCCAGTGACGACTCCGCGTGTCGCTCCAGTGACGACTCCGCGTGTCGCTCCCAGTGACGACTTCGCGTGTCGCTCCCAGTGACGACTCCGCGTGTCACTCCCAGTGACGACTCCGCGTGTCGCTCCAGTGACGACTCGGCGTGTCACTCCAGTGACGACTCGGCGTGTCACTCCCAGTGACGACTCGCGTGTCACTCCCAGTGACGACTCCGCGTGTCACTCCCAGTGACGACTCCGCGTGTCCTCCCAGTGACGACTCCGCGTGTCGCTCCAGTAACGACTCCGCTTGTCACTCCCAGTGACGACTCCGCGTGTCGCTCCAGTGACGACTCCGCGTGTCGCTCCCAGTGACGACTCCGCGTGTCGCTCCAGTGACGACTTCGCGTGTCGCTCCCAGTGACGACTCCGCGTGTCACTCCCAGTGACGACTCCGCGTGTCGCTCCAGTGACGACTCGGCGTGTCACTCCCAGTGACGTCTCCGCGTGTCGCTCCCAGTGACGTCTCCGCGTGTCACTCCCAGTGACGACTCCGCGTGTCGCTCCCAGTGACGTCTCCGCGTGTCACTCCAGTGACGACTCCGCGTGTCACTCCCAGTGACGTCTCCGCGTGTCGCTCCCAGTGACGTCTCCGCGTGTCGCTCCCAGTGACGTCTCCGCGTGTCACTCCCAGTGACGACTCCGCGTGTCACTCCCAGTGACGTCTCCGCGTGTCGCTCCCAGTGACGTCTCCGCGTGTCACTCCCAGTGACGACTCCGCGTGTCACTCCCAGTGACGACTCCGCGTGTCGCTCCCAGTGACGTCTCCGCGTGTCGCTCCCAGTGACAACTCCGCGTGTCCTCCAGTGACGACTCCGCGTGTCACTCCCAGTGACGACTCCGCGTGTCACTCCAGTGACGACTTCGCGTGTCACTCCCAGTGACGAGTCCGCGTGTCACTCCCAGTGACGACTCCACGTGTCGCTCCCAGTGACGTCTCCGCGTGTCACTCCAGTGACGACTCCACATGTCACTCCCAGTGACGTCTCCGTGTGTCGCTCCAGTGACGTCTCCGCGTGTCACTCCAGTGACGACTCCACGTGTCGCTCCCAGTGACGTCTCCGCGTGTCACTCCAGTGACGACTCCACATGTCACTCCCAGTGACGACTCCACATGTCACTCCCAGTGACGACTCCACGTGTCGCTCCCAGTGACGTCTCCGCGTGTCACTCCCAGTGACGACTCCACATGTCACTCCAGTGACGTCTCCGTGTGTCGCTCCAGTGACGTCTCCGCGTGTCACTCCCAGTGACGACTCCACGTGTCGCTCCCAGTGACGTCTCCGCGTGTCACTCCCAGTGACGACTCCACATGTCACTCCAGTGACGACTCCACATGTCACTCCCAGTGACGACTCCACGTGTCGCTCCCAGTGACGTCTCCGCGTGTCACTCTCAGTGACGTCTCCGCGTGTCACTCCCAGTGACGACTCCGCGTGTCACTCCAGTGACGACTCCACGTGTCGCTCCCAGTGACGACTCCGCGTGTCACTCCCAGTGACGACTTCACGTGTCGCTCCAGTGACGACTCCGCGTGTCACTCCCAGTGACGACTTCACGTGTCGCTCCCAGTGACGTCTCCGCGTGTCACTCCCAGTGACGACTCCACATGTCACTCCCAGTGACACTCCGTGTCGCTCCCAGTGACGTCTCCGCGTGTCACTCCCAGTGACGACTCCACATGTCACTCCCAGTGACGACTCCACATGTCACTCCCAGTGACGACTCCACGTGTCGCTCCCAGTGACGTCTCCGCGTGTCACTCCCAGTGACGACTCCACATGTCACTCCCAGTGACGTCTCCGTGTGTCGCTCCCAGTGACGTCTCCGCGTGTCACTCCAGTGACGACTCCACGTGTCGCTCCCAGTGACGTCTCCGCGTGTCACTCCAGTGACGACTCCACATGTCACTCCCAGTGACGACTCCACATGTCACTCCCAGTGACGACTCCACGTGTCGCTCCAGTGACGTCTCCGCGTGTCACTCTCAGTGACGACTCCACATGTCACTCCCAGTGACGACTCCGCGTGTCACTCCCAGTGACGACTCCGCGTGTCACTCCCAGTGACGACTCCGCGTGTCACTCCAGTGACGTCTCCGTGTGTCACTCCAGTGACGACTCCGCGTGTCACTCCCAGTGACGTCTCCACGTGTCGCTCCCAGTGACGACTCCGCGTGTCACTCCCAGTGACGACTCCGCGTGTCACTCCCAGTGATGTCTCCGTGTGTCACTCCCAGTGACGTCTCCACGTGTCGCTCCCAGTGACGTCTCCGTGTGTCACTCCCAGTGACGACTCCGCGTGTCGCTCCAGTGACGTCTCCGTGTGTCACTCCCAGTGACGACTCCGCGTGTCACTCCAGTGACGACTCCACGTGTCACTCCCAGTGACGACTCCGCGTGTCACTCCCAGTGACGACTCCGCGTGTCGCTCCCAGTGACGACTCCGCGTGTCGCTCCAGTGACGACTCGGCGTGTCACTCCCAGTGACGTCTCCGCGTGTCGCTCCCAGTGACGTCTCCGCGTGTCACTCCCAGTGACGACTCCGCGTGTCACTCCCAGTGACGACTCCGCGTGTCGCTCCCAGTGACGTCTCCGCGTGTCGCTCCCAGTGACAACTCCGCGTGTCACTCCCAGTGACGACTCCGCGTGTCACTCCCAGTGACGACTCCGCGTGTCACTCCCAGTGACGACTTCGCGTGTCACTCCCAGTGACGAGTCCGCGTGTCACTCCCAGTGACGACTCCACGTGTCGCTCCAGTGACGTCTCCGCGTGTCACTCCCAGTGACGACTCCACATGTCACTCCAGTGACGTCTCCGCGTGTCGCTCCCAGTGACGTCTCCGCGTGTCACTCCAGTGACGACTCCACGTGTCGCTCCCAGTGACGTCTCCGCGTGTCACTCCAGTGACGACTCCACATGTCACTCCAGTGACGTCTCCACGTGTCACTCCCAGTGACGACTCCACGTGTCGCTCCAGTGACGTCTCCGCGTGTCACTCCCAGTGACGACTCCGCGTGTCACTCCCAGTGACGACTCCACGTGTCGCTCCCAGTGACGTCTCCGCGTGTCACTCCAGTGACGACTCCACATGTCACTCCCAGTGACGACTCCACATGTCACTCCCAGTGACGACTCCACGTGTCGCTCCCAGTGACGTCTCCGCGTGTCACTCTCAGTGACGACTCCACATGTCACTCCCAGTGACGACTCCGCGTGTCACTCCCAGTGACGACTCCGCGTGTCACTCCCAGTGACGACTCCGCGTGTCACTCCCAGTGACGTCTCCGTGTGTCACTCCAGTGACGACTCCGCGTGTCACTCCCAGTGACGTCTCCACGTGTCGCTCCAGTGACGACTCCGCGTGTCACTCCAGTGACGACTCCGCGTGTCACTCCCAGTGACGTCTCCGTGTGTCACTCCAGTGACGTCTCCACGTGTCGCTCCCAGTGACGTCTCCGTGTGTCACTCCCAGTGACGACTCCGCGTGTCGCTCCCAGTGACGTCTCCGTGTGTCACTCCAGTGACGACTCCGCGTGTCACTCCCAGTGACGACTCCACGTGTCACTCCCAGTGACGACTCCGCGTGTCACTCCCAGTGACGACTCCGCGTGTCGCTCCCAGTGACGACTCCGCGTGTCGCTCCCAGTGACGACTCGGCGTGTCACTCCCAGTGACGTCTCCGCGTGTCGCTCCCAGTGACGTCTCCGCGTGTCACTCCCAGTGACGACTCCGCGTGTCACTCCCAGTGACGACTCCGCGTGTCGCTCCCAGTGACGTCTCCGCGTGTCGCTCCAGTGACAACTCCGCGTGTCACTCCCAGTGACGACTCCGCGTGTCACTCCCAGTGACGACTCCGCGTGTCACTCCAGTGACGACTTCGCGTGTCACTCCAGTGACGAGTCCGCGTGTCACTCCCAGTGACGACTCCACGTGTCGCTCCAGTGACGTCTCCGCGTGTCACTCCCAGTGACGACTCCACATGTCACTCCCAGTGACGTCTCCGCGTGTCGCTCCCAGTGACGTCTCCGCGTGTCACTCCAGTGACGACTCCACGTGTCGCTCCCAGTGACGTCTCCGCGTGTCACTCCAGTGACGACTCCACATGTCACTCCCAGTGACGTCTCCACGTGTCACTCCCAGTGACGACTCCACGTGTCGCTCCCAGTGACGTCTCCGCGTGTCACTCCAGTGACGACTCCGCGTGTCACTCCAGTGACGACTCCACGTGTCGCTCCCAGTGACGACTCCGCGTGTCACTCCCAGTGACGACTTCACGTGTCGCTCCCAGTGACGACTCCGCGTGTCACTCCCAGTGACGACTCCGCGTGTCGCGGTAACCTGTTGGGGGTGCGTTACCGTTGTCGCAGGGACGTTTCATCCCGACGTCAACGCGTTCATGGAAACGGAAGAGAACGTCGTGACGCCAGCTGGGAGGAGAGGTCGGCGGCATCTTCACGAGCAGCGATATCCTCCTGAAGGAGGAACAGCAGCAGACTATAGTAGTAGTTTTTTACCCTTTCAACTGCTACAAAACTGACACCTTTATACAAGGCATCATATTTGCAATAACCACAACACAAGCAGTCAAAATGCAAACAGAAAGAAACAACTCTGATGATGATAATGATATGCACTGTCTTTGAAGTTGATTGGTCCACACCGAGACAGCTTTTCTTAGAGCCTAGTCTCCATTGGTGTTGGACCAGATGACGTCAAAAGGCGTACAACTCAAAGACAGCGCCACTATCAGAGTATTGAGAGCTCGGGGTAAGCATTTACACAGACCTCCTTTACCAGTGGCAAAATATAGAAATCGGTTTTTACCCTTTCAACTGGTACAACAACTGACACCTTTATGCAGCAGACTGCCGCTGCAGCAGCGGGCCCTGAGGTCACCTGACAGCGGCTGGGCGACTCCAGACGCAGCCCGGGCAACCTTTGACCCCTCGTTTCCCAGGGCAGCTCCACTCAACAAGCGCTGGGTGCCTTTTCTAACCCGTTGCCCAAAACGTCGCCTTTTTATATATGTCCTTTTTTATTGACGCGGAACGTGTTGAGTTGTTGTTGTTGTCGTTGTTTGTGCACCACTGCCAACGCAGCGGTAGCACTATTTGTTGTTCTGAAATAATTGTACTTAAACATAACCGTTGAAATATGTGGGGTGTGCTTCCTGCCATGGCCCTGCTTGCCATGGCCCTGATGTCAAGACCTTTCGGGGTGTGGGGGCACGCCCAACAGTCGGCAGAGATTTGAATAAACTAACACGCGGAAAATCTCATTAAATAAATAGCAGTGGCAAGCCAAAGCTTCCACAAGTAGATCGCGTGGTCGAGTCTTCCTGCGGCAGAGGACGTTTACTGGGGTGACGTTGTTCTCCATCTCAGGTGGGGGCATCTTGGGAGGGGAGAGTCTGGTGTCATTCTAGATTTATTCTAGATTTGAAGTTTTCGTGACTGCAAGGATCCATACTCTGGTGTGCCAGTGACTGGAAATGCATGAGACCACATCACGGTACAGTGTTACAGCGTTAGTACCAGTAAACAGTAGATCATCTGAGAGCATATCTCGCGTGCAACTCAGCCGTTGCAATTCTTGTCACCTCTGCAGCTCTGCTAGGTCTGTACCGAAGACCCTTAAAACCTTGAGAGCTGTTCAATTCTACTCGGTCAGTGCCCCAGACCTTCGAACCCCGATGAGCTTGTGACCCCTGCACCTTGCCTGGCTCGTGCCGAGACCCGCGGGTCTGAGGCCTGTGCAGCCCTGCTCAGCCTGCGTGCAAGACTTGTGAACTTGTATGTATATATGTTTAACTTCTTTCACACCGTACGTAGCCAACAGTGCTAATCGTAGGTGTGGGAGGACAACAAACGAAACATAAACAGCAATTCTAAAGAAATTAGTTTTCAATCGAGATTTAAAAGTGTGTAGCTCCAGTGGCTTCCTAACATCGGAAGGAAGAGCGTTCCAGACGACCGCAGAAGCGTACCTGAAAGCGCGCGACGCAGTGACCGTCTCAAAAATCGCTGCGGGGATGACCAGAATTGGCGTGATGGTTTATGCTCCATGACGAGATCAGCAAGGTATTGTGGTTCATTTGTGCCAAGCACTTTGTGTACAATGAGTGCGGCCTTATAATGTTCCAGTTGCACTTAACCGAAATGGGGACTATTTTTTAGAGCCCCAAAAATAGTCGACAATTTTAACCTTAATTTTTCTGAAGCTGGTGACCTTTTTGATAATAACAATAATGTATTGGGAGTAAACCCTGCTAATCCAGTTTTTGACACCCCTGTACAAACATTCAACGAATTTAGTTTCCAGCCTATCCACGAAAATAATGTTCTGATACATCTGTCCTACCTCAAAGGGTTCTACTCTTCTGGAGCAGATAGTATTCCCGTCTTTGCTCTGCTAACTGTTGGTCACCTAATATACAAACCTATAGCCCATATTTATAACCTGTCCATCAATGAAGCATCGGTACCTCTACAATGGAAACATTCCTATGTTCGTCCACTTCATGAAGGGGGCCATAAAGATGATCCAAATAACTACCGACCAATCTAAATATATATTTTTTGAAAAATTACTGAAGTACCAAATTAGTAGTTTCCTGTCCGACAAGAATCTCTTACCTCGAAACCAATCTGGGTTCTGAAAAAAATACAGAACCACATCTGCTGCACTAGACTCTCTAAATCACATCTACAGTAGCATGGATAATAAGCAGTGCTGTGCCAGTCTTTTTCTGGACTTGTCCAAAGCCTTTGATACAGTAGACCACAACATCCTGCTTAGTAAACGAAGTTGCCTCCGTTTCTCCAAACATGCAGTGGAATGGTTAAAAAATGACCTCTCTTCTCGCACCCAAACTGTACTCACAGATGGTTGGAGGTCAAACAGTGCTAAGATAACAAAAGCGGTTCCACAGGGTTCCATCCTCGGCCCCTCTTGTTCTCTCTTCATGTCAATGACTTTGGGCACTGACCTGGATCATTCCAGGGTAAATCTTTTGCAGATAACACGATATTGATTACTGCTGGCCGCTCTCCGGATGACGTGATTGCTAAGCTCCACAGTGATTTCAACAAACTACAACATTAGCTAGTTGCTCTTAAACTAGTCCTGAATACCATAAAATCCAAGGTGTTATGCTTCTCACCAGGACTAAAGCAGGAAATTATTTTTCCCCAATTACATTCCTTAAATAATTATCAAATATAGCAGGTCAAGATCTGTAAGTATTTCGGGTCATCTTTGATTAAAAACTAAATTTTCAAGATCACATTGATTATATTGGTAAATAGACTAAATAAAAAATAGGTTTTCTATCTCGACACAAGCATTGCTTCCCCATTATGTTCCGTTTGGAATTGATCAAAGCTACCATACTTCCTCTACTTGATTACTGTGACATCGTATATAAATTAGCCCCAGTACTGTACTGAAAAAGCTTGACCCAATTTATCATTCGGCCTTAAGATTTGCATTGAGCTGCCCATATAGGACCCACCACTGCGATCTCTATATTGGGTCAAACTTACCATCTCTTAATGATCGACGGCTTGTGCATCAGATCTTATTTATTCACGATGTACTTACAAAAAAATCAGCAGACTACCTGCTGGATCTCCTCACTGTTTCGAAGAGCAAATGTAACCTCAGGTCCTCGCTCATTTACCAGCTTCACATTCCTTATTGCCGTACAAATACTGGAGGAAGGGCCTTTGCTGTTGATGCCCCAAGGGTCTGAAATGCTATCGCCAATAAACTGCAACTTGGATCACTACCTGTGAGATCTGCACTCAAAACTGCTCTTGAGGAGCTATACCCCCCCCCCCCTGCGACTGATATGCTGAGTGGCCTGAAATTAAATGCATCGCAACGGATGTCTGCTGCAAAGTATGATTTTTAAGATTTGATTATCGTGTGCTGATCTAAAAGGTGCACTGATACAGTACGATACTACTGCTGATGTTTGTGCTGTTATGGAGTTACTCATGCTAGTGGCTATGGCGACAAAGCTATTTTTGTACATGTTAAGTATTCGTTTATGTTAATCATAATCAACGATTTTTGGGTTTAGATCGCGTTTATTTATAAATGTGTCGTAACCCTCCACCACCCGACACGGCCAATCAGTAAAAATGTGTCACGTTGACAAAGACAAATAGTTCACTGCTTTAGCCCACCGGTGTGTTGAAGCAACAACATTCACAATTTGAGTACGACGTTTCGCTGGTAATTACAACCAGCATCATCGGGCAATTCGCCAGAATGGTGAGGCTCTCCTGTGTCTCCCGTTCTTATATAGAGCAGCAGCAGGATGACGTCATCATTAACTCATTAACTCATCAGGTGCAAAGATTCAAGGGGGAGTGATTGTAATTATATACTAGATTAGTAATCAGGCTATTGTTACGATGCGAGTTGTAGATTAGTAATCATTTGGAATGTGTTTATTGTGATTATGCTACATTAGTAATCAGTTAGTGGTTGTTTCCCTTATAAGTAATTGTAATGTATCTTATTAATAATACGCTTCCAGGCCGCACTAAGCCTGTAGCTGTCTGAGCGATTAAAGTTATTTCTGTTTCTCTCAATTTCAATCGATTCTCTAATTAGTCTTTGCCAGTAGTAACTAGTTTACACAACACTTCCACGTTGTCAAAATCAATTGAGTGTCCCTGTTGGCATGCATGTTCTGCTACTGCCGACAGTTGTGTTTGTGATAGTTAATATTTCTCTGGTGTTCTTTAGTCTTACACTAACGTTACGCCCTGTCTGTCCAATATAGCATCTGCCACATACACAATTAATCCGATATACACCTTCTGTTGATAATTTAGGTAATTCGTCTTTAGTGCACGTTACTAGTTGTTGAATTTGTGTACTGTACCAAATCTTACTGTATGTTTTGCTTTGCAAAACACGGGCTAATTTATCAGTTACTCTGAGATAAATGGTATTTTTATTGTTTTAATAATCTGATCGCTTTCAGCAGTGTTGCTTTGCGATCGTGATTGGCTTTTAGTGCTCTGTTAATTGAGCATTATTGTAGCCATTCTGTCTTAGTGCTTCTTTAACATGTTTAATCTCTCTCACTAGACTTTCACCATCTGACACTGTTTTAGCCCGATGTATGAGCGTCTGATAAGAGAGGATTTCTGAGCTGGTGATGATGCGAATCTGCATTCAGATAGGCATCAGTGTGCGTTGGCTTCTGTAAACGCTGTGTGTTATTTTACCGTTTGGGCCATGCCCAAGTAAAATATCCAGGAACGGGAGTGTGTTATTCACCTCCATTTCCATGGTGAACTGAATGGCCGGGTTTTGTGCATTGAGATGATTTAGAAAATCGTTAAGTGTATCTTTACCATGTGGCCAGATAACCAAAGTGTCATCCACATATCTAAACCAAAAGGATGGTTTTAATGTGCTCGAGGCAAGTGCTCTGGTTTCAAAGTTTTCCATGTACAAATTTGCTATAGCAGGAGATAAAGGAGAGCCCATTGCTGCTCCCTCCCTTTGTTTAAAGAATTCGCCTCTCCATAAGAAGTAAGTGTTATTTAAACAATGGTCTGCGAGTTTCGGAATATCTTTTGGTAAACCTGTATCTTTACCAGTGTATCAAGTAATTTAAGCGACTCGCTCACTGGAACCTTAGTGAATAGCGAAATCACATCAAAACTCACCAAAATATCATTAGGGTTAAGTTTAATATCTTTGATCATATTCACAAGATGTTCTGAATTTCTTATGTCCTACCGATGTAAGGCTGAATTTGTTTAGTTACATATTTTGCTAATTTATAGGTGGCAGAGCCAATTGTACTGACTATAGGTCGTAAAGGGATGCCGACTTTATGGATCTTTGGTAGCCCATACAGTCTAGGTGTTTTGAAGCCTTGGCTTCATTAGAAATTGCTCATTTTTGGATTAATGAATTTGCAATGATTGCAGTAGTCTTACGTTCCAAAGTATTAGTTGGATCTCGTTTAATTTTAATGTAGGTACTTTCTCTAATAAATCTTTAATTTTATTATCATATCGGCTCGTGACATCACTACTGTAGTGCGGCCTTGTCAGCTGCTAGGATTTGAATATCTTTGTTTAGACGAAGCTCTCTTAAGGCTTTTGCCTCGTTCGAACTAATATTTACTTTAGGTACTTTACTATTCTCAATAATTTTTGGCAACCTCGTGTCTAGACACGTCTAAAGTAAATATTGTTGAAGAGGCAAAAGCCTTACGAGAGCTTCGTCTAAACAAAGATATCAAATCCTAGCAGCTGACAAGGGCCGCACTACAGTAGTGATGTCACGAGCCGATTATGATAATAAATTAAAGATTTATTAGAGGAAAGTACCTACATTAAAATTAAACGAGATCCAACTAATACTTTGGAACGTAGACTACTGCAATCATTGCAAATTCATTAATCCCAAAAATGAGCATTTCTAATGAAGCCAAGGGCTTCAAACCACCTAGACTGTATGGCTACCAAAGATCCATAAAGTCGGCATCCCTTTACGACCTATAGTCAGTACAATTGGCTCTGCCACCTATAAATTAGCAAAATATGTAACTAACAAATTCAGCCTTACATCGGTAGGACATCATCATTCATAAGAAATTCAGAACATCTTGTGAATATGATCAAAGATATTAAACTTAACCCTAATGATATTTTGGTGAGTTTTGATGTGATTTCGCTATTCACTAAGGTTCCAGTGAGCGAGTCGCTTAAATTACTTGATACACTGGTAAAGAATACAGGTTTACCAAAAGATATTCCGAAACTCGCAGACCATTGTTTAAATAACACTTACTTCTTATGGAGAGGCGAATTCTTTAAACAAAGGGAGGGAGCAGCAATGGGCTCTCCTTTATCTCCTGCTATAGCAAATTTGTACATGGAAAACTTTGAAACCAGAGCACTTGCCTCGAGCACATTAAAACCATCCTTTTGGTTTAGATATGTGGATGACACTTTGGTTGTCTGGCCACATGGTAAAGATACACTTAACGATTTTCTAAATCATCTCAATGCACAAAACCCGGCCATTCAGTTCACCATGGAAATGGAGGTGAATAACACACTCCCGTTCCTGGATATTTTACTTGGGCATGGCCCAAACGGTAAAATAACACACAGCGTTTACAGAAAGCCAACGCACACTGATGCCTATCTGAATGCAGATTCGCATCATCACCACCAAAATCTCTTTATCAAGACGCTCAACATCGGTAAAACAGTGTCAGATGGTGAAAGTCTAGTGAAGGATTATGTTAAAGAAGTAAGACAGAATGGCTACAATAATGCTCAGATTAACAGAGCACTAAAAGCCAAATCACGATCGCAAAGCAACACTGCTGAAAGCGATCAGATTATTAAAACAATAAAATACCATTTATCTCAGGAGTAACTGATAAATTAGCCCGTGTTTTGCAAAGCAAACATTACAGTAAGATTTGGTACAGTACACAAAATTCAACAACTAGTAACGTGCACTAAAGACGAATTACCTAAATTATCAACAGAAGGTGTATATCGGATTAATTGTGTATGTGGCAGATGCTATATTGGACAGACAGGGCGTAACGTTAGTGTAAGACTAAAAGAACACCAGAGAAATATTAAACTATCACAAACACAACTGTCGGCAGTAGCAGAACATGCATGCCAACAGGGACACTCAATTGATTTTGACAACGTGGAAGTGTTGTGTAAAACTAGTTACTACTGGCAAAGACTAATTAGAGAATCGATTGAAATTGAGAGAAACAGAAATAACTTTAATCGCTCAGACAGCTACAGGCTTAGTGCGGCTGGAAGCGTATTATTAAATAAGATACATTACAATTACTTATAAGGGAAACAACCACTAACTGATTACTAATGTAGCATAATCACAATAAACACATTCCAAATGATTACTAATCTACAACTCGCATCGTAACAATAGCCTGATTACTAATCTAGTATATAATTACAATCACTCCCCCTTGAATCTTTGCACCTGATGAGTTAATGAGTTAATGATGACGTCATCCTGCTGCTGCTCTATATAAGAACGGGAGACACAGGAGAGCCTCACCATTCTGGCGAATTGCCGATGATGCTGGTTGTAATTACCAGCGAAACGTCGTACTCAAATTGTGAATGTTGTTGCTTCAACACACGGTGGGCTAAAGCAGTGAACTATTTGTCTTTGTCAACGTGACACATTTTTACTGATTGGCCGTGTCGGTGGTGGAGGGTTACGACACATTNATAAATAAACGCGATCTAAACCCAAAAAATCGTTGATTATGAATAACATTGGTCGCGAAAGCCTACGTGTTAAATCTTTATTTAAGTATATGGTTACATTTTAATCACAGTTCCATGGTCACTGTTGTTACATTGTTTTTATAGTTTTATTTTGGTGATTTCAGAAACGTTATGGTTAAGCCATGTTTGTTTGTTGAAGTACTGAGCCTGATAACTTTCATCTAAATTGTCTTTTGGTTGTTTTTTTTACTTAAATTTCATTGGGATTTTTTCACGCAACCTTGTTTACTGTGTTTTTTTTCTAAAAGATTTTGCTGGTTTTTCCTGGATGTTTATGTTGCGTGTTGTCATTTTAAGATGTTCTGTTCATGTTTTTGTTTGTTGCGGTTGCACCCGAGTCAAGAGCCACATGGCTCACAGGGCGACACCTCATAACTACACTTGAAACTTGAAACTAGTCGTCCGAGGAGTATCTCATGGTGGATGGTGTCGAAGTCAGCTAAGAGATCGAGGCCAATCAGGGCTGCGACACACCGGTCATTCATGATCTTGTAGAGGTCATCAGTGATCTTGAGTCGAGCCGTTTGCAGTGCTGTGGAACTTCTGCTACGTGACTGCAATGGGTTGAATCTGCCCATAGCAGTGACATGGGGAAGTAACCGCTTCAGACAAAGGCGCTCTATGACCTTAAAAATCTTACTCAGGTTTGAGATCTGGCAATAGTTTTGAGGCTCAGGCCTACTTTTTTTTAGGAGCAGTTGTTACCTGCGCCATTTTGAACCAGTCTGGGAAACATCCGTCAGTGAATGAAAGAGTTGCCCTGTGGACAATCAGTGGCGTTAGCACATCCGAGCATGCTTTGAGAATCGTCGTCTCGATGGAGTCGAGCGGCGATGTCTTATTTGGCAGGCCGTGCTTTGAACATCGGCACCTCTGCCACCAACGTTGGTGCCAGCGTCTCGACTTTTGCATCGGTTGCAGGTTCATCAAACTTCGATGGCAGAGCGGGAGAATGCGTTGCCTTCAAGTTAGA
This sequence comes from Lethenteron camtschaticum, assembly GCA_018977245.1. Classification (NCBI taxonomy): domain Eukaryota; kingdom Metazoa; phylum Chordata; class Hyperoartia; order Petromyzontiformes; family Petromyzontidae; genus Lethenteron; species Lethenteron camtschaticum. The sequence goes on along the minus strand of MU249595.1, from coordinate 5,069,131 downwards.
AACTGCCGTCTTGATCGTCACCATACATCTGATTAGCACGGTTGGCTACGTACGGTGTGAAGAAAGTTCAACATATGTACATATTTTATTGGCGAAGAACGTCGCAAGTACTATGCATAGACCGGGTTGACTAGTTGATGGGTGGTTGGAGTGAAGCAGACCCTTCACGACGCGCCACGGGGCACGGGAATCGCGAGCCAACTCGCTGTCGCGAGACTCAATCATGAGTCGGTCGGCAGATCTGCAGGCGGCTCGATAAGCGAGTCTCTATGATATCGTTATGACGGGTGGGCAATCATCAGTAATGCCACTCTGCACGTCACGAGGCTGTGATCTGCAATACCCATGTGGCATGTGAAGATGTGTGATCCAGTGTATTTCCCGGCAACGTCTTGCGCCGCTGACATGCTGGGTTAAACTATGTCGATCATCTCGGCGAGATCACTGTTGATTTTATTTTACCACAATAATCAGTCGGCCTGGAGAGTTCAGGTCACCACAGATGATGTAGCAAGAGCCAAGTGACCCACAGTTGAGCAGACCGGAACGCTCGGAAAAGAATTTTGACAGCGGTGAGGATGGCGGTCGATAGATGGCCGTGATCATAAGCCCCGGATGCTGTTCGTTATTTTCAAAAGCGACAGCTCGAATGACGTGATTGTTAATGAGTCGCTCAGGACTTTCACGCAGATGTCTTCACGGCGAATCAGTGCAATCCCACCACCATGGCAGGCTTCCTAAGACGCTGCTGATGTAAAATAGCGTATCCTTGAGGTGCAGCCTCATGCTTAATTACGTCCGATGAGTCGTCATATACCCAGACTTCGGTAACGGCCAATATGTCAAGTCCACAATCGTTGATCAGATCCTGGATTAGCACCGTCTTGTGTGTCTATGAACCGTGCGTTGACCAATTCAAAGTTGAGGAGCCATGGTCCAGGGTTTGTTTGGCTCGATACCGGATATCAGCAGCAGTATACCAAATGAAGGCACGCTTCCGTGATCGCGTGGATGTCGGGCAGAAGAAGCCAGATCTGCAGCACAACCAGGTGCGAGGCACTGCAAGAAGTGACGGACACGGTCGGGGAGGGGTCAGTATTTCCACAGCAGATCGTAGCACAGTGGGTGTGGAATTCAAGTAGCTTGAACCGGAAAGTCAACTGATGATGCTGGGCCGAGTTGATTCCAAGCGACAATAAGTTCTCGGTATGGCCCCCATTCTCCAGGGAACAGGGAGGTATTGTTTGACCAGACCACTGGACTCGCTCAGAGCAGGGCCGGGCCGCAAGCAGCCTGGCAGCAGTCGCAGCGTCACCATCGCAAAGTGTTGTTGTTGTTGTCGCTGTTGTTGTTTCTTCTGTCGTTATTCGTTTTGCTGCTGTTGTTGCAATTGCTGTTATTTTTGCTGCTCTTCGTATTGCTGTTGTTGCTTTTGTCATTGCTACCGTTGTTGTTGTTGCCTTTGATCAACGCCCGCTGGGTAGTACAAAATGTAGCAGTGTGTCCTTCTGCCTCATTTCACGTAGGCTGACATCCCTTGCTCCCTTGACTGAGCTCTGGAGTCTGGACTTGCATCAGTAGTTGTTAGGACTGCGTTGATCGTGTTCTAACCTGACAGTTATTTCTACTGCCCTTCACATTCATATTGTTCATGTGACTTGTGTAAATAGATTGCACTGTAACCGTGAAAATCCTTGCACACTCTCCCGTGTTGTTCTGTGCAAACACCAATTATTTATTTTCTCTTGGCCCTGATCCTTGCCCTGGAATTTGGTTATCTTTATAGGTCCATGGTTCGATGCAACAGTAACCGAAACATTACTGTGCCACTTTTACCGTGGTTTATTGGACCTTGAACAGGTGATAAGGTGAGGTTGAGAATAGCTGTCGAAACAACCAAGGGGCCGTCCATAAATCACGTCACGCACCTAGGGGGGGGGGGGGCAGACATTTGTGACGATGTGTAACGAGGGGGGGGGGTTGAAAAATGTGACGTCACATAAAATGTGCAACTTTAAATTAATATCGAATTGTTATAACAACACTAATTTTGATTAATTTTCATTATTAACTATTTGATTATTTAAATTTAAATTTCGATTTAAAGCTTTCGTGACTGCAGGGATTCATCTTCTTGGTTCTTTCGGTAAAGTCACGTAGAAGGGAGATAATAAAATAATAAAAATTAAACATAATTAAATAATTCTCACGACGTTTCGGCCACAACGCAAGCAGCCGTCCTCAGGTGAAGACCAAGTCTGTCGGGGAGACAACGTCTGAATGAAACACCACCACGCTTGGAGCATATCGGTTTTTACCCTTTCAACTGGTACAACAACTGACACCTTTATGCAGCAGACTGCCGCTGCAGCAGCGGGCCCTGAGGTCACCTGACAGCGGCTGGGCGACTCCAGACGCAGCCCGGGCAACCTTTGACCCCTCGTTTCCCAGGGCAGCTCCACTCAACAAGCGCTGGGTGCCTTTTCTAACCCGTTGCCCAAAACGTCGCCTTTTTATATATGTCCTTTTTTTATTGACACGGAACGTGTTGAGTTGTTGTTGTTGTCGTTGTTTGTGCACCACTGCCAACGCAGCGGTAGCACTATTTGTTGTTCTGAAATAATTGTACTTAAACATAACCGTTGAAATATGTGGGGTGTGCTTCCTGCCATGGCCCTGCTTGCCATGGCCCTGATGTCAAGACCTTTCGGGGTGTGGGGGCACGCCCAACAGTCGGCAGAGATTTGAATAAACTAACACGCGGAAAATCTCATTAAATAAATAGCAGTGGCAAGCCAAAGCTTCCACAAGTAGATCGCGTGGTCGAGTCTTCCTGCGGCAGAGGACGTTTACTGGGGGTGACGTTGTTCTCCATCTCAGGTGGGGGCATCTTGGGAGGGGAGAGTCTGGTGTCATTCTAGATTTATTCTAGATTTGAAGTTTTCGTGACTGCAAGGATCCATACTCTGGTGTGCCAGTGACTGGAAATGCATGAGACCACATCACGGTACAGTGTTACAGCGTTAGTACCAGTAAACAGTAGATCATCTGAGAGCATATCTCGCGTGCAACTCAGCCGTTGCAATTCTTGTCACCTCTGCAGCTCTGCTAGGTCTGTACCGAAGACCCTTAAAACCTTGAGAGCTGTTCAATTCTACTCGGTCAGTGCCCCAGACCTTCGAACCCCGATGAGCTTGTGACCCCTGCACCTTGCCTGGCTCGTGCCGAGACCCGCGGTCTGAGGCCTGTGCAGCCCTGCTCAGCCTGCGTGCAAGACTTGTGAACTTGTATGTATATATGTTTAACTTCTTTCACACCGTACGTAGCCAACAGTGCTAATCGTAGGTGTGGGAGGACAACAAACGAAACATAAACAGCAATTCTAAAGAAATTAGTTTTCAATCGAGATTTAAAAGTGTGTAGCTCCAGTGGCTTCCTAACATCGGAAGGAAGAGCGTTCCAGACGACCGCAGAAGCGTACCTGAAAGCGCGCGACGCAGTGACCGTCTCAAAAATCGCTGCGGGGATGACCAGAATTGGCGTGATGGTTTATGCTCCATGACGAGATCAGCAAGGTATTGTGGTTCATTTGTGCCAAGCACTTTGTGTACAATGAGTGCGGCCTTATAATGTTCCAGTTGCACTTAACCGAAATGGGGACTATTTTTTAGAGCCCCAAAAATAGTCGACAATTTTAACCTTAATTTTTCTGAAGCTGGTGACCTTTTTGATAATAACAATAATGTATTGGGAGTAAACCCTGCTAATCCAGTTTTTGACACCCCTGTACAAACATTCAACGAATTTAGTTTCCAGCCTATCCACGAAAATAATGTTCTGATACATCTGTCCTACCTCAAAGGGTTCTACTCTTCTGGAGCAGATAGTATTCCCGTCTTTGCTCTGCTAACTGTTGGTCACCTAATATACAAACCTATAGCCCATATTTATAACCTGTCCATCAATGAAGCATCGGTACCTCTACAATGGAAACATTCCTATGTTCGTCCACTTCATGAAGGGGGCCATAAAGATGATCCAAATAACTACCGACCAATCTAAATATATATTTTTTGAAAAATTACTGAAGTACCAAATTAGTAGTTTCCTGTCCGACAAGAATCTCTTACCTCGAAACCAATCTGGGTTCTGAAAAAAATACAGAACCACATCTGCTGCACTAGACTCTCTAAATCACATCTACAGTAGCATGGATAATAAGCAGTGCTGTGCCAGTCTTTTTCTGGACTTGTCCAAAGCCTTTGATACAGTAGACCACAACATCCTGCTTAGTAAACGAAGTTGCCTCCGTTTCTCCAAACATGCAGTGGAATGGTTAAAAAATGACCTCTCTTCTCGCACCCAAACTGTACTCACAGATGGTTGGAGGTCAAACAGTGCTAAGATAACAAAAGCGGTTCCACAGGGTTCCATCCTCGGCCCCTCTTGTTCTCTCTTCATGTCAATGACTTTGGGCACTGACCTGGATCATTCCAGGGTAAATCTTTTTGCAGATAACACGATATTAATTACTGCTGGCCGCTCTCCGGATGACGTGATTGCTAAGCTCCACAGTGATTTCAACAAACTACAACATTAGCTAGTTGCTCTTAAACTAGTCCTGAATACCATAAAATCCAAGGTGTTATGCTTCTCACCAGGACTAAAGCAGGAAATTATTTTTCCCCAATTACATTCCTTAAATAATTATCAAATATAGCAGGTCAAGATCTGTAAGTATTTCGGGGTCATCTTTGATTAAAAACTAAATTTTCAAGATCACATTGATTATATTGGTAAATAGACTAAATAAAAAATAGGTTTTCTATCTCGACACAAGCATTGCTTCCCCATTATGTTCCGTTTGGAATTGATCAAAGCTACCATACTTCCTCTACTTGATTACTGTGACATCGTATATAAATTAGCCCCAGTACTGTACTGAAAAAGCTTGACCCAATTTATCATTCGGCCTTAAGATTTGCATTGAGCTGCCCATATAGGACCCACCACTGCGATCTCTATATTGGGTCAAACTTACCATCTCTTAATGATCGACGGCTTGTGCATCAGATCTTATTTATTCACGATGTACTTACAAAAAAAATCAGCAGACTACCTGCTGGATCTCCTCACTGTTTCGAAGAGCAAATGTAACCTCAGGTCCTCGCTCATTTACCAGCTTCACATTCCTTATTGCCGTACAAATACTGGAGGAAGGGCCTTTGCTGTTGATGCCCCAAGGGTCTGAAATGCTATCGCCAATAAACTGCAACTTGGATCACTACCTGTGAGATCTGCACTCAAAACTGCTCTTGAGGAGCTATACCCCCCCCCCCCTGCGACTGATATGCTGAGTGGCCTGAAATTAAATGCATCGCAACGGATGTCTGCTGCAAAGTATGATTTTTAAGATTTGATTATCGTGTGCTGATCTAAAAAGGTGCACTGATACAGTACGATACTACTGCTGATGTTTGTGCTGTTATGGAGTTACTCATGCTAGTGGCTATGACGACAAAGCTATTTTTGTACATGTTAAGTATATCGTTTTATGTTAAGTATATGGTTACATTTTAATCACAGTTCCTATGGTCACTGTTGTTACATTGTTTTTATAGTTTTATTTGGTGATTTCAGAAACGTTATGGTTAAGCCATGTTTGTTTGTTGAAGTACTGAGCCTGATAACTTTCATCTAAATTGTCTTTTGGTTGTTTTTTTTACTTAAATTTCATTGGGATTTTTTCACGCAACCTTGTTTACTGTGATTTTTTTCTAAAAGATTTTGCTGGTTTTTCCTGGATGTTTATGTTGCGTGTTGTCATTTTAAGATGTTCTATGTTCATGTTTTTGTTTGTTGTGGTTGCACCCGAGTCAAGAGCCACATGGCTCACAGGGCGACACCTCATAACTACACTTGAAACTTGAAACTAGTCGTCCGAGGAGTATCTCATGGTGGATGGTGTCGAAGTCAGCTAAGAGATCGAGGCCAATCAGGGCTGCGACACACCGGTCATTCATGATCTTGTAGAGGTCATCAGTGATCTTGAGTCGAGCCGTTTGCAGTGCTGTGGAACTTCTGCTACGTGACTGCAATGGGTTGAATCTGCCATAGCAGTGACATGGGGAAGTAACCGCTTCAGACAAAGGCGCTCTATGACCTTAAAAATCTTACTCAGGTTTGAGATCTGGCAATAGTTTTGAGGCTCAGGCCTACTTTTTTTTAGGAGCAGTTGTTACCTGCGCCATTTTGAACCAGTCTGGGAAACATCCGTCAGTGAATGAAAGAGTTGCCCTGTGGACAATCAGTGGCGTTAGCACATCCGAGCATGCTTTGAGAATCGTCGTCTCGATGGAGTCGAGCGGCGATGTCTTATTTGGCAGGCCGTGCTTTGAACATCGGCACCTCTGCCACCAACGTTGGTGCCAGCGTCTCGACTTTTGCATCGGTTGCAGGTTCATCAAACTTCGATGGCAGAGCGGGAGAATGCGTTGCCTTCAAGTTAGAAACTGCCGTCTTGATCGTCACCATACATCTGATTAGCACGGTTGGCTACGTACGGTGTGAATAAAGTTCAACATATGTACATATTTTATTGGCGAAGAACGTCGCAAGTACTATGCATAGACCGGGTTGACTAGTTGATGGGTGGTTGGAGTGAAGCAGACCCTTCACGACGCGCCACGGGGCACGGGAATCGCGAGCCAACTCGCTGTCGCGAGACTCAATCATGAGTCGGTCGGCAGATCTGCAGGCGGCTCGATAAGCGAGTCTCTATGATATCGTTATGACGGGTGGGCAATCATCAGTAATGCCACTCTGCACGTCACGAGGCTGTGATCTGCAATACCCATGTGGCATGTGAAGATGTGTGATCCAGTGTATTTCCCGGGCAACGTCTTGCGCCGCTGACATGCTGGGTTAAACTATGTCGATCATCTCGGCGAGATCACTGTTGATTTTATTTTACCACAATAATCAGTCGGCCTGGAGAGTTCAGGTCACCACAGATGATGTAGCAAGAGCCAAGTGACCCACAGTTGAGCAGACCGGAACGCTCGGAAAAGAATTTTGACAGCGGTGAGGATGGCGGTCGATAGATGGCCGTGATCATAAGCCCCCGGATGCTGTTCGTTATTTTCAAAAGCGACAGCTCGAATGACGTGATTGTTAATGAGTCGCTCAGGACTTTCACGCAGATGTCTTCACGGCGAATCAGTGCAATCCCACCACCATGGCAGGCTTCCTAAGACGCTGCTGATGTAAAATAGCGTATCCTTGAGGTGCAGCCTCATGCTTAATTACGTCCGATGAGTCGTCATATACCCAGACTTCGGTAACGGCCAATATGTCAAGTCCACAATCGTTGATCAGATCCTGGATTAGCACCGTCTTGTGTGTCTATGAACCGTGCGTTGACCAATTCAAAGTTGAGGAGCCATGGTCCAGGGTTTGTTTGGCTCGATACCGGATATCAGCAGCAGTATACCAAATGAAGGCACGCTTCCGTGATCGCGTGGATGTCGGGCAGAAGAAGCCAGATCTGCAGCACAACCAGGTGCGAGGCACTGCAAGAAGTGACGGACACGGTCGGGGAGGGGTCAGTATTTCCACAGCAGATCGTAGCACAGTGGGTGTGGAATTCAAGTAGCTTGAACCGGAAAGTCAACTGATGATGCTGGGCCGAGTTGATTCCAAGCGACAATAAGTTCTCGGTATGGCCCCCATTCTCCAGGGAACAGGGAGGTATTGTTTGACCAGACCACTGGACTCGCTCAGAGCAGGGCCGGGCCGCAAGCAGCCTGGCAGCAGCAGCAGTCGCAGCGTCACCATCGCAAAGTGTTGTTGTCGCTGTTGTTGTTTCTTCTGTCGTTATTCGTTTTGCTGCTGTTGTTGCAATTGCTGTTATTTTTGCTGCTCTTCGTATTGCTGTTGTTGCTTTTGTCATTGCTACCGTTGTTGTTGTTGCCTTTGATCAACGCCCGCTGGGTAGTACAAAATGTAGCAGTGTGTCCTTCTGCCTCATTTCACGTAGGCTGACATCCCTTGCTCCCTTGACTGAGCTCTGGAGTCTGGACTTGCATCAGTAGTTGTTAGGACTGCGTTGATCGTGTTCTAACCTGACAGTTATTTCTACTGCCCTTCACATTCATATTGTTCATGTGACTTGTGTAAATAGATTGCACTGTAACCGTGAAAATCCTTGCACACTCTCCCGTGTTGTTCTTTGCAAACACCAATTATTTATTTTCTCTTGGCCCTGATCCTTGCCCTGGAATTTGGTTATCTTTATAGGTCCATGGTTCGATGCAACAGTAACCGAAACATTACTGTGCCACTTTTACCGTGGTTTATTGGACCTTGAACAGGTGATAAGGTGAGGTTGAGAATAGCTGTCGAAACAACCAAGGGGCCGTCCATAAATGACGTCACGCACCTAGGGGGGGGGTCAGACATTTGTGACGATGTGTAACGAGGGGGGGGGGTTGAAAAATGTGACGTCACATAAAAATGTGCAACTTTAAATTAATATAGAATTGTTATAACAACACTAATTTTGATTAATTTTCATTATTAACTATTTGATTATTTAAATTTAAATTTCGATTTAAAGCTTTCGTGACTGCAGGGATTCATCTTCTTGGTTCTTTCGGTAAAGTCACGTAGAAGGGAATAATAAANTAAAAATTAAACATAATTAAATAATTCTCACGACGTTTCGGCCACAACGCAAGCAGCCGTCCTCAGGTGAAGACCAAGTCTGTCGGGGAGACAACGTCTGAATGAAACACCACCACGCTTGGAGCATATATTTAAGCTGGGTTGGAAGGGGAAGAGCGCCTTGACAAAATAATTTGCATATCAAAGGAATTTAGCATATTTATGGGAAATGCAGATATGTGATTAGTACTACTTATGAAATGCGTAGGAGGTGGGCGGGGGTTTCAAACTCATATTATGCCCGTGCATTATGCAGGATTAGCAGCATCAAAGGGAGAGGATAGGGTAAGCATTAATAAAGGGAAGAATGTTAATAGTATGTAGCTGCAGTAACTAAACCACCACGTAAAAAACTAAAGGATAAACTACATAGTATCATCAGTATACTAAATATACTCTCCAATAAGCGAGCTACTAACAGTAAGTAATACATTACAATTCTATGGCGCAAAAAATATAATATGCTTCCAGCTAAACTTTTTTTCTTTACATCACACGGGTCTACCCGTACTATATACTGCCATAGACAAACCCAACATTAAATTATATACTGTATTACTATACACCACCCTATACCTTAGAATAATACATAGTGTAACATTACACTATGTATTATTCTATCCACCCTACTGTATATCACACTGCTGTATATTCAATATACAATTACGATACTATATATTACCTTATACATTGTATTAAACATTACAATTTTTTACTATTTATTATTATACAATCTGCTATACACTATACCATTAACCGTCGCGTGAAAGATACTAAGAGGAAGCAACGAAATATGTCAATGGAGAGTGGTAGTAGGAGACTTGCAGCGGAGCAAATAATCCATTCCCTGCGGAGAATACAAGATATATAGTCAATGCCAGTGAGTGGACTGCGGTCTGAAAGTCACCGTAAACGTGAACACAATCAGTTAAGATCCGAAATGGTTTATTACGTCCTTCCAATGATTGCTGAGCAGAATCCATCTTCTCGGTTGAAATTGTCTCTGTGTTTGTATATGTGGATCGCCTCATGAACGAATCTCTCATGGTAGCCAGATGGCTTGCAGAGAACCTCTGTCTTGGAGAAGTCAATGTCATGTGAGCCCACTGAATTGTAAGTGATCTGCCACGGCTGAGGTGTTTGTCCACCGTATTTCAGGTCTGCTTTATGTTCACGGATGCGGTCCGAGACATGTCGTTTGGTTTCTCCAATGTAACTGCTACCACTATATATTATTCTGAACATCTGCAGTTTTAGTTAGACGTTGAATATTTTCAAGTGGATTTTATGCTAAATGTAAGCTTTCCAACGCCTCATTTTTAATACATGTTTTTTCCTACAACATCAGAGTGCAGCGCCACATTAAATACGCACTACAATGACAATATTTTAAAGCGATTTGAAGCATGTTTTATTTTCAAAATGGAAATATGGTTTGGGGGGGGGNCAGAGCTTTGTGACGTCATTTTGAAGAGGGTCTGACTTTTTGTGACGCCGTGTGACGAGGGGGGGGGGTAAAAAATCGTCCAAAATCGCGTGACGTCATTTATGGACGGCCCCTATTAGAACATCTTAACACGAGTATTATTGTCAGAAAGGGTAAAACCGATTCTTATGTTATTGTTGTTACGTAATGTACTGTACTGGTGCGGCCAGGTTGTGGATTATCGCCTCCCAAAGTAACGACGTTTGAGATACGAGGCAGCAGAGTCCCTTTGAAGTTTGAAGCCCCTTTCATGGCCTTGGGCCACGAAGTGGCAGGTTCACTACGAGGTGGCAGGTTCAGTCACGAAGTGGCAGGTTCATCGCGAGTGGCAGGTTCAACACAAGTGGCAGGTTCAGTCGCGAAGTGGCAGGTTCAGTCACGAAGTGGCAGGTTCAGTCAGGAGGCANAGTGGCAGGTTCAGTCACGAGGTGGCAGGTTCAGCAGGTTCGTCGCGAGTGGCAGGTTCAGTCACGAGTGGCAGGTTCAGTCACGAAGTGGCAGGTTCAGTCACGAAGTGGCAGGTTCAGTCACGAGTGGCAGGTTCAGTCCGAGGTGGCAGGTTCAGTCACGAGGTGGCAGGTTCAGTCACGAAGTGGCAGGTTCAACCAAGTGGCAGGTTCAGTCACGAAGTGGCAGGTTCAGTCACGAAGTGGCAGGTTCAGTCACGAGGTGGCAGGTTCAACTACGAGGTGGCAGGTTCAGTCACGAGGTGGCAGGTTCAGTCACGAAGTGGCAGGTTCAGTCACGAGTGGCAGGTTCAGTCACGAAGTGGCAGGTTCANGTACGAAGTGGCAGGTTCAGTCACGAGGTGGCAGGTTCCAGTAGGAAGGGTTCTCCGAGGGCAGGTTCAGTCGGAATGGCAGGTGGGTNGNCACGAGGGCAGGTTATCACCGAGGGGCAGGTCAAGNTANCGANGGGAGGTGTGAGTGGGGGCCGAGGGGCGGTCACAGGCNGCAGATGGGCTTCACGNGTGGCAGTCGTCATGGCAGGTTGGGCAGGTTCAGCAAGGGGTTCAGTCGCGAGGTGGCAGGTTCAACCACGAAGTGGCGGGCACGAGGTCAGAGTCACGAGCGGTTCAGTCACGAGGTGGCGGCGTGAGGGCAGGCAGTCACGAGCACCANAGGTGGCAGGGCAGAGGGCAGNGTCACGGTGGCAGGCAGTCCGGGTGGGGTTCAGTCAGATTCAGTCCGAGGGGCACGGGGGTGAGGCCGGGCAGGAGACGAATGGCGGTTCAGTTCAGTCACGACGCGAATCGTTCAGAGGTGGTAGGTTCGGGGTTCATCCGAGGTGGCAGGTTCAGTCACGAGTGGGGTTCAGTCACGAAGTGGCAGGTTCAGTCACGAAGTGGCAGGTTCAGCCGAGGTGGAGGTTCAGTCACGAGGTAGCAGGTTCAGTCACGAAGTGGCAGGTTCAGTCCGAGTGGCAGGTTCAGTACGAGTGGCAGGTTCAGTCACGACAGGTACGAAGTGGCAGGTTCAGTCACGAGGTGGCAGGTTCAGTACGAAGTGGCAGGTTCAGTCACGAAGTGGCAGGTTCAGTCACGGGTGGCAGGTTCAGTCCGAGGTGGCAGGTTCAGTACGAAGTGGCAGGTTCAGTCACGAAGTGGCAGGTTCAACGGGACCCTGCAGCAGGGTACTCCGAGGGCGGGGCCATGTGGGCGGGGCCGCGTGGATGGGTGGACTCGGGGGCGAGGGAGGGGTGGAGAGGGGGCCGAGGGGCGGGGCCACTGGGCGAGTGGTGATTGGTGGAGAGCGGCCCTCGTGACCGCGCCTGCATCAGCTGGAGCAGGCAGCGAGGATGGCGGCCCCGCACGCTCTGAGTGAGGAGCAGGTCCTGGCGGCGTGTGGGCAGCCGGACCCCAGCACCAAGGTGAGGGTGAGAGGGCAGGGTGACGGTGCCTGCCAGCCCTGGTGGCAGCCAGCTGGCTGGCCACCCCGAGGCGGTGTGAGGGGTGAGGCCGGGGCAGGAGACGACTCGCGGTGTCGCACGACGCGAATCGTTCCTCGGGGTTCGGGCTGCCGCCCACCCGTGGGGTTGCCGTCATTCGCTCGCCGCCCATGGTGTTTGGCCACTAAAATGAGTGGTGGTGGTGGCGGCGAGGTGATGCCACGGACCCCGTGGCATTAACACCGTGCGCTTCACTCGTTTTCAGATGGGTGGGGAGGAGGGGGCACTTTTGCCGATGAGCATCATCATTGTGAGGGCCACCACACATTTGACACCATTGGGGTTGACGGCGCTATGGGAGGATGGCTTTCACTCTTCGTGTATTGTCAAGGGGCTCACTAAAGGCCCACAGGGGCCGCCAGTGGCATTGAAGAACGCAGCATGAGCATCACAGGCGAAGCGAAGCTGCCGTCCATGCACGAGTTGAACCCGAGAGCAAGCCGAGGGCGGAAATCCCGTCAGTGGGTAGGGGGGGGAGTCCAAACACAGGGTGAGCTCCCGGAATGTTCAGGGTTCAGGTCTATTTTTGTTGAACCAGGTGAGAGGCTGATCAAGATTCAGATTTGATTGTTTTAAGAACGAAACAGGAGGATTTCTCCACAATTCTGGCTGTTGCCTGATGAGACTTGTTGTATTCAAATTGTAAATGTTGTGGGTTTACCGGTTAGTGCTGAATGAATAACTAATTTGCACGTTTTGTTTACGCGATAAACCTCACGTGTTACGGCTGTGTCGGGTGGTGGCGGATTTAACGGCACATTTATATTTACGCGATCTAAACCCAAAAAATACCTCCAATGGACGAGTCTCATTTGCAAGAGCGACCTCGGTCACCATAATCACAAAAGGAATCGTGAAAACCCAAGTGAAGTGTACATCGATGAAGTAAAAAATAGAAATCGAGCCAAAAACAACCGAAGAGAAATCTCGCGGCGCTCTAAATCCAGAGCCTGTCTCTCTCTGCACCCGAGCCCCCCCCCCNGGCGTGGTTATTTATAGTCGAGGCGGTGCTGCTGCGGGCAGTCGCCGCCTGCCCCATATATCGATGAGATTTATAGATCTACAGAATCGATTGCCGTGAAATGTTTGTTTTACAGTCGCCTAAATACTGTTGTTTCTCGTCTGTACAGTTTTGCTCACTACCTTAGCCTAAATGCAACATTACAGTTGTATCTGGGCATTGTTATTTTGTGTTAAATAGTAATCGATGCATGAACTTTAACGATTCCCAGCATGATTTGTCAACCTAAGAATCGATTCTCCACAGATGACCGAAGTCACTTGGCCATGCCAACTCGCTAACTGGTTGGTGACATTTTGATTTAAAGCTTTCGTGACTGCAGGGATTCATATTCTTGGTTCTTTCGGTAAAGTCACGTAGAATGGAAACAATAAAATAAAAAATATATTTTTTATTATTTTATTGTTTCCCTTCTACGTAATACAAAATATATTTTTGAATTATTTTATTGTTTCCCTTCTACGTGACTTTACCGAAAGAACCAAGAATATGGTTGGTGACAATTCACTGGCCAACTAGGCACTTGGCCAAAAATATATAGCCAGCCACAACTATTCCACTGATGAGTGGGAGTGTGTGTGTGTGGTTGGGTGTGTGTATGGTTGGGTGTGTGATGAGTGTGGGGAGCGGTAGTGTTGTGGTTCGCACGTTGCACGACGAACCTGGCGACATGAGTTTGATTCTCACTCACGATCAATAGCAGGGATGAATATCTGAACTGATCCTGAGCCACCCCTAGGTAGACTCGGCTTTAAATCAATACCTGGTGCGGTGTGTAAACATCAACATTGGATGTGGGTTGGGTCTATGGGTGTTGGTTGAGTCTATGGGTGTGGCTTCAGTGTATGGGTGTTTGTTCAGTGTATGTGTGTGTGTACGTGTTCAGGGCTTCGTGATGCAGCAGACAATGATGAGGGTGAAGGATCCTGTCAAGTCCTTGGATTTCTACACTCGCATCCTGGGCATGAGGTTCGCTACCCACCCACATCTCATGCTTGCTTTGTCCATGTAACACAGACATTAGTAAATCAATAATTTTAAAAATATTTGTGTGAATCTTAAGATTGCTGTCAGTAGGTCACCTGTGTGAATGTCTGTTTATAGAGGGGAGTGGTGGTGTAGTGGTTAACATGCTGTGCTACAAACCTGGGAACCCGAGTTCGATGTCCCGCTCATGGCCAACACCAGTGACAATTATCTGAACTGGTCCTGGGCCTCCCCTACGTGGACTCAAATGAGTACCTGGTGCAGTATGTCAACATTGCCACTGGGGAGACAAAGGCGGTTGGGCGTGGTGCTGGCCACCCACCCTCCTCGGGTGCTGTGCTGGCCTTCATATGTGCTCGCTAACAAAATTTGGCCCATCAGTATGTTAAGGCTATATGGGGATCTATGTATAGAGGGCAGCAGGGGTTGATAACCTATGGTCTAGGCCAGATACGAGCTGTGACCTAATATCTTGCGGCCCATGGTGACGTGAAGCCTACCACTTTGAAATGGCCTGCAAATGCCATTTATCCATTACCGCAAGTATCTTTGCTGCACAAATGTATTTTCCTAGTGTGAACATTTTCTACCTTTAACACGCTCAGTCACTTCTGTCAACGTAAGGGCCTCTTGCAATGTGGTTGCTCACCGAAAGATGTTTGAAGTTCTATTCGACCCTCAGAAAGGAAAAGGTTCCCCACCACTGGCATGCAGGGAGCCTCGTTCTAGGTGTATGGAATTGGCCTGGGGGCTGTGATGACGCCCGCGTGATGGTGGGAGGAGTGAGCGCCTCAACAGCTGCTGCTGCCTGTGTGCTCCTTTGTCTGCAGGCTGCTGCAGAAGTTTGACTTCCAGAGATGAAGTTCTCTCTGTTCTTCCTGGGCTTCGAGGAGGCGGAGGCGATCCCAGCAGGGAAAAAGGAGCGCGTGCAGTGGACGTTCACGCGGCCTGCCACCATCGAGCTCACGCAGTGAGACGCTAGCGCCCGCGCACCAACCCCGTAGCCATGCACAACACTGAGAGGGGTTTTCCGTGCCACTCCCAACATCAGCAGCATGAGGACATGACCTGATTGTTGGCCTTGGATACAAGGTCATCATCATTAGCCATTATTAATCCACTGTTGAATGAAGGCATACCCAGTCACCCCGATCTCCCAATGTCCATGATGTGCACGAGCTGATTTAATTGCTCCATCTCCACTGTGGGCATTCTCTTGGACACGTTCCATCCCTCGGCTGCCACTGCACTGGCGATCCCTTGTAACAGTGTGTCCTACCCGACCCCACTTATTTATTTTAGAATATAACCACTTATTAAATCCTTTATATTAAGTTCTCTTGCTTGCTTAGGACCGTGCAAATCTTTCGGTCGTTTTTGAACCCACTTCCCGTGATCCAATCGAGCTGACATTTTACACACAGACTCGTTGTGCGTGACAATGCATTTTCGTGAAAAAATTTTCCAAAATTTTACACTGTTTAGGGAAATAAAATTAAATATTTAATTACCAATTGTTTAATGCTGCCAGACAATCATCTGACCCATAGGTGGCAGCCATCTCAAGCCAGAGGACGAGAGGACTCTAGCCGCCACGCAGATAAAGGATTTATAGTGAAAAACTTTGTTTTTACGGGTTATACTTGTTTTAATCCTTTATTAAGTTCGCTTGCTTGCTTCGGACCGTCAAATCTTTCGGTCGTTTTTTACCCAATTCCCATGTCCAATCGACTGCATTTTTCACACAGACTCGTTGTGTGTGACAATTAATGTTCGTGAAAAATTTTTCCTAAATTTTTCACTTTTTAGGACAAAAATATTTTATATAATTACCAATTGCTTAATGGTGCAATGCAATCATCTGACCCATAGGTGGCAGCCATCTCAAGCCAGAGGACGAGAGGACTCTAGCCGCCACGCATATAAAGATTTATAGTGAAAAACTTTGTTTTTACGGGTTATACTTATAACCTGCATATGTTTACTATACCGTGTTCTTCATTCTGTTTCTCCATGTTATAAGCATGCATCTTTGCACTTTTTTGGATACTTGTGCTTGTTTTATGTTACTTGTTAATGTGCTTGTTTCTGATCCATGTCATAGCAGGTAGTACACATTTATTACACTCAAACGTGATCGGTTTACTTAAGTTGGAAAGAGCAAGAGAAATGAAGCAATCTGTATTTTACAAATCTTTCAAAGTGTGAGAAAGTGGCATTGTGTAGCTTGTGCACCCGTGCCACCTTACCCACACCTTGACACCATCAGTCACTGTTGCCATATGTACATACAGGGATGCCTCGACTTACGAACATCTGACTGACAAACTTTCAGCAATACGAACAAACCTGTCCCATATGTCCAGTTGCCTGTTCGGACCCAGAGTCGTAAGTTCAACTGCTGCACAATAGATGGAGGCATCTACATCTGCAGAATATGAAGAACGAGTGGCATCTATGGGAGATTATACAACTTTTAAAGCCATTCCCTGTTTAATGTACATGCCGTACAACGTTTGACATCAATAGGAGTAAAGTTGGACTTACGAACAGACCTCTGGAACCTAACTCGTTCGTAAGTAGAGGCGTCCCTGTATACTGTCCTTTGTCAATCCATTACCGCATGAGCGCCTGCCTGCGCCGTGCTGGTCACAGGGATAATTTTACCACACGTCACCATGCTGGTGAGTGCAGTGTTGCTGAAACCTGGGAGCATAGCCGTGAAAGCATAGGAGCACAATAAAGCAATTTACTTTTCTGTGCTGCCCTCTGCTGCCTGCCACATAGTCCCGCACCCCAGAACAAGCCATGCAAAGTGGTCAACCCACCCAAGCACGATCCAAGCTCAAGCCTATTTTCTAACAGAGGTCTCACGAGATGCATTCCGAGTAGTTTGGTCATAGGTTGTCATTGTGTATCTGATGAGAAGCATTGCGTGAGGTGCCGTTCTGCACAATGCTGTGCTGATCTCAGTCAAGAACTCCTTGGTGACCGCACGGGAACACGCTGGCCATTGTCATGTTGTCATTGTCCGCAGCCATCACGGTTCCTACTTTGAGAATATAATCATGGGATTAGTGTCACAGCACCAACCTTGTACATCTGACTACCTGTGCTGCCTCGAGGCAAAAGCACAACATTTAATTATTGTATTAATGCAAAGCTTGCATTTAAACTTATTGATGTTTTACAGCACATGGAATATGCATATATTTTGCCCAATTCACGAGTCATTCATATGTGGTTGCACATTGTTGATGAAAGACTGTCTCAGCACCGATTGGTCCCCCCAAGTCATCTTTTGAGTGCTGAAAACATCATTGTTGCTGCAGGACACCTGTGGTAAACATAACCATTTGACATGCTGGTTTGTGTTGATCTGCACCACGTCCCTGACACCGCACCTTGTTCCACGCAGCAACTGGGGCACAGAGAGCGATGACGCCCAGGCCTACCACAACGGCAACACGGAGCCCCGCGGATTCGGTGAGCTCGCAGTGCCACTGCCGCACTCTCCACTTGCTGCCCGCTCCGACACGATGCCCGGTGCTGCATGATTTTGGCGGGTACCGGCCAGGTGCGACACGTGCTCCCCTCCTCCCTCGCAGGGCACATCGGCATCTCCGTGCCGGACGTGTATGCGGCTTGCAAGCGCTTCGAAGAGCTGGGCGTTAAGTTCGTTAAGAAGCCCGACGATGGTGAGTGCTCCTGTGGTGGCGGTGTTCACGGGTAATTACTATTATACTTGCCCAGGGAAGTCTCAGTACTTATTTCAGGAGGGTTTTTTGCCTTGGTTGGGGCGGCCAATAATTTGTGTTTCCCAATCAAGTAATTTTATGGAATCTTGAGTTATTGTTGAGTAACATGTTCTGAATTGTCTGTGGTCAATGTGAACCTGTGGGTGAGCAGGCAAGATGAAGGGTCTGGCCTTCATACAGGACCCCGACGGCTACTGGATTGAAGTGCTCAGCCCAAACGGCATGGTTACCATCACCTAAAATCACCCTGAGCCAGCAAGAAAATTGTATGACGCTACACGCTACAGACCCACGCTGGCACTTTAAAAGTTCAAACACAATTCTTAATGCGAGCCCATCCATGTCGTCGTGTGGTCACATGATGGCGCTGCAGGCTGCTCTGCTCAATTATCCACACCAACTTTCCATATTTCACCATGGTTCAAATGGGCCGTATACGACGGTATGCCATACACATAACACCATTAATGTATACCTGAACTTTCAGAACGTTTGGTAATCGAGGGGAAATTGCAGTGAACATGGGCCGCAAGATGAACAGGTTTCATGCCGGGACGTCTATTATGTAATTTCAATGATTGGATGTAACAAGAAGTCCTTTCTATACACTAAGCGTTGACTTAATTCAGACATGCGCGTGTTCTCATAAAGAATATTTTATTAGCAACATGAAACAGCGTGTACTCCTTTATGCATGGTTGTGATGTCCGTCATTTAGTGACTATACAAATATATATACAGCTTATCCTGTGTGTGCGATACTAAGTTATGGAAAGCACCAGAGAGGGCCCCGCACATAACTGCGACACACGGTGGCCAAGTGGACTAGGGTGGGGTAAACTGTGTAACCTGAAGCAGGCAGCAGCATTATACCCACACTTCACATGTCAAGAGTGTGCAACGTGTACAATATTTCAGGCACTGGTATTGAGTTGCATTGTGCAAGACAGTGATGTCAACCACATGTGGACCATGAGCCCAAGAAGGCAGCCTGTGCGAGTCAACCAAAGATTAATCGATCACCGAATATTCTGGGGTTCTGGTCAGCTGAACTTGGCACGTAGCCGCAGCCATATCATTCCCTGCCATCTCTTTTCGTAAGCACTTATAACCTTGCTGAATTAAAGAAACGTTAACTTTTTGTTATTATTGTGATGGGAGTGATTGTTGCTGGCTGCTTGACGTATCAGGCTCCGAGCCATGTGCCTCAGCAACTGTGTTCAACTAAGCCCTGTCCATTATGGACACTTTGCTGTGGTTGGTTGCTGTTTAACAAGCTCAACATCACGACGCAAGTTCCAAACACATTCGCAAAACACCAAATCTTTAATTCCTTTTATCTTGGAGACACCAGCCATTACCCAGGACTCCACAGTCTACGTCAGTCATTCCCAAGTCGCCAAACGCACCATGAACCCTGGCTGATCCACATGGGCAGTATTGGTCCCATGTTGAGTAGCTGGTTGAGTCGCTCATGCACTTGGGATGCTGCCGGCCGTGGCGCCATCATCCCGCTCCCCGGTGGCTCCGTGCTGCTGAAGGCACCCATCTGGCGGGTGCTGGGGTCGCGCAGCTGTTCCAGCTGGCGCTGTGCTCGCCGCATCATCATCTCAATGCGCATAACGTCCGAGCGAGGAAAGGAGGCGTTGCGGCGGAACTCGGCGCGGATGTGCGGGTGAAGCCTGGCTTGTCATGGGCCGCGCGTAACAGTTGCTTGTACAGGCCCAGCACCTGCTTCTGCAGGCGGCTGTGTCGCGACATGGTGTGTGGCCTGTATGGGAGACGGGAGCAGCGGTGTCAGCACCATCATGAGTACCATTGCCACGAGGACCGTAACTCGGCGCCAGCACGAGAGTCAGCATTACCACCAATAGCAATATCTTCACCAATCACCTACACAATCACCACCATCGAAATCATCTCCAGCAGCATCAACAGTACCATCACCTTCAGAGGAATTACCTTAACTTGAATCAATCGCACATTCCCATGATCACCTCTGACATCACCAACGTACCAACACCAGTACCATCAATTTCTTGCCAATTCAATTGATGGCCTCGTGTGGGAGGAAAACAAACGGTGAACATCCACATGTATGCGGAGACAACACAAGCTCGACACTGATGGATTCAAGAGTCAACAGCGAAACTCTCATTAGGCCATCCCGCACCTCATCGTAAGTAGCATCACCTTCTGCACCACCGTGCTCTCAATCGACAATTGCCAAGAACGCAATCGTTACCCTCACCAGTGCTCGGTCTCCACGCTGGGCCCTGCAGTTGGCGAGGTAAATTAATTTTGTGTCAATCTAAATTTGAAGTTTTCGTGACTGCAGGAATCTTTGGTTCTTTCGGTAAAGTCACGTAGATAGAAAAATAAAATAAAACCACGACTTCAGCAAAAATTTTCTGTGGTTTTCCCACCTGATGATGATTGCTTGTGTTGCAATCGAAACGTCGTAATTTATTTGATACCTACGTGACTTTACCGAAAGAACCAAAGAGTATGGGTTTTGTGTCGGTAACGGGTCCAGGGTACTCCACTTGGGGCTCCCACCTCGTACTGGGGACACAATGTCTAGCTCGATGCCATCTCGGGACCCAACCAGGTATTTACAAACATTACCAGACTTACCAGGCACCTCCCAAGAACTCGGCACACTCATAGAGCCCTGGAGGATCTCCGCAAGTATCCAGCAGGTATTTACCAGGCACTCAGGCCAAGGAGCTTATCAGACCCACCACGGACACTCGACACCCACCATGGACTGACGAGGGTTGTGAAACGACAACCGTCTTATGAATCGATCACCGGTTCCGAAAATCGGCAACCGATCGATGTTCAGTGGAACTTTGGTCACGAATCGCGCTGCGGGACCGGTGACCTCTCTGCACGGCAACCCCAGAGCGCTGTTGAGATGCGGCAGGCCTCGCCGTGTCCTCATTGGGCGACGTTGAACATCTCACGCTCGTCGCGGGACATTTATATCCGGCGGTTACCGGTAACGCAACAATGATAATTACAATTAGATGGCACTTTTCATCAAGGCGCTGTACAGGACACAGAGCAAGTTCAAGTTCATTTATTAGGTGTAGCCCTGTGAGCCATTCGGCTCTTGAATCGGGTGCAACCGCAACAAACGAAAAACAAAACATGAACAAAAACATCTTAAAGTGAGTGACTGAGTGAACAGAATCCAAGAAAAGACAGCAAAATATGGCCATCAGTCTGTTACAACAAACATGGCCAAACCAAAAAACTTTTCGAAAATCACCAAATAAAGCCATAAAAGCAATGAAACAGTGGTCATAGGAACTGTGACCGAATTTCACAAACAGGACCCTGCGGGTGGGCTGGTAGGAACGAATAACCAAAGAATATAAACATGTATTATTACACTTGTTAAGCCAGGAAAGCCCACTGAGTCTAAAGGTTTTGTAGGGTCCTGCCTAGTGTTTGCAGTAGGGGCGATGTTGATACACCAAATCGGACGATACGAAGGGAGAGATTGAGGCCTAGTTCTAGACTTTAGGGCGCTGAGTTTTTTTATTTAATTTCAAAGTTTTAATTAAAAGCTATCTCAGGGAATTATAAGGGAATGTTACACGTGTTTAGCCAGGAAAGCCTCATTAATTTAAATGTTTTAATTAAAAGCTATCTGAGGGAATTATAAGGGAATGTTACACTTGTTTAGCCAGGATAGCGTCACTGAGTCTAAAGGTTTTGTAGGGTCATGCCAAGTGTTTGCAGTAGGGGGCGATGTTGATACACGGACGGACGACATAATCTATTTGTCTGGTCCACTTCGTTCCTACCAGTATAAACTACGTCTACAACACGTACTACCAAACTCTGCAGCCATAGCTGGCTGCATGAGTCGCTCCACAACAGCGGAGCATCAGTCGGAGTAGCAGCAGCCAGAATAAAACAAGATTGTTATAAATACGTTTTAAAATTTATTTACTAAAATAACTAAACATGTAATAAGGGGAAGCGTCTAAATAGTTTTTTTTAGAAAACCAGTCGAGGGCCCCACCGGGTGTGCGAGGGCAGCAGGCGGGAGGGGCGACGGCGGCCGCGGCTCTCGGGGCAGGAAGGTGACCCCCGGGCCTCGAGTCGGGGCTCCTCGCAGGAGCAGCAGCAGCAAGGGGAGGGAGATGAGGAGGAGGGAGATGAGGAGGAGGGAGATGAGGAGGAGGGGGGAGATGAGGGAGAGGAGGAGGCGACGATGCCCGCAGACTGGGCGCCTGCCGCTGCGACACGGGGGGAGCGAGGCGCCGCTGTCGAGGAGCCACCGCGCGGCGCTCGCTGCGGTCGCCTGCCGATGACGGAGGCGGCGTGGTGGGTGTCCCCCCCGATACCCCCCCCCAATACTCCCCCCCCNGATACTCCCCCCCCCGATACTCCCCCCCCCCCCGATACTCCCCCCCCCAATACTCCCCCCCCCGATACTCTCCCCCCCCCCCCCGATACTCCCCCCCCATACTCCCCCCCCCCCGATACTCCCCCCCCCCGATACTCCCCCCCCGATACTCCCCCCCCCGATACCCCCCCCCCCGATACCCCCCCCAATACTCCCCCCCTCCCGATACTCCCCCCCCCCGATACTCCCCCCCCCCCGCTACTGCCCCCCCCCCCTACTCCCCCGCCCCCCCGGCTACTCCCCCCCCCCCGGCTACTCCCCCGCCCCCCGGCTACTCCCCCCGATACTCCCCCCCCGATACTCCCCCGCCCCCCCCGGCTACTCCCCCCCCCCCCTACTCCCCCCCCCCCGATACTCCCCCCCCCGATACTCCCCCCCCCGATACTCCCCCCCCCCGGCTACTCCCCCGCCCCCCCCGCTACTCCCCCGCCCCCCCGGCTACTCCCCCGCCCCCCGGCTACTCCCCCCNGATACTCCCCCCCCCGATACTCCCCCCCCCCGATACTCCCCCCCCGATACTCCCCCCCCCCCCGATACTCCCCCCCCCCGATACTCCCCCCCGATACTCCCCCCCCCGATACTCCCCCCCCCCGATACTCCCCCCCCGATACTCCCCCCCCGATACTCCCCCCCGATACTCCCCCCAGATACTCCCCCCCCCGATACTCCCCCCCCCGATACTCCCCCCCCATACTCCCCCCCCGATACTCCCCCCCCCCCCGATACTCCCCCCCCGATACTCCCCCCCCCCCGATACTCCCCCCCCGATACTCCCCCCCCCCATACTCCCCCCCCCATACTCCCCCCCGATACTCCCCCCCCCGATACTCCCCCCCCCCGATACTCCCCCCCCCCCGATACTCCCCCCCGATACTCCCCCCCCCCCCGATACTCCCCCCCCCCCNGATACTCCCCCCCCCGATACTCCCCCCACTCCCCCCGATACTCCCCCCCCCCGATACTCCCCCCCCCGATACTCCCCCCCCCCCCGATACTCCCCCCCCCGATACTCCCCCCCCCCCGATACTCCCCCCCCCGATACCCCCCCCCCCCGATACTCCCCCCCTCCCGATACTCCCCCCCCCCCGATACTCCCCCCCCCGATACTCCCCCCGATACTCCCCCCCCCGATACTCCCCCCCCCCGATACTCCCCCCCCCCGATACTCCCCCCCCCCGATACTCCCCCCCCCCGATACTCCCCCCCCCCGATACTCCCCCCCCCCATACTCCCCCCCCCCCCGATACTCCCCCCCGATACTCCCCCCCCCGATACTCCCCCCCCCCGATACTCCCCCCCCCCCCCCGATACTCCCCCCCCCCGATACCCCCCCCCCGATACTCCCCCCCCCCGATACTCCCCCCCCCGATACTCCCCCCCCCCCCCGATACTCCCCCCCCNGATACTCCCCCCCCATACCCCCCCCCGATACTCCCCCCCCCGATACCCCCCCCCCGATACTCCCCCCCCCCCCCCCCCCCCCCCCCCCGATACTCCCCCCCCGATACTCCCCCCCCCCCCCCCCCCCGATACTCCCCCCCCCCNGATACTCCCCCCCCGATACTCCCCCCCCCCNGATACTCCCCCCCCGATACTCCCCCCCCCCCCCGATACTCCCCCCCCNGATACTCCCCCCCCCCCNGATACTCCCCCCCCGATACTCCCCCCCCGATACTCCCCCCCCCCCATACTCCCCCCCCCCCCCGCTACTCCCCCCTCCCCCCGATACTCCCCCCCCGATACTCCCCCCCCCCCTACTCCCCCCCCCCCGGCTACTCCCCCCCCCCCCGCTACTCCCCCCCCCATACTCCCCCCCCCCTCCCCCCCCCCCCCTACCCCCCCCCCCCCCGGTACTCCCCCCCCCCCCCCCGATACTCCCCCCCCGATACTCCCCCCCGCTACTCCCCCCGCCCCCCCGGCTACTCCCCCCCCCCCCGATACTCCCCCCCCCGATACTCCCCCCCCCCCGCTACTCCCCCCCCCCCTACTCCCCCCCCCCCCCGGCTACTCCCCCCCCCCGGGTGGAAGGCTCCGGTCACCCGGGTCACCGCGGAGTGAAATCCCGGACAACTTCATGCCGACGTCAATCCCCAACAGCAGCACGGATCACCAGTTGTGATGTTATAACAATTATAACACGCCGTTGATCATTTCCAAGTGGTGGGTAGACCTTGTACTAAATTACTGTCATGATTCTTGTATTCGTATCATAAATGTAATTATGTAACAGTACTATGACTGCATTGAAGTGTTTGCTGTCCCCGCAATAACCCACAACTCTGGCTGCTGTATATTAAGTTAATTAGGGACCGTCCATAAATGACGTCACGCGATTTTGGACGATTTTTACCCCCCCCCCCCCTTATACACGGCGTCACAAAAAGTCAGACCCCCTCAAATATGACGTCACAAACTCTGCCCCCCCCCCCCAAAATATAAAACATGCTTCAAATCGCTTTAAACGTGTTGTCTATATTTATTTAAAGTTGCGCATTTTGATGTGACGTCACATTTTNCAAACCCCCCTCGTCACACATCGTCACAAATGTCTGACCCCACCCCCTAGGTGCGTGACGTCATTTAGGGACGATCCCTTACCGTGACGTGAGGGCTGGAACAAGGTTTACAAATTGCAGGCAAGCACGTGAAGCGTTCGTCAGTGTCTCCCAAATGCCGCCACAGGCTTCACGGCACCAGCGAAGTCGGTGGTCTTCGATGATTTTCAGTAAGAAGTAAGATGTAATACCTCGGGTGATAACAGGGGGGGGGGCATTTAAAATGACTCGTCGATAGAATAATTATCAGCGTCAGAGCGAATTGTGCACATTTCAATGGGGCTCAACTCCGTTCCGCGTCAAGATAGAATCGATCCGGACGATTCGCATCAATGTGGATCGAATCGTCCTGGATCGACTCCGCGCCGTCAGTGTGAGGGAGATGCCCGCGGAGCCACCGCCGTGACGAGGAGGCGCCGGTGAGGAGATCGGTGAGGAGATGGTGAGGAGATTGGTGAGGAGACGGCACGACGCGTGAGGGCCAGTGCGTGATCGATAGCCCTCCGGCTTGCGCGCTCCGCTC
The DNA here is from genome assembly GCA_018977245.1 of Lethenteron camtschaticum. Lineage (NCBI taxonomy): Eukaryota > Metazoa > Chordata > Hyperoartia > Petromyzontiformes > Petromyzontidae > Lethenteron > Lethenteron camtschaticum. Next base: position 5,043,704 of record MU249595.1, on the reverse strand, counting down.
TCCGAACCCGACCGCCAGAGTTCGATTCGCAACCGACGGGCGCCCCAGAGACGATTATCAGCGGCGCTCGGCCTCTCAAGCGAGTGGGCCCGTGGTGCCGCTGAGGGAGACGAAGGCGGGTCGGGCCACCGCACCCCCCCTCTCCTCGTGTGCCGTGTCGACCATCAAGAGGAGCTTGCGCTCCAGCAGACTGCTGAGGCTGTCGGGGAGGGGACGTGATGGAGATCGTTTCGTGTCCGCGATGACGGAGCCGGCTTCGCGTTCGTTGCGGCGCCACGATTTTGGCGGGAAAAGTTGCGGGGATTTGAAAAAGTTCGAGAGATTTTAGTTTTCATCCGCGATTCTAAACGTGGTGTAAACTTTCACTCAACCCCACCTATTTATGTCCGACCCCCCCCCCCGGGTTTGCCCACGTGGACCGCGACGAAGCACTAATTGATACCGAGGGCCAGCCGCAGCACCCTGGCACGCCGTGTGGCAGGAGCTAGTAAATATAGACAGTACGTTCACATTTACGCTGTTTAATACCACGTACATTGCCTAGTGGTGACTTGAATACCTGGTAAATCCTCGAGTAAGTGACATGATGGCTGTAAAAAGGTCTGCGTGGTGACTTGAAGCAGTTTTTTAAACTGGGCAGTGAGGTGGAGTGTGTTGTATCTGGTGGGGTATGCATCATTCTTTGAATTTAAATCACGGTTGCTAAGTAAAGGCAAAATCACCAAGGGATCAGCAACAAACAGCACTATTACATTTGTCAAAGATAAAAGTTCACACATTTGGCCTGCACTGGTGGATGATCTTAACATAATTGTTAATCCTGGTGCTCTTGTGGTGACCGGAGGTGCTGTCAGTCTTGTGTTGGTGGTCCTCGTCCTGTTGAATGTTGCTGTTGTTTCTTGGGGTCGTCTTGCCTGACGAGATAGGACAATGTGGGGGGGGGGGGTACAACTCTACCCTAAACTCAGGGGCCCCCCAAAATGCCGTGATTACTGTAAATAGTGTCAGTGTAAATAACATACCACTATCTCCTGGAAATTGTTTACAAATGTGTCAATGCCATATGTAATATTTCGGTTTAGTGTGCCCCATGTAAAAAAGCACGTGAATCATAAATATTCCATTGGATACAATTTGGGCCTCGGCAAAGTTGTTCCCTTTTACAATGGCAAGAAGCAATGGGAAGGGATGGCAGCCCTCCGCAAACGTACCAGGCCAAGTGGCAGTGTTGGAGGTCAAAGTGTTGTCAATGTTTTGGTGAAAATGCTGCTGATCCTAATAGCCTCATTGGTGTTCATTGTGGTGGTGGTGGTCTTAATGCTTGTTGTTTGTCTTGGTGAAGCTGGTGCATCTGTTTGCTTTCTGAACCAGCAGCAAGGACCGGCCACTCAGCTCTTCCTTCACCATCTTGGCCTTCTCGCTGTCTCCAGCCGACTAATGACAGCACTTCTTCCCATCACAAGATTGCAGAGCCTTGAGGGCCTCCATGGAGCACAAACCCGACATAAGATGCAACATGGACGACGAGGAGACTGCCATCATGAGGGGCATGTGGATCCCCCTCGGGTTACCATACATTGGCAAGAACGGAGCTCCTCGCCCCAGCATGTGCGAGTTAATTTTTAGAAAAATGGTCAGCCTGGGCACCCAGACAGAGTTTGCAGACGAAGCCCAGGCCAAACCAAGAACATGGGCTAATGCAGTAAGCCAGACAATGGACATTGCCTGGGCTAGCCCGATTGGCCTGCCTAAAGGAACGTTACGGGAAGGCCCTTTTGACCTGGATGAAGACATTACTCGGGCTAGCCTGTGCTGCCGGGCAGAGAAGAGATGGACACACCTCAAGGCTGCAACGTCGCCCTGAAAAAAGGCATTGCACAGGCTAGCCCCATCGGAATGGAAGGAAGCATTGCCCGGACTCATCCAGATGGCATGGATAATGAACAGGGGTACATCGAAAATGTTATCCTGGACAATCTATCTCAGGAAGAGGGGTTCGTGGCCCTCTTGAATGAGTTTGGAGGTAATGGTTAGCGATCTCATTGTATCATTATTTTTTTACATTAAAAATACGTTTCTTTATATTCCAATTGGACAACTGAGTTGAACAAATGTACTTTTGAGACTTTCTTAGCAAGCAGTGACACCACCTTGTGTCAGAGTAACCTCAGAAGAGGATGTACAAAAATACTTCTGAAATCACTTTCACAGCCCCTTTTATCCGCTATGGTGGTACACATTTTGTATCTTCTGCAAAGTTTGTTCATCTAACAATGCGACATTTTCAGAGCTGAAATAAGCTTAACTGGGTAACATGTTTTATTTGTGCAGTCTTTGGTGAGAGGGTTGAGAATATCAAGTCATTGCGGCTATCAAGCATAATGTAAAAAATACCTCTTATATATAAGTGGCTGCCTGTATCACAGCGGTCGGTGCTGGTTCAAGTGCTTTGATGACATGGCATTCAGCCCTAGAGGTACTCGGCCAGCCATGGTTCATATTTTTTTTTATAAATCCATTTGCAGATATCTCTGAAGGAATAGAGCTGCTTGACCAGCAGCAAAACTGCACGAGACAATGTCCCCCTGTCAAGAGAGGGTCCTTGTTAGAGGCGGAGCCGGAAACAGGACTGGACAAAGAGCAGATGACACCTGCAGATGACAGCAGTCACCAGGTGCTTGCATTGATCATTCGACCCCATTTTTCACTGCCAAATATTTGTAACAGACACTGTACGTTTAGTATTTTTGTACATCAAACTGAGTGTCACACCACGGGTGTTGTCGTGAGGAGGCAGGAAACATCATCTTGAAGATGTGGAGGATTTCTTCCGCTGGTGGCACAGCGGTGTTCGTGGAGGGTATCCGAACGTACGTGGTTTTCCTTTGTATGATTTTGGTTTAGGAAACTACTGGGTCCTCTTCCCTAAATGTGCCCAAATTTGTAAGATCTGGAAAACTCGGGGGTTTACCCTGGTTAGCACTTGAATAGGTGATCACCAGGACTTGCTTGGTGCTTTTTGTGTGGGGCTGCATGGTGGACAAGTAAATGGCAGCGTTGAAAGTTAGCCCTCTTTTTCCAGGTACTCGTTTACTTCCACCTGCAAAACACTCATTAATGTAATTGTCTAAATATCCCAAAGCATGCTCTCCTTGAAAAAGAGTCATGAGACTCCGTGAAGCTTTTCTGGATTTTTTTTATTACATTAAGCTGTTGTCATTGGTCTCAGGGACAGCAACGTGATGTGGCACAGCAGTGGTATTGTGCAGCGTCTGTCTGCGCGCCAACTCAAGACTAAGTCTGGTGCCATCTACAGTCTCAAGGGTCCTCCAAACTTCCATAACCGGGAGTCTTCTGGTGAGTGCGTGTACATACGTGTGTGTTTAAATGCCTCCCTGGTTTTGCCTGTTGTGGACGTTTTATCAGTGAGGAAAGCTACCATGTTATATACATGTCCTGGTATAAAGACCTTTCCTTAAAGTCTCCAGGGATTAATTGTAGCCACAACAATTTAGAATTGCAGAGCGTTTAGAGGTGACCACATCTCAAAGACGACTTGGTCCAATGAAGGAGCGGAGCTATTGTCTGCATGGACACCAGTTTGAATAATCTCTGTGGCTGATGATTCACTTTCCCACCTTTGTGGTTCTTACAGTATTTCCAAGTGCGGTTTACAGAAAGTTTATGAATGGATTTCCAGACGACTGGGACAAGGTCCTGACTCAACACTTAGCAATTCACAAGTACGTATGGAGCAGCAAGTGTTTTTACCCAACCATGAATCAAGCTCACTGCATTGATTATATTTTTTAACACTTTTATTGTAAAGATATATAGTTGACTGATGTTTTGGCAATAGACCTTATTTAATTCAGAGAGAAAGTGCAAAGAGATTTGCCAACTTGTATTTGCAGATGACAACTTATAGGGGTTTTCAAAGAAATTTGGAAACTTTAATAAGGTTGACAATTGAATAGTGTATATGGCCAAGATGTGGGCAACAGGCACTTCCACCATTGACAGGTCAGCCACCTGCATCATGTCATCATACATTTTCATTTGGAACTTGACAACGAGTAGTGAATCACCCTGTTTCAGAGAATGGCCTCCTAAGAACGATCTTAGAGGAAATGTCAAAAGGCCTCTTTACCCACACCTTTTCTATGCCCTGAAAAAAAGTGTTCATTGCATGTCAATCAAACTGAAATGTTTACATGCCAGAGCTCGATTTTAGCCAAATTAAGTGAAAGCCAAATCTAATGTGATGGGGTTTTTTGTGTGCAGTGATCGGTGACTTAGGCTAAGACATCAATCGGCTACAATTGAGAATGCGGTATAATCCAGGCGGTTCTCTGTATTCGAAACCACGACCTCAGTGATGCCAGCTCAGGGCTCTGATCCCTGAGCCACCCGTACACTTGGAAATGCAGGGATTTTTATGACGGATTCATTTTATTTACAGAACAGAGGCGCGTGCGGCTCAGCCATCAAAAAGGGGGGAACCTCCTGCCAACGACAAGGCACGGCAGCAAAGACCGCCTCCTTAACCAAGCGCCGGCTTCCTGCAGGTGGCGTATCTCACTGCAGCTCCATTACCATCACGTAGAAACTTGGATCACAAGTGCCTGTAATTGAAAACGTTGTTCCACATGTGATTTTAGTCTGTCATATTCAATTGCAGGTGATAAATAGTAAATAGACAAGGGTCTGTTTCCTCACAAATAAAGTATTTATTTTCAGTTTTATTTATTAAAACACCAAACCAAGTTGCCTGTTCCTTCACTAAACTTAAATAAAATACACAAGGACATAATAAAAACAACAATACATGTACAAATAATAAATAAACCATAAAATAATATTATTTACCTTTAATACTGAGGGTTCAAGGTGATGACGTTGATGAGGTAATGGGGGGTGTTAGAAGTGTTGTGACCTGTGCCCACACCTGTGGGCACAGGTCACTGGGGTTGGATACTTTGTGTGGAATTGGAGGGACCACTCAGTGTCGTGGGTATGTGAACTAGGGCTGAATGATTTATCGATTTCTATTCGAAATCGCAATTTGAAACAATGCGATTAGCAAATAGCAAAGGCTGTGATTTTTTACGATTTGAAAATTCCTATTACTTTCTTATTGGAATTGTTTTCTTTTTATTATTATAGCTTTATTTAACTTAACAATTGTTCTATGTTTGATTGTTCTATTTCAATTAAAATTTTAATAAATACATGTTGGAAGCAATTAATATCTTTTAAGTTCTCATCCTTACATTAGAATATATAGAACAGTTCATATTTTGATGGTATCATGTAGTAATGCTCCATCACATGTTTTAAATCTATTACACAGTGAATATTGAACTGAAAAATCGCAATTAGATATCTTCCCCAAATCGTTCAGCCCTAATGTGGATACACACCCAGGATGATTTCTTGGGAGGTGTGACAACTCCCCATGGAGTGAGGTAATTGGGAACAGCTGGATTTAAAAATGGAATAATTAATTGAGGGAGAGCTGTCGCCTAAATAAAGGGGGCTGAGCCAGAGATCGGAAAGGCTCTTATGAGTGAACTGGTACATTGGGCGTGGCTGAGTAGCTCTGCTATATTTTAAGCTGTTTTAGGATAACTTTTACATTATTTTAAGTAAATAATACGTGATGGATACCGAACCTGATGTAGCCACTCCAACACACTCTTGAGCCTCACCACCTCATAACAAAAGGGGAGATGGGCTTTGCTCACCCTTTTGGTTGCACACTTATGGGTCGTGGTTAAAGGCACACTTAATGCAAATAAATGATTATTAAACGTCAAGAAAAGTGGAATGCGTAGGAATATGACAATGCCCACACACTACAACAGTCACTATGCAAGGGAGAGCATTGGTGGTGGGAAGAGATCGGTGGTGGGAGCTGGGAGATGAGATTATGCATGAAGGGAATACATACGAGTGACTTGAAATTACAAGTGCTGGTCACCGTGCTAAACCACGACTACCCAAAATTACATATAGCAGTTAGCAAATTGGTATGCCGAAGGAACACCGTGGATACATAAATACCCCTGATGCGAAAAATGCGGTTGGTGAGGGATTGCTGTGTTTAGTTAAGCAGAAAACCCTGGACCACTATTGACATTATCCTTGCAGTCACGAAAACTTCAAATCTAGAATGGACTTTTGACATTATCAATCTCATCACCACTGTGACTGTTAAGACATCCTATTAGAGAGTCTGATGTTATGAGTAAAAGCCCGACAAGAACACTATTGGGTGTGATCAGCTGAATTTGTATAAAGCCCCAAAGGCTGATGGACCTTAATATTATTTTAATGGATGATAAAACTCTTGGCAACACTTATTCTTTATAATTTAACTAAAACATGTAATCTGAGATTTACGCAGTCATATTTAAATTTTCTTCGGGTCTGACTGCGTCTTGGACTTTATCAGCAGTTGTTGCTTAAGTCACTACTACCACCCGGTCTCCATAGACCACAAAGGCAAATAATGAATTAATAGGGGGAATGTAACAGGATGCATGGCTTTGTGTAGCAGAAGCAATTGTACTGCCATCATCAGTACCAAGAGCAGCAGATTCGCCTGATATACTTCAGGCTTCACGTGGAGCTTGGTGTTAATTCTGACTTGCTGTTGTAACCTCGCTGAGCTGTTGTGTGTGCATCTAGTGTGGGGAGCGGTAGTGTCGCGGTTAGCACGCTGCACTATAAATCCGGTGACCCATGTTTGATTCCCGCTCACAGCCAACACCAGTGGCGATTATCTTAACCGGTCCTGGGCCTGCTCTAGGTCGACTCAACCTCAAATAAGTACCTGGTGCGGTATGTAAACATCACCGCTGGGGAGACGAAGGCAGTCGGGCGTGGCGCTGGCCACCCACCCCCTCGTGTGCTGTGCCAGATTCGATTGGTGCTCGCTAACAGCACTTGCCCCAACGGCCGCTAAAACACTTTACGGGGATTTTTGTCTGTGCATCTAGCACCTTGCACAAGGAGCGGGCGGCACGTGAGGCCCCCACTGGACTACTGGAGGGGCGAGCACCTGATCACGGACCCAAGACGGGCAAGGTGCATGTGACGGCCGGTGGGCACGACTACCTGCTGAGCCACACCATCATCACCCCGACCTGCAAATATCTGGTTAGTGTGTGCGTGTCCATGCGCCAAGTGCAGCCGTGCAAAGAGCTTAGATGTTGTGGTGTTGGTGAGCCGCGGACTGAGTTTCCAATAATTTCATTAACAAGTGGGAAACATGGATTATTCACATCAGAGTAGATTTGTGCAAGTTATTTCTCTGTAATGGACACTCAAGTCAGTGATTTCCTGCTCAAATGAATTGAGGTAGTGCTTATCTCCTATTTACAGCCCTGAGTCAGTCGCGGAAAGTCCACATTCCTATGACTGGGGCAAGTCTATAGATCGGACAAATACTGTTGACTTTCCCACAACGTGGTATATATTTTAACCACCATGGAGGGATAATGGGTTGAGTTAACCCCCAACTGGAATTTGAACTCGCAATCCTCTGATGGCAAGGCACTTGCTGTACCACTGAGCCACCTGACCAGCTCACTGGCTCATTGTGCTTTAATATATGCATTGTTTTCACAATAGCATGCTGATTATAACTGATGAGATGGAATCCGTAATTTGTGGCTTTTTTCAACTTAAAAACATATTAGCCGAACCCGAAATGTATTTACACAACAATGCATATTTATCATGTTCATGAGTAGGATTAGTTGTTTTGAAGGATATATATTTGTATCCATCTCAATAGAAAAGTAAATGTAAACGCACGTTAAACATGTTTGCCATTTTTTTGTGAAACAAGAGCGAGATGGCGAAACCTGCTGAAGATATGACGGACACGTCTCTCACGAGGCCGAAACCAAGAAGCATTAAGGCCCCGGCACGCCAGGTCAGCGATCACGATGGTAGGTCCACTCAAGCCTCATCAGTCACCGCCATAATGTGAGGCTGATGCCAGGCTTTCAGTCGGTGCAGCTCTCGTTATCTCATTCCGGGTTATCGTGGCCATCTTTATGTCCAGGCACCACAAAGGGCTCCCACAAGCATCAGCCGATCGTACCAAAGCCAACAGCAAGAAGGTTGACTGAGGTCAAGTTGGCCTTGGATGCACTGCTGCAAGACCTGAGCTCGGCCAACCAGACGGAGAGCCACACGGAGCAGACGGAAAGCCACACGGAGCAGACGGAGAGCCACACGGAGCAGACGGAGAGCCACACGGAGCAGATGGAGAGCCACACGGAGCAGACGGAGAGCCACACGGAGCAGACGGAGAGCCACACGGAGCAGACGGAGAGCCACACGGAGCAGACGGAGAGCCACACGGAGCAGATGGAGAGCCACACGGAGCAGACGGAGAGGGGTTCGCTGGGCGGTGCAGGGCCCACCAGTGGCGAGGTGGCCCGGATGGACCATAACAGATTGAAACTTGTGCCATATATATCGCTCAAAAGAATCATCCTTCCAGACACACTGGGCGCGATACAGAATTTACCCAGTCCACCGGATGCACAGACTCTGGAGTCTCCACATCCTCGTGAGAACCAAGTTGCTCTCCAGCACAGCTCCAGGAAGCGTACGTTGACCTTCCAGGACCCACGGAGCTCCTAACAGAGCTCCAGGAGTGCACAGAGGCAATTGATGAAGAAGAGTCAGCGAGCGAGAGCATTGTGCGGAAGGCAAAGCGGCCCAGGAGGACGACCTCGGGCCCCACCGTGTCCACTGCCGCTACACCAACGAAGGAAGTGGGTGCCCAGAGTGAGCAGCAACGTGTGGAGTCAAAGAGGCACAGCCCGAGCAGACCAGCCTTGGAAAAGCCATGCCAGAAACCTCGGAACCACGAGGCGACGGGGAATGAGAGAGACCTGGGATGGCCTCAGAGCAGCAGCTCTAGCAGCGACGAGTGCCTTTCTCGAAACAAGCGTCTCCGCACGCGGAGCGAGAGGGAAGCACTGCATCTCAGCGGTAAGTATGGAGGCGTGCGTTCACCACACTCGATTAGCGTGTGCTGTAGCTTGCTTGCTTGAATTTGTTTATTTGATTTCCTCAGCAGCCAAAAGGGTGCTCTGGAGGCTGTCACCAAGGCAGCCAGGTTTCAGAATCTACAGTTTTCGGAATCTACAAAGACCGTGGGTGTGAAGCCAGGCATGGTGAGCGCATATGGCACGGTAAGGTGACCCCGACTTACGACGGCTCAACTTGCGACCCCCCGCTTTTCCGACCTTATAGTAATTAAGACCCGACAGTAACGACCAAAACTCGTATCTACGACCGCCTAACGACTGCTACAGACGCCGAGTCGATTGGCGACGAGTTTGCTTATGTCATGCACACACTCGTCGCCAGATGGCGTACAGTATCGCCCGACAGTCTGCAGCTGCGCCGAGAGCGAACGCAGCGTCTTTCTGAACGCTTCTTTGTAAATTTTCTTAACATTTTTTCAAAAATCGGCTTTTGCTACGTCTGAGAAGAGGAAATGTGAAGCACATGCAGAAAAGTACTTGAGGATTTACAAATGTTTGTTTTTCCTTAATAAATGTTTGTAAAGGTTATGCTAAGTTACAATAAATGTTTGTTAGGGTTATTTTAATTTATTTTCGTGGTAATTTTTCGTATTTTTATGGTAATGGGTTTCCAGGAATGCAACCCCAATGTATAACATTGCGCCGATGGGAAATAAGGTTCGATTTACGATGACTCAACTTGCGACCGTCGTCCAGGAACAAGTTAGGTCGTAGGTGCGGGGGTCGCCTGTACTGCGGTTCTATCGCAACAAATAATATGTTATTGATGAAATCAAATCCCTGTATCTAGAAATGAGTCCATGTATGTTTTCAACAGGGCAGCATTGGGGGCAATCGTGCTGCTTGTGCGTGGCGTCCATTACAGCTGCCCCTCAACAGTACAGGTATAAATCCGAATCACTTCCTTTCCTATGCCCCTCCATCCGTAGCTACCTGCAATAATTGTATCTGTGGAAATGCTGGGAACATAGCAGATATCTGCCAATGTCGGGTCTGCATACGTATCACCCTGATAATGTTTCAGTGTGCGTTGTCATGCATCCGGTGTTTTTTGTGACTGGGTGCAGATTTACCCTTGAATACGGCCACAGACTTCATATTTTCTGCAATCACAGAGTCGGAGTACAACCGCCACCTCCGGTATGCTGAGGGAGACCATGACCTTTCTGACTGAGCAGTGGCACGTTCTCCAAATATCATCAATGTGGCCTTATTCATTCAGCGGTGCAACATCCTTTGGCCTGCTTTAGATCAACAGGAGCCACCAGTGTTGGGCAAAATTTTAGATTCGCGGTTCAGACCAAGCCTCAATTTTTATTTGTACAGGAAAGTCGTGGTATTAATTTACTCCGTTGTCCTTCATTGAATATTTTAAATGTTTTTATCTAAACAAGAATCACACTACTTGAAACGGTGTCACCTACACACACGTGAGATCTGTGGCTTAAATTCTCTGTTGCAATGAGGCAAAAGTCCTCACCCCAGAAACAAACCTGGTCTTGTGTCAAATGCCGATAAAGGAAATAAAGCATATTTATTAAGAACATCGAGTTCAACATCACAAACGTCCTCCTCACGTTTATTTTAACATTGTGCAAAGAAAGGCACAACTACAGCAAGAAGCCCCATAACTGCTGCTTTCCACAGCACTACCAACACCCAATACAGCAACATCCATTCATCACTTGCCACCAATACATTTAAAAATTAATTACGACCAGTAAAATATTTATATTTAATGAAGCGCTATGCTTCCTAATACGCAAGGTATTTACAGTTTCCTGGGAACACGGACACTGCAGAAGTAACGAGGTGACCCCCTGTTCCATCAAGAGGCATCCAAGGTGCTCATTGAGGTCTCTCAGGAGACTAGGCCCAGCTTTCGTATGAACAGTGGAGAGGGGTTTCAACACGTAGGTTTTCGCATCCAAGTGTCATCTTCCATGTTAGGTCGCTCGTTCAGCGTAATTTTCTATAAAGCCTTCGCCATGCGATATGTATGTTAAACTTCTTTCGCACCGTACATAGCCAACAGTGCTAATCGGAGGTACTGGGAAGGACAACAAACTTAAAAACAACAAGTGGGCGGGCATCTTCATTTCAACTCCTGCAGCTGCCCGCAGTAGTGCATGCAAAAGCTTGAGAGAATAAATGCTCAACATGTATCCAAACCCAGAAGACTCAACGGACAAGTTATTCACGGTGTGAGCACACGCCATGGAGGGCTGTGTCTGGGCCCCCTTGTACACGTGTGTGTGCGCACGAGGGGCCTCTATGTATGTGCTGTGATTCCGAGCCGTGTTGTAGCCAGCAGCAAGCTGACTTGGCCCTCGGAGGCCACGTCTGTAATGGATCGAGACGCCCGGCCCATGGACGTTCGTCCTTCCAGAGATTCCATCAGCTCTGCACCAGAGAGAAACAGGGGGAGGCGTTGTGATGGAGGTTGTGCACTGTGTATGTTATGAGTTCGGGTATGTGCTGAATCCACATGTGCGGTAAGCCCTCGCTTAACGTGTGGTATTCACACCACATTTTCACTATAACACAGTTCTTGCTTTCGGAAACACTTTTCGAACAATGCAAAACGTGCCCCTTATAACGCGATTTCTGCACGGTCGATGAACTACAGTCGTGAGATGTCAAATACCTCGCCTGGTATGTAGGAGGTCATCGGTTCGATCCTGACCCTGATGTCTGTTTATTTGGAGTTTGCATATTCTCCCTGTGGTAGTGTGGATTTTGCTCCAGGTCCTCCAGTTTTTCCCTCTATTTATAAACATGCGTTGAGGCTATTTTGCTGCAATACATTTCTAGAGAAGCCACTTCGTTGAGCTATTATTTGTGGCCAGATTACTTCTGAAAAAGAGATATACAGCTCATCGTACCTCGCCATGCTTCATTGTTACATTATTCATGGGAAATTGTTTTCGCTTAACGGATTTTCGCTTAATGCGGCACGTTTCAGGAACGCATCTACTGCTTTAAACAAGACTTACTACTACTGTATGTTGGTCTGGGTGTGTGCTGCGTGTATTTAGATAAAGGGGTGTATTTTATGTACTGTGTCAGTGTGTGTCATCTCAGTCAAACTATGGCATCTGGGTCTGTCCCATGACCTTCCAGCGAGCCTTCAACAGTTCATGTGGCCACAAGGTCCATTTGGCCTGACACAAGCACCGTGGCGATGACACCACTACTTGGTGGCGAATGGCGGTTGTTGGGAGAGGTTGTGCATTGGTTAGCATACTGCTCTGCGAACCCGGCGACCTGTGTTTGATTCCTGCTCACCGCAAACAATGGTGACTAATATCTAAATCGGTCCTGGGTTCCCTTAGGTTGACTTAACCTGAAATGAGTACCTAGTGTGGTATGTATAGATCAGCACTGGGGAGACAAAGGTGGCCAGGCATGGTGCTGGACATCCACTGCTTTGTGCCTTACTGGCTTTCATAGGTGCTCACTAACAGCACTTGCCCCAACATCCTGTGTAGGCTAGGGTATTTGTTGGTCTGAGCATGTGCACTGCAGGTGTGACTGGTCTGAGTGTTCTAAACATAGAGGGTGGGTATTTGTGTGTGTTCAATAAGCCGCGTACCTTCCACCACCCGATGATACGTGAAGTGCAAGTACAGCAGAGACAGCATGTGCAGTGAAGCGAGTGTCCCGCACAGTACCATCCGCTGGCGATAGCCCGGAGCCGCGATGCTAGCACCATCACCTGAAACCACCACCATAAAACCATCACGACATATAACCCTCGCCACCACAATACCATGACAGAAATATTTAACATTTCGGAATCTGCAGCCACTGAAAGTGTGGTCTCTATGGCCATGCAATACTGCTAGCACCTTCATTTCAACTTTTGAAGATGCCCGCAGTCATGCGTAGCAAAAGCTTAGGAGAAGAAATGCTCAGCATGGAGCCCAAACCAAAACGCTACACTTGGAACGGAGAACAAAACACTCTACATTTGTAAATAACACTGCCTTAAACCACAGAGGTTATGTGCTATAAGGGCCAATAACGGATGTTATTCACCGTGTGAACACTATGGTGAAACCCCTGAGTTGGCATCAACTGTGGACATGTCAGTGTGTTCTCTGAATATATGCGGAGTGCTCTCTACATGAGGCTTGCTCAGTGTGTGGTGTACGGCACTCGCCATGCGGAGGGCAGAGAGGCCCCGACGACGATCCAGAGCGAGAAGAAGAGGGCGTGCACGTGCACGTTATACGTGACCAGCAGCACACGCAGTGGCCGAAGAGGCTGTAGCCCTGTGAACATAAATGGGTCGGGGGAGGGGTGGTTGTGATGGCACGTCTGGAGGTGGTAATGTTTGTCGTGGAGGTAGCCATGAAGAATTTGTGGTTTGAATTTCATTGGATCTCTTGCGATTGTAAAAGTGCTGCTTGTAATGGCTGTGGAGGGGGTGGTGGTGATTGTGGGGGTGGTTGTGGTGGGTCGTTGGAGAGGAGGTTGATAGCTGTGAAAAGTGTGGTGGGTGTAGTTTGGGTGGTGGTCATTATGATTGTATATTGGAGGTTGTATTATTGGAGGTGGTGGCTGTGAAGCAGATGGTGATTATAGGGATGGTTGTTTAGAATGGGGGTGGTGGTGAGTGGTAGGCATAGTTTGGTGGCTGGAGCTGTGGTGACTGACAGTGGTTATAGTGGATCTTCATTATGCCTGTGGTGAATGTCTGGTTGTGGGGATGGTGGTGACTGTAAGTGGTTGCAGTGATGATCGTGGTACTATAGAGGCCATTACAATGAGCGCCAGGGTTTGACTCATGGAGATGCGTGTTCCGGTACGTAGGCCAGAAGGTAGAGTAGCCCGGAGGCGCCCAGCCAGTACCCCAGGCATGTGGCCAGGGCCGTGCCCATCAGCGTGCCCTCCCTCTGCATACACACAAACACACGCATGGGGTCACACTTAGGCCTCGCTCACAACTCGGCTACTGGGAACATAAGGCCCAGACCAAGTTAGCATTGAAGGTGGCCTGTGAGCGTACGAGTGGTGCGCCCCTTGCAGAGCCCACGATTATGGTGCCCGAGGTCTTCATGCCCTGCAGCAGGATGGCCACCAGCGTGAAGACGAGCATCAGTGGCCCGTACAACTCCCTCTCCACTCCCTGCAACCACACACACGCACGGACCCTAAACCATCAGTCGATAACCGAGGTGCCCGTGCATCATGCACACCTGTGGGGCGTAGCGGCAGTGGTTAGCACACTGTGCTAGGAACCTAGCGACCCGAGTGCACGGGAAGGGGCTGCTGTGCGCGGGGTGTACACACCTGGGGCCGGTTCATCTGGCGCTTGGGAATGAGCGACTGGAAGAGGCGTTCGCGCACCTGCGCGGGATCACGTCAAAGTATGGCCGCAGCAAGTCGATGTTGGCGTAGAAGGCGAAGGCCTTGGTTGCGCGCTCCGAGCTGCGGACAACACCTGCAGGGCACAGCAACAGACACTGCTCGGGCCCCCATGCCGACCCCGGACCCCAGTCTTAACTCGACTCCAGTCCTGACCAATACCTCAAGTTTTAAGTGGAACTTCGTTATAACGCAGATCCCGGTCCCAACTCGGAACTTTGTTATGATCCATATTTTACCAGATAAGGCCCACTGAGCTACATATCTTTTCAGTAGTGAACTGGCCAAAAAAATTGCCCAATTAAGTGGCTTATGTGGAAATGTTTGCAGCCAAATACTCTAAACGCATATTCTCAACGTGGAGAAAAAAAACTGGAGGCCCCGGAGAAAAGTCCACGTGACCACTGGGAGAGAGACGCACACTCCATATATACAGGCATCAGGGTGGGGATCGAACTCACGACCTGTGTACGAGGCGAGGGAGTTAACTTCTCGCCCAAGGGACATAATGACATCAGTTCAGAGGGGGCCCAAATGTTTGATTTGCGGAAGCGAAACGCGATTGCTCGAATTTAATAAAAATAAAACGTGGAAGGTAAACTTAAGCATTTTCATAAGAATTCATTAAATCGCGTTTTAAATATTTGTTCTTTTACACTGCTGTTGAAAACGTGGTGTTTGTCAAGGGGCCCCAATTTGTAGCTTTTGCCACCAGGGGGGCAAGCACCCCCTGCCCCACGCTCGTTCGGCTCCTGCCTCTGGGCCCCGTGACAGGCTGTCGATGCCGGCTGTACCTGTCCGACCACCTGTTTCCCGAGCTCCCTGTGGAGCCCCGAGATGCCCAGGAACTCCTCGTCCTCCCGCCGCCCCGCGACGGTCCCGCGCGGGTCCCCCGGCTCATCCACCTCCTCGAAGCTGGAGCCAGATGCGTTGTCAAGGTTCTCCATGTCGACAACGGCCGACGAGCCGGGCCGGGACCCTCCTGAGGGTGGGGGTCAAACAAGGGGGGGGGGACACACGACTCAGAATTATTGCAAGAACTCAGGGTCCCTCTACCCCCCACCCATCCCGAGTCGCATGAGACCCCTGGGCTCACGAGCGTGATTGCGCCACAGGTTTTGTCGAGATTGACCCGGTCGGTCCGGGCACTGGCGTCTGTTCGTGTGGCAGCTATTAAGTTTGAACCGGCATTGGTGTGTCGAGCTTAATGACCGGATCGCCGCACGGTTTTGTACGGGGCGAGTCCTGAGAGATGGGTCTGGGCAAAACATTGCGACCCTCACCCCTACCCACCACCCTGCCACTACTCCTCACCCCGACCCACCACCCTGCACTACTCCTCACCCGAGCAGAGGGGGTCCCGTACGCGTCCCACGTCTTCTCCTGGCCCGTGCTGTCCGCCATGGGCGAGGGCGATCGCGCTGAGCGAGGGGTCCGGGTGGGTGCCGCTGAGCTCCCGCTGGGGGGTCCGGGTCCACGTGTCCAGGAACTCGCGACGTCAACACGGACGCGGAAGTCGTGACGTCACCGCGGTCAGCTGACGGCTCGCGTCACGTGACCGCTGGCAGCTCGTTGAGGACAACGGCGGCGGTCGGGCAGCAGTGGAGAGAGCATCCCCCATGCGGACCGCGACGAGCAACGCGCAGAGCCGGGGGCGCCCAGGTAGGCCGGGTCAGGGGCCACTGACTGGGCAGAAGAAGAAGGCGATCCACTCGGGTCGCAGAGTCCCTTGATTCTTAAATTCGCTGTCGTCTCTTGCTAGCCCGTCTCCCGTGTTTCCCCGTGTGTCTCCATGTGTGTCCCGTGTATCTCAATGTCTCTGCGTGCCCGTGTCCCCATGTGTCCCCATGTGTGTCCCCGTGTATCTCAATGTCTCTGCGTGCCCGTGTCCCCATGTGTCCCCATGTGTGTCCCCGTGTATCTCAATGTCTCTGCGTGCCCGTGTCCCCATGTGTGTCCCCGTGCGTCTCCATATCTCTGCGTGCCCGTGTCCCCGTGTGACCCCATGTGTCACCACATGTCTCTTGAATGCCTCTCTCCGTGTCCCTGTGTCTAGGCCTCGGCAAGGTAAGGTAATTTACCCTTTTTACCGGGTAAAAGGGTAAAGGTAAAGGTGTCGACATGCCAAGGGGTAAAGGGTAAAGGTAGCTTGGAAGAATTACCCGGTAGGGTAAAGGTAGCGCGAAGTGTTACCCGGTAAATACGGCGCCTTGTTTACCGCTAGAAGCTCCGTGGCGCAGTCCGTGGCCTCCATTTAATAAGTAATATTTTTTAAAAATTAAACACACACTTGTATTACATGTACGAGTATGGCAGAACTCCACTACTCCAGGAAGTGGCCCCGAAGCTTTCCATAACGTAAGGGGACCGTGGCCAATTACAATTAGACCCAAGCCGAAACATAACAAAAAAGATTGTGTAAAAACATATTGTTTATTACAGAATATAGTGTTGTCATCAGACATAAGTATACCAAGTTTGCAGTCGATACCACATTGGGAAGTGGGTTAAAATTGAGTTACAAGATTTGAGGATACAACAACGACAACAACGGACAGAGTAAGTTCAAAGAAAGCGTGTAAAATTGGAATCATCGAGAGTATTCTATATGAATAACGCGCTCTACCTATAGCATTTACCGTTATAAACCTTGTTCATGTGTAGTAGTACCCAGTAATTACCCTGTAATCGGGTAGTTTGTATGGGTAAGGGTAAAAGGTAGGGTAGAGTGAATGTATTGTGGTAAGGTAAAAGGTAGGTAAAGGTAGGCTCGTTTTTTTACATTTTAACTTTTACCTTGCCGAGGCCTAGCTGTGTCCTTAACCATGACCCCTTGTCTCGTTTCGTCTCCGTGTCACGGAGCTGTACACATCGCCTTGCCCGCCTTGTTTCCGATATCCCGTGTGGCTCGTGACCGACTCCCTTGGCTTGACCTCACTCAGCTCCCCGTGTGGCCCCGTGTGGCCCCGTGCCGCAGGCCCCTGGTCTGCCTCTCGCTGCTGGCGCTGCTGCTGCTGGAGGCGAGGCCAGCCAGGGCTCCGTGCTGCTGCTGGAGCCCGATCAGCCTCTCGGGTAACAAAGACAAAGTACCCCCCCCCTTATAGCCTTAACAGACTATTGGGGCAAGTGCTGTTAGCGAGCGCCTTTGAAGGCCGAGAAGGGGGTGGGTGGCCAACACCACGCACAGAATACAAATTGCGGCTGAGTCGACCTAGGGGTGAACCAGGACTGATTCAGGTAATCGTCACTGGTGTTGGTCGTGAGCGGGAATCAAACTTGGGTTTCCAGCTGCGTTGTGCGCTAACTGCTACACTACCCCACCCCTATCGCCCCATCACTTCCCCCTCATACCCCTCCATCACCCCCCCCCCCATCTGCATCCGCCCCCATCACTCCCATCCCCCTATCCCTCCTACACCCTATCACCCCCATCCCCCCATCCCCACCCCTATTCCACCCCCTCCAATGCCCGCCATTCGCCACTAAGTGACGTCCCACAGCGCCCGTGCCAGGCTAGGTGCACTTTGAAGCCACGTGAAGTGTCCAAGGCTCGCCGACAGGCGGGTTCGGGACAGACCCCAGGTGCCATGGGTTGGCTGAGATGACCGGTAGATGCACCACCAGCTGTAGCCCCTACTGTGCCAACTTGCTGCACTTTAGCCGCCTGTCACTCTGATCCCCCCNTCACCTCCTATCCCCCCCTCACCTCCTATCCCCCTCACCTATCCCCCCTCACCCACTATCCCCTCACCTCCTATCCTATCGCCCTAACCCCCATCCCCCCATCCTCCCCTACCCCTATCCACCCCATCCCCCCATACCCCTATCCCCTCCCGACCTTATCGCCCCATCCTCTTCCACCCCTCTCCCCCAAACCACTCCTCCTCTTTACCCCCCCACCCTCCCGGTCGTCCGCACCCCATCCCCCCACCCTTCCCCCCACCCTTCCCCTCTCTGCCCTAACGCGAAGAGCCACAGCAGCGCCCACTAGCAGTGACGGAGTGATTATTGTGCTGATGGTAGTGGTCGTGTGATGATCGTGACGGTGGTGGTGATGATAGTTCACATGATTGCACTGATAGTTAAAATAATATCGATAGTTGAGAGTGGTGTCGTTTATGGTCTGATGATTATTGTGGTGACGATGGTGAGATTTGTGCTGGTCGTGATCATGGTGGTGGTGGTCACTGGCAGAGCCAGTAGGGGGGTTTGGTGGCACATGCCCCCCCAATGATCCGATCAAAATCCCTAATTTCGATCGGATCATTGGAGTTTATTATAACTAGCTTTACTGCCCGGGGCTTGGATTAACCACGCCCGGCCGCCTTTGTCTCCCTAGTGGCGATGTTCACACACCACACCAGTTACTCGTTTGAGGCTGAGTCGACCTAGGGGGCCCAGGACCAGTTAAAATAATTGTCACCGGTGGTGGCCGTGAGCGGGAATAGAATCCAGGTCGCCGGGTTCGTAGCGCAGGCGCTAGCCACTACACTACCGCTCCCCACACACACACACGCGCGTCCATAGGTACACGTACACGCGCTTGCTGCAGACACACGCAACTTTCAGGGTGCGTACGGCAGTAAACGACTGAAATAATAAAGCAGCAATGCTGCGCGAAGAACGCCTTAGACCTGCAACACATTTGTATGGCACTTTACTCGCGGAGGTTGGGGGGGGGGGAGTGACATGAGCAGGCACACTGTGTTACTCTTCCACATGCGCGGGTCACATGACAGATGTTTTTTCATAATTTTTGTAAGGTGTACAGTCTGGAAAGTACCCACATGGCAAATTTCAAGTTTCTTGCATGTCGAGAAGTACGCTAAACATTTTTAACAGACACACATAATCACAAATTTCCCTTTTATATATACATAGAGATAAATCGGCATTTTGCAACCCCCACTGCCACTGTGTAGCATATTATTACATGCCAGGGACTCTATGAGATGATAGCACAATAGTCCATAATTGGCAATAAGTAGCGGCAAAGCAGTTATAAGTGACTCACAGAATTGTGCGCAGTTGCGTATACAGTACACGACTTCCCTGAAGGCATTCACCTTAAGCGAGCGCGATGCCGATCACACGCTGTTCGAATTCGACCCTTGATCAATGGCTGCGCCATCGCCGCACATGCGTCGAATAAAAATCAAGGGACATGTCCTTACTTACTAACAACTCCTCTATCAGTTTTCATTGCTGGAGGGGTTGCCCCCCACCTGAAAATCCTGGCTCCGCCATTGGTGGTGGTGGTAGTCCGTGGCATCTGTGTACACACACAGTGTCCATGCAGCGGGGCAGTCCCTTATGGTTTTGATGTTTGTGTGGTGGTGTGGTAGATGTGATGATGTTGGTGACCCGTGGTGTACGTGTGTGCACACATGCAGGGCCCCAGATGGGTGGCATCCCTGGGCGATGTGGCCCCCGACTCGGAGGTGGAGTTGACCTTTGCACTGAAGCAGCAGAACGTGGAGGCTCTTCTCGCTGTGGTGGATCGCGTGTCTGACCCGACCTCGGAGAACTATGGTGACAAAGATCCCCGTATAGCCTTTAACACTGTTGGGGCAAGTGCTGGTAGCGAGCAACTATGAAGGCCGGCATGGCCAGTACCACGCCCGGCCGCCTTTGTCTCCATCGTGGCGATGTTTACATGTCGCACCGGGTACTGATTTGAGGCCCAGTCAACCTATGGGGGCCCAGGATTGATTCAAATGATCTGCACTTGTGTTGACCGTTAGTGTGAATCAAACTTGTGTCGCTGGATTTATTGCGCAATGCGCTAACCGCTGCACGACTGCTCCCGCACACACACGTGCTCACTTGCTCATACACTCGCGTGCTCTCGCTCGCTTACACATTTGTTTACATACTCACATACACATACTCACAAATCGCACACTCGCTGCCAAACTCTCTCTCACCCCGCCGCACTCACCTGGGTGAGTGTCAGCCTCTGCTAAAGAGTTTCCGCAGACGCCACCTCTTTAGCAGATGTGGCCATGACGATGACTCCGCACCGTTAACCTGTGTGTGGCGCAGGCCGTCACCTGTCGCTGGACGAGGTGGGGGAGCTGGTACGTCCGAGCGAGGAGACGGAGCGCACCGTGCGGAGCTGGCTGGCGGTGCACGGGGTGACCCAGTGTAACTCGGTGCTCACGCACGACTTCCTTCTGTGCTCCATGTCGGCTCGGTAAGCGACCCGCCCGGCACAGCTTCAGTTTAGCCGCGATGGCCACCACCAAATCTACAACCACCTCCACTCTTCACAGCTACCACACCTCAGATTAGCACAGTTGGCTACGTACGGTGCAAAAGAAGTTCAACGTACATACTCACATACCACCTCCTCTACAACCTCCAGTACCCTCAGAACCACCTACAATCAACGTTTCATTGAAACCCGGTCTGTCTGGGCTTGCAGCGATCCAGAAAATATTTCCACCCCAGCACACCCCATCCAGTATTGGTTTGGTTTACTGGTTTATTAATGCCACAGGTAAAACCTATTTGGCAATGAATGTCCATTTTTCAATGGGAACCTGGTTACACAACTGAAACCTAGTTATCGCAAAAAACCTACGTGACTTTACCGAAAAAACCTAAGAATATGAATCCTTGCAGTCACGAAAGCTTCAAATCTAGAACTAAGAACAACTGTACATGGTCAAGCTCCTAATGGAAATGTCGTGCATCAACCTGGTGCAACCAGTGCAAAAAATACAAAGTACTAAAAGTGGATAATAAAAATGAAAGTTATACCTCTCTGTGGCTACTACCAATCACGTGCCACCTATTCCACCTGTGACCCTGCCCCCCTGGACATAATGTAGGCCGAGTTCCCACCATCAACCAGAACCCACACGCAGGGTAGGGCAAAATACAAACAATTTAGAAATTTAGGAAATTAACCATGTCTTGTTAATTTGGGTAAAAATTGCAAGTACTTGGTGTGTAATTTAAATACCAACCACATATCGATGTGCCCTTTTTGCCAGTATCAAAATTATGAAAAAATAGAAATACGCTTTACAATTATTGGCAATTATTGCCAGAAAGGATAAAGCGTATTCTTATTTTTCATCATGAACCACATATTACAATCGTAATGACATTACATATTTACATTGCTTTTAAAGTAGATCCTGCCCATCTCTGCCAGCACGGTGCCATTTGTCTGCCTGGGCAGAGGCCCACAACGATTGTTGACTTGGCGAGGCCCAGCCAGGGTTGACCACGATCTTCCCGGCTCGCTCGCCTGTGGCGACAGGGCTGCGTGCCTGTGATGGGAGGTTTCCTCTCCGCGATGGCGGTGGAGGGGAGCGCTCCGTGTGGAGGTGATGATTAGCCGAGTGTTCGGCACCACGTGTTGTGGCTGCTTGCAGGGTGGCACACCGCGTGCTCCCGGGAACGCGCTTCCAGCGGTTTGAGCGCGACGACGGGCACACGGTGGTGCGCTCCCTCTCCGCCTACACGCTGCCCACGTCGCTCGCCGCTTGCCTCGATTTCGGTATGAGCCGCCGACGTCGCGATTCACCCACCACAAAAACACGAGAGGAACTTTGCTGAAGTGAAACCCCACGCCGGTAACGTCTACCGCTTTACCGATACCATCTGACTTCCACATCCTTCACTGGAGTCACAACGCACATTTAGCTGCGTTCAGAGTTTGTTTCGCCAGTGATTTGGAGTTCGCTAAGCTTTGCTCAGAAAACGTGCTTTTCTAACCTCGTTTAACTAACTTTCCCCTCAATGCCTGATTTAACATTTTATTGTTGTCAGCGACATACATCCCAGGTTAGATTGGCTATAATTACCTGCTTTGGAAACGGATTATTTTAGAACTCATCACATCAGCCGAGGTTTCGGCTTCCCTTCCCACCCCTCTCACTCTCTTTCCCAATTGAAACTCAAAGTTTTACTTTGCCCGCACGGCGGGGTTTATTGTGAATATTTTATAGTTAAGAATCGGCTTGGTGATTTGTCGACCAATGCTTATTTCCTATGATTAGACTCGCCTCTGCCGTAGGAATATGGAATTTACACACCAGTTTAGGGCTGTAAACAGATGAGCACCACTTCCACGGTTAGTGAGTAGGACATCGCTTTGATCATTTATGGTTTCGATAGAACGCTTGTGGATAGACTCATGCTGACCGCATGTTAACAGCATCGTACGCGTTTGTGCATGTGTGTGTTTGCGTGTGTGTGTGCCTACATGTGTGTGCGTGTGTGTGTGCGCATGTGCATGCGCGCATCAGTTGGGGGGGTCCACCGTTTCCCGTCGTGGCACCCCCGCGGCGTGCGGATCCCACCCCTGCACGGCGGGGCTGCCCCCAACGTGTCGTTCCACCTGGGCGTGAACCCCAGCGTCCTGCGGCAGCGCTACAACCTGAGCGCCGCCGACGTCGGCTCCCACCCAACAACAGCCAGGCGGTGGCGCAGTGCGAGCGGCGCGCACACACCACTCGGCTCACGGCAGACACCACCGTCTCCCACCTATTGCGGAAAGGAATGCGGTCTCACGTACAACTGTTCCCCCACGCGAATCTCAAAACGTAAACCCAAACTCCGAATGATAGTCTTACCGTAAGCCCCAATCCCGAACCACTAAATCCTAGCTATAACCGCTAACCCTACATCCTAACTCCTAAACCATAACCCTGACTCCAATTCTAGACTCTAACCCTAATGCCTCACCCCAAACATGAAACCCTATACATAAAGTCTAACTCTAACCCCTCATCCTATACCATTAGCCTAATCTCAAACCATTATCCCTAACCCTAATCCCGAAACCTAACTTCTAACCCTGAACCTAACCCTGAACCCTCTCTCTAACCTTATATCTTAACCCCAGACCATAAGCAATAACCCTAACCATACATTCCAGACCCCATCTCGAACCCTAAACCATACCTCCTGACCCCTAACATGTTAACTCCACACACAAACTTCAGGAACCATGCATGAATATGAGATCAACTGAAACCAAACGAAGCTTTTTGGTTGGACGAAAATCTGGTCTGTGATTGGTTTAAAATCTGCGGGGGGGGGGGGCGGCAGTGCTAGGGGCTCGGTTCTGCAGCGATGGAAGTTTCCGCTTGGCTGACTGACAGTTGAGTTCGCGCAGCTGAGTGTGGTCCCCTGCAGCAGCCACGCAACCTCTCATCCCACCCATCCCCTTCGGCGCAGTTCCTGGATCAGTACTTCCACGCGTCGGACCTGTCGGAGTTCATGGCTCTGTTTGGGAAGGGCTTCCCACACCAGAGCCGGGTGAGCCGGGTGGTGGGGCCCGACCAAGGCTTCCGCGCCGGCCTGGAGGCCAGCCTGGACATCGAGTACATCATGAGTCTGGGTGCCAACATCTCCACCTGGTTCTGGAGCACTCCAGGTACCCTAGCAGTCACAGTTGCGGTCTGTGCTTGCTTGTGCGATATGTTACGGTGTAGTGACGCGGTATAATGTGATGGTAGCATTTCCTATTCTCATACCTACTTTCAATAGTAGAGCATTTTGGGAGGTGGATGGGTGGCGCTGAGGTTTCGGCACTGAGACCCTGGGTTTGAATCCAGGTAGCCGCTTGAGATTAAACCACATGCATGATCTCAGCCTGGTCACCAATGACTGCATCACGTGAATGTATTACTCTCGTGTGGCAGGGTAGAGCTGCCCCTTGCTGTGTGAATCAGAGGTCACTTGAAGGGATCTCAGAACGAGCTCTGGAGTCTGTGCTTCTCCGGACAATTCCGTCGTGGGTTCTCCATCTTGTGTCGTTACGCCGAGAGCACGATCGGGATAAATATTTGGGGAAAAGACAAAATAAAAATAGAGGAGGGTATGGGGCTGAGCTGGTTAGTGAGCGAGCGGGGGCGGCGAGTGGAGAATGAGCCATCTCCGCAGGCCGGCGCGAGACGCAGGAGCCGTTCCTGCAGTGGCTGTTGGCGCTGAGCAACACGTCGTCCGTGCCGTGGGTGCACACGGTGAGCTACGGCGACGACGAGGACAGCCTGTCTCGCGCGTACATGACGCGCGTGTCCAACGAGCTCGCCAAGGCCGGCGCGCGTGGCATCTCCGTCCTCTTCGCGTCCGGTAAGCGTTGTAGGGAGGGGTGGTCGGGGGCGGTTAGCATTCCCGCCGCCACCATGCGTGCATGTGACTCTGTGTGAGGTACACCGTGTGAATGACCCATCTGTGTCTGTGTGTATGACCCCGTCTGTGTGTGACCCCATGTGTGGAAGCTACACACAAAGCTTTGTCTTCTCAGCCACAGTCATGCCCTCTCTTCTCTATGCTTGTGAAACGTGGACCCCTCTGATAGAACATCTGTGCCGGTTATTAACATTCAGGCTGGCCTCACACAATCCATCCTGGGTTTAACCAGGCTGGATTGTGTGAGGAGCTCACATCCTTGAAAGATCTGGACACATTCCCATCAGTGAGCTCCTCGAACAGACAAGGCTGCATTGGCTGGGTCATGTAGTCCACATGCCCAGCCATCGCATGCCCAAGCAGCTTCTGTTTGGCCGGATAGAGGGGGCTAAATGCCACGACATGGCTGGAAAAGAGGTGGACTGATACGGTATGGGAGGATGTTGACCTGAGTTGACTTGCCAAAGACTGGCACGAGCGGTGTCAAGATCAGCCTCTATGGAGGAGGCTCATGAAGGATGCTACTAGACAGCTGGAGGGCAGAGGAGCGATGCTTGCAACAATGAGCAGAGCACCGGGCTAACAGCAAGTTGACACAGGAGAGAGCACAGTTGGTGCATCTGCCAGTCATCTCAGTCAACCCTGGCACCTGGGTCTGTCTCGTGACATTCTGTCAGCTAGTCTTTGACACTTCACATGGCCTCAAAGTGCTCCTAGCCTGGCACAATTGCCGTGGTGACGTCACCGCCACTTGTGGCGATTGTGGTTACCGCACTCCAAACCCGTGCCTAAGTTCGATTCCTGATCGTGGCCAACGTAGGTGACAAATATCTCCCCTAGATCTACTCAGTCTTAAATGAGTACCTGCTCCGATATGTAAACATCAGTATTGGGGAGACAAAGGCAGCTGAGCGTGGTTCCGGCCACACCAATACTGGCCTTAAAAGGTGCTTGCTAACAGCACTTGCCCCAACAGCCTGTAAAGGCTATATGGAGGTCTTTGTCTGCGAGCCCACGTGTCCGTGACCCGTGGGCATGCCGCTGCATTACAGGAGATTCAGGCGCCGGCTGCCGAGAGGTTTCCAAGGATGTGGACACCTTCCGGCCCAGCTTCCCAGCCTCCAGGTGCACCTCGCGCGCGATCGTCTGTCCCCTGCGAGTCCAGTTTGCTTCAGAGAGGACGTTTGGGAATTATTGCGCCGAGAGTTTAAATCTTTTGAAAACCGAATGATCCACACTTATGAACGCGAAGCCGATGGTACCGCTGTTTCGAGTGAAGTATCTTCAGCTCTGTTACCTATGCTCGTGTGATGTGTGTTTTGGGGTTTTCCGGCACCCCATGTGTGTGGATTTATTACCAAAACCCTTTCAGCATATCCTTGAATTGGCAAGTTACAGCGCTGTAGAAGTTGTCATTATTATCATAACGACCTGCCACACAGACATGGTCGATGGTGAGTGGTGATAAGTGGTGGATGTAGTGTGTTGTGCGGATGATGATGAGTGCGTGTGTGCGTTGTCCACGTGGCTCTACAGTCCGTACGTCACCACAGTGGGGGCACCTCCTTTAAGGACCCCTTCAAGGTCACGGAGGAGGTCTCGGACTACATCAGCGGCGGTGGCTTCAGCAACGTCTTTGCACGGCCGCCCTACCAGGTGATTCTATTCACTGCCTCCGTCCGACTCACGTGGGAGCACAGTCGTGTGGTGGTTAGCGCCCCGCGCTACGAACATCGCCACCCGAGTTCAATTCGCGCTCACAGCCAACACCGGTGACGATTATCTGAACCGGTTCTGGGCCTCCCCTAGGTCGACTCAGCCTCAAATGAGTACCTGATGCAATCTGTAAACATCGCCACGGGGGAGACAAAGGCGGCCGGGCGTGGTGCTGGCCACCCACCCCTCGCGTGCCGTGCTGGCTTTCATAGGTGCTCGCTAACAGCACTTGCTTCAACAGTCTGTGAAGGCTACACGGGGATCTTTGCCTCTGTGTGTGCGCATGGCAGGAGGTCGCCGTGAAGCGCTACCTGGCGAACACGAAGCCCCTGCCGCCGGCGTCCTACTACAACACGAGTGGGCGCGCCTACCCGGACGTGGCGGCACTCTCCAGCAACTACTGGGTGGTCGCCAACCTGGTGCCCATCCCCTGGGTGTCCGGCACATCGGTGAGATGCAGCGGGACACGAGCGGGGGCTGCGGGGGCTGGGGGGGCTGGGACGTGGGGGTTCTGTGACTGCGGGACCACACTCACCGCTGGACGATGATGATGCTCAATTTATTTTTCTTTCTCATTTTATTTTGGTTGTAAATGAGACTCTCTTAGTCTCTTCAGTTCTCACCTGGTTAAAACAAAATAAACTAAACTTTACTACACTTACTCTTTGGTTCTTTTGGTAAAGTCACGTAGAAAGAAAATAAATTAAATAGAATGAGACGTTTCGATTGCAACACAAGCAGTCGCCATCAGGAAGAACTACATTTGAGAGAGAGACAAAACACAGACACGGAGACACACAGACACACAGAGAGAGACAACACAGAGACACATAGAGACACAACATAGACACACAGAGACCCAATGCCTCTGTGTCGTGGCCTTAAATAGAGAGTGAGGGGTGGGGGGGCAGAGAGAGAGGTGGTCTGCTGGAGCAGAGAAATTAGCATGTCAATGAGAGAGCTGTGTGGAAATCCACCCCGCGGCGGCAGGGGAGAGAAAGACCCAGCAAGTCTGGTATTGAGAGAACAAACTTAGCAAATTTTTGTAAATGTAATGCAATGCAATGCAACGCGGAGAGTCGGGTAACACACAGTTAACGCATAGCCTGGTTGATTACGTTCTCCAAAGATTGCTAAATCAGAGCTGTGTGGGAAAATGTGGTCGTGCGGGTTGAAGATGGGGATTATAGATCTCGGAGCATAGTAAGTCCAGCAGTGGATTTTGCTATCCTGTTCTACTGCCCTTCTGCCCACCGCTATCCCTGCAAGTCTGTTGCCGATAACAATATGACGAGTAGAGTGTGTGGTCACCTGTCTGAGCACTATCCAGGCACTACCCTGGGTGTGTGCCAGATGATTTGGTCAAAGGCACTCTTGGTACCCTCTCTGGCCTCTAGCATTCTACCCAGAATCCCCTGCTGTAAGAAACCCCCTCCACTGACTCTATGGATGAGCACGCTTCCTCGCCCCAGTTGTTCAGCGTTCTTGCCCGCTGTCTGCGCCCGCAGGCCTCGACGCCCGTGTTTGGCGGGATCGTGGCGCTGGTAAACGACCACCGCCTCCAGCATGGCCTCCCAGCGCTCGGCTTCCTCAACCCCTCCTGTATGCACTGGGCAACGGCCGGGGGCCAAACACCGCCATTTACGACGTGAGTGCCACTCATCCCTTCGCCCTCCTGCCCTGCCCCCTCCCGCCAGGGCCCCCCACGCGTTCGCTCAGCCGGTCTCCCTTTGTGTTTTCCCGTTGTACCGCGCGTCGTTCGCTATGACGACGATTCGCTTTGGTTTCCAAAGCGGCGCCCAGAACGTGGGGCCAAAGGTCGGACATCAGCGGAATGACATGCTGGCAAAGGCAAAGACCTCCCCGTATAGCCTTAACAGACTGTTATATGAAGGCGGCACTGCACACGAAGGGGTGATTGGCCAACACCACGCCTGGCTGCGTTTGTCGCCCCAGTGGTGATGTTTACACACCACACCAAGTACTCATTTGAGGCTGAGTGTCGACCTAGGGAAGGGCCATGACATGTTCAGATAATCGTCACTGGTGTTGGCCGTGAGCGGGAATCGAACTCGGTTGCTGGGTTTGTAGCGCAGCGCGCTAAGCTGGTCACAACCCAAACAACACGCATCTGCAGAGAGCCACACGGCAGCGAACCGCATGGCAGCACGACCCCGAACGCCTCTGCATTCGTTCGTTTGAGCCACACCGCCGATACGTGAGCGCGGTGCTTGTGGTGCGATCTTGCCTGTGCAGGTAATGTCTGGGTGCCACCTGGGCTGCCTGGACGAGCAGAGCCAGCTGGTGGGCTTCTGTGCCACGCCAGGGTGGGACCCGGTCACGGGCTGGGGGACCCCCAACTACCCGGCGCTGCTCAAAGCGCTGCTCAGAGGGACCGCCCGGCAGTGACGCACGCGGACGTGCGGGGGCGGCTTCACGACCTTAACGCCTACACAGCTCGCACTCGCCATCGCGCTACAGGCTTACCACAGTCCCACGTGCTCACACACTCCCACGCTCTCACCGGGCTGTCACTGACGGACTCGCACGCTCACCACAATCGCACCGAGGTACTCCCACACTTCGCCACGATCACACTGTTATACACTCACACAATCCCAATGTCACGTCTTACAAAACCATACACACAGACTCGCACTGCACACACGCACAAAATACTTTCAAACACTACCTTGCAAACTGCCTCCTAGCCACTGTGTCATGTTATTAAGCAGTCTTTGGAACTGCAGAATTTTTGCCTGATGCCGCTCCTGGCCCCTGTATTCACGTGCATGCCACCGTGTGTGTGATTTCCTCATGAAGCCGGTCAGGGCTCCCACGAATCCTTAAACGCAGCACATTGAGTCCGGGTCACCACATCCATGTTGAAAAGCCACAGCAAACCTGCCGACCTAACCCATTTCAGCGTGAGGCTACCGATCTTTAAACCAATTTACTGCGGACTGGTTATCGAAGCAAATCGTACTGCTTTGTACATTTTTCTTAAATTACATTTATCTTTGAAATCAAGATTCGGCAAAAGGGTTTAGCGATTGTAGCGTTGTGGTAGGGCACGGTGCGTGCAGCTGCTGTTAGATCGGCGGCACTGCCACAGGTGACACCTACACCAAGCCCCAACAATCGCTCAGTCAGCCCCGAGGTCAAGCGGTCGGAAACCAAAACAATAGCCATTTTTTTCGAATTTGGAAAAAAAAACACCCTCAATATTCTAGATTTGAAGTTTTCGTGACTGCAAGGATCCATACTCTTTGGTTATTTCGGTAAAGTCACGTAGGTGGAAATAAAAAAAAATAACTAAATTAAATCACAACGTTTCGGAGGCAACACAAGCGTCCGTCATCAGGTGGGACAACCACAGCAACAACAAAACCCAGAATTACTGTCGTGGGCAGTCATTCAGTTATTTTTTTGCTGTGGTTGTCCCACCTGATGACGGAAGCTTGTGTTGCCTCCGAAATGTCGTGATTTAATTTTTATTATTTTATTTTACCTACCCT
The DNA here is from genome assembly GCA_018977245.1 of Lethenteron camtschaticum. Taxonomy (NCBI): domain Eukaryota; kingdom Metazoa; phylum Chordata; class Hyperoartia; order Petromyzontiformes; family Petromyzontidae; genus Lethenteron; species Lethenteron camtschaticum. The sequence continues at coordinate 5,013,865 of MU249595.1, read as the reverse complement.
CAATATATCAAGAGCACGTGATTATGAGACGATCCTTAATAAAGAACGTCAGGAAACAATCCTTAAAAACCCGCATGCGGCTCCAGAGCCACAGGTTGCCGAGTGTCGTGGCCTCGCTGGATGAAGACTGCAGTTTGAACTGGGCGCGTCTGGCCTCGTTCATTATTGACATCCAAACACATTTCCAATTCTCCGGCTGTCCAAGGCTTGACTGGACATGCTGTGAATTTGCATGCCTTCCTAAACCCTGGTGGGGATGAACGATCTCAGCTGGTGAAGGTCTGAAGGGACAGTGGCCAGGGCCGCACTACCGTGGACCTGCTCGGGGCGCATTCGATGATGAGGAACTGCTTCTTGTCCGCTGGCTTTTGCAGACACACTCGTTTCTTCTCCTGCCTCGGGTAACGTTGGTTTGCGCCGATGTAGATGTTTATACTTGACGGGATTTAACGGAGGTGTGACCTCTGGGGTGGTGGTGCGATTCGAGACTACGCAATAAAAGCTAATTTGTTGGGTGAAAGATTTTACATTTTGTTCACCTGGGAAAATCCTTCCAACTCTTGCAGGAGGTCCCTTCCAAGTTTGCACACGAGGGGCGACAATTGCTGTTTTCCCCTTCTCGGGCTTTGCGAGTACAGTCAGGAACTAATTGTTCAAATTTAGATCCATGCTTTTTATAACGTCAAGCGACCAGCAACAAACAGCACCATCAGGGTGTAATAAGGAGTTAACTCAATACACATTTTGCATACATAGGTAAAGCCTACAGAGGCTGTTGGGGCAAATGTTGTTCGACAGCACCTATTAAATTATAAGCATGTTTTTTTATTTTACCAGATAATGCCGAGTAAAAAAGCTTTTTCAGCAGCGACCTTGCCACAAATGATAGCCCAACAAAGTCGCTTGTCACGTGGAACTGGATAGCAGGCAAATACTCTGAACACACCTTGATTAAACACATTCCTGCGGAGGGAGCTGGTAGGAACGTTGGGTTGCTCGGTCAATGGCCAGGGTCAACGGCGGCGTGGTGTATTCCGCAAATATGCCCGACTGTGAGGGCGGGCACAAGCCGGCGTGAGTAGGTTAAACGTTGAGTTGTATAAGGGCACCACGGGGTGACCAGCCCCTCCCCACCCAGCCCCACCCCCATCCAGCCCCTCCCCACCCAGCCCCTCCCCACCCTCCCCACCCAGCCCCTCCCTGCACGACGGACGGACGGACACAATAATCCCATGTGGGCTGGTGTAACCAGGAGGTTCCTACCAGTATTAATGTGGAGAGAAAACCAGAGGATCCGGCGAAAAATCCACGTGACCACGGGAGAGGCACGCAAACTCCAAATATACAGCGGGCGTCAAGATCACATACCTGTGAATAAAACAGTTTATCTGTATTCTTGTGCAGGGAAATTGAGTTTTGAGGTCCTTAGGGGCCGTTGATAAATGACGTCACGCACCTAGGGGGTGGGGGGGGGGTCAGACGTTTGTGACGATGCGTGATATAGACAACACGTTCTACTTAATTAAATAGACTTTTTAATAAATGTTTTCTACATCAGAGTGCAGCGCCACATTTAATACGCACTACAATGACAATAGTTTAAAGCGATTTAAAGCATGGTTTATTTTCAAAATGGAAATATGGTTTTGGTGGAGGGGGTGCAGAGCTTTGTGACGTCATATTTGAGGGGGGGGGGGTCTGACTTTGTGACGCCGTGTGACAAGGGGGGGGGGTCAAAAATCGTCCAAAATCACGTGACGTCATTTATGGACGGCCCCATACGGCGTATAGCCGTTTCAATAGGGCAATTATACAGGTAGGAACAACAGGTTCCACAGTGCCCACCAGGGATTATTTGTCTGTCGTGCATATTTGTCTGTCGTGCACGAATGCGCTGTCCAACCAAGTTCCTACCTGCCCACTCCGAAGGAACGTGTTTTTTTTTGTCAATTTGTGATGGGATTTTGTAAGATGAACGTTGAGATTTGTAAGGGCACGGGTGACCAATAAGGTCCGAATTGTTCTGTAATATAGGAGGCACCGATAAGGGGTTGGCAGATATGGGATCGGGACCTCCTGCGTACCAGGCGAGATAATATAACATCTCATAGCCACCGTGGCCGCCGGCGCGACAGTGCTGATGTTTGCGAATGGCACCAGGTACACGCACAACAACAACGACGACGACCCACCAAGAGACGGCGAAGTGACCTGCGGAGCGGTGGCTGTGGCCGGGACCACGCCGGGAGGAGACCAGAGACTCATCGACGGGGGTGCAGGAAACGGCGAGCGAAGGTCACGGGAAGCCTTGACCCGCGAGTGGCGACGTGAGAGTGGCAAGGAGGCGACTATAATCACGACGTTTCGGAGGCAACACAAGATCCCGTCTGTGTTGCCTCCGAAACGTCGTGATTTAATTTAATTTGTTTTATGTTTTCACCTACGTGACTAGACCGAAAAAACAAAGAGTATGGATCCTTGCAGTCACGATAACTTCGAATCTAAAGGAGGCTCCTGTGATACGGTGTGGGGGTTTGCTCCCCCACGCAAAATCAATTAATTGTCGCGATTCTTGATCAAGAGTCGCAAGAGGACTTTGCTGTTTTTCCCAGGATTTTTCTGTTGCCTGTAGTCACTTGAAGATGTTTTTGTTCATGTTTTTGTTTTGTTGCGGTTGCACCCGAGTCAAGAGGCACATGGCTCACAGGGTTATACCTAATCAATGAAACTGAAAACTGAAACAGAAGAGCCGATTTTCTTGGGTTAAAGGCGACTGAATATAGCGGCCCCAGTGGCTGGAGAGGCTCACACGACGCCACGGGCACATTGTACATCACTGGTCGTTATTCCACTGCTGGATGAGGCTCTTCTCCACACGCTGCGCGACTGTTGGCCATACTTCACCACGCTCGTGAGAGCGGGCTGAAGGCGGATACATTCGTGCTGTACAAGACGATGGATTGCACTGCCTCCTGCTGCCCAAATCGATGACACGTTAGGCAGTTCGGACTCTCAAGGTGTTTCATATCTGGGGCTTCATTCCAGCCGGAGCTGTCTGGGCTGAGCTACGGAAAATATCCAATTGGTCACTGAGCCCTGTGCATAAACCCTTACTCTCAGCGATACGCAGGGGAGACTCTTGAGAGGCAGGAGGGAGACACAGGGAGACAGAGACACAGGGAGACAGGTAGATACAGGGAGACAGAGAGACACAGGGAGACAAAGAGACACAGGGAGACACAGGGAGACACAGAGAGACACAGGTAGATACAGGGAGACAGAGAGACACAGGGAGACAGAGAGACACAGGGAGACAGAGAGACAGGGAGACAGGGAGACAGAGAGACACATGGAGACAGAGAGACACAGGGAGACACAGGGAGATAGAGAGACACAGGGAGACAGAGAGACACAGGGAGACAGAGACACAGGGAGACAGACACAGGGAGACNGAGAGACACAGGGAGACAGGTAGATACAGGGAGACAGAGAGACACAGGGAGACAAAGAGACACAGGGAGACAGAGAGACACAGGTAGATACAGGGAGACAGAGAGACACAGGGAGACAGAGAGACACAGGGAGACAGAGAGACGCAGGGAGACAGAGAGACACATGGAGACAGAGAGACACAGGAGACACAGGGAGATAGAGAGACACAGGGAGACAGAGAGACACAGGGAGACAGAGACACAGGGAGACAGACACAGGGAGAGAGAGACACAGGGAGACAGATAGATACAGGGAGACAGAGAGACACAGGGAGACAAAGAGACACAGGGAGACACAGGGAGACAGAGAGACACAGGGATACAGGGAGACAGAGAGACACAGGGAGACACAGAGAGAGACACAGGGAGACAGAGACACAGGGAGACAGAGACACAGGGAGACAGAGAGACACAGGGAGACAGAGAGACACATTGAGACAGAGAGACACAGGGAGATAGAGAGACACAGGGAGACAGAGAGACACAGGGAGAGAGAGAGACACAGAGAGAGACACAGAGAGACACAGGAGACAGAGAGACACAGGGAGACAGAAAGACACAGGGAGACAGAGAGACACAGGGAGACAGAGAGACACAGGGAGACAGAGAGAGGAGACAGGGAGACAGAGAGACACAGGGAGATAGAGACACAGAGAGNCACAGAGAGACACAGGGAGACAGAGAGACACAGGGAGACAGAGAGACACGGGAGACACATGGAGACAGAGAGACACAGGGAGACAGAGACACAGGGAGACATAGAGACACAGGGAGACAGAGAGACAGAGAGAGAGACACAGGGAGACAGAGACACAGGGAGACACGCAGACACACAGACACAGACNGAGACACAGGGAGACAGAGAGACACGGAGAGAGAGACACGGAGAGAGACACAGGCAGAGACACAGAGAGACAGACACACAGGGAGACAGAGACACAGAGACAGAGAGACGCAGGGAGACAGAGAGACGCAGGGAGACAGAGAGACACAGGAGACAGAGAGACCAGGGAGACAGAGAGACACGGGGAGACACAGGGAGACAGGGAGACACAGGGAGATAGGAGACACAGGAGATAGAGAGACACAGGGAGATACAGGGAGACAGAGAGACGCAGGGAGACAGAGAGACACATGGAGACAGAGAGACACAGGGAGATNCAGGGAGACAGAGAGACGCAGGGAGACAGAGAGACACAGGGAGACAGAGAGACACAGGGAGACAGAGAGACACAGGGAGACAGAGAGACACGGGGAGACACAGAGACACAGGAGACAGGGAGACAGGGAGACACAGGGAGATAGAGAGACACAGGGAGATAGGGAGACACAGGGAGATACAGGGAGACAGAGATACACAGGGAGACAGAAAGACACAGGGAGACAGAGAGACACAGGGAGACACACAGGGAGACAGAGAGACACAGGGAGACAGAGACACAGGGAGAGGCAGAGACACAGAGAGTCACAGGGGAGACACAAAGAGACACAGACACAGAAAGACACAGAGACAGAGAGAACACAGGGAGACAGAGAGACACAGAGAGACACGGGAGACACAGGGAGACAGGGAGATAGAGAGACACAGGGAGATAGGAGACACAGGGAGATACAGGGAGACAGAGAGACACAGGGAGACAGAAAGACACAGGGAGACAGAGAGACACAGGGAGACAGAGAGACACAGGGAGACAGACACAGGAGACAGACAGGGAGAGACACAGGGAGACAGAGATAGAGACACAGAGACACAGGGAACAGAGAGACACNGACACAGAGAGACACGAGACAGAGACACAGAGACACAGGGAGACACAGAGACACAGGGAGACAGGGTAAGGAGTGTGACCCTCCTGCCTGGGGAATCCAAAAAACAGGGAGCGACGCTTTACGGCATCGCCGCTGCTGAGTGGATCTACTTTACGGCAGCGCTGCTGCTGCTGAGTGGATCTACTTTACGGCAGCGCTGCTGCTGCTGGGTGGATCTACTTTACGGCGCTCGCGGAGGTGTCGTGAAGCGGCGCGTCCCGCGTCTCTCCCGGCCCCCCATTCCGCTCGCTCGCGTGCCCGCGGCCCCCGCGGCTCCCCCGCCAGCCATGTGGTCGTTCTTCTCGCGGGACCCCGCCAAGGACTTCCCCTTCGAGGTCGGGGATCGCGTGGAGGCGCTGCAGGGCCGGTGCATGTGGGGCCTGCACCAGGGCAAGCGTAAGGTGAGCGCGGTGACGTGGCGCGGATGTGGGGGTGGCACCAGGAGGGGGGGCACGGGAGGGAGATGTGGGGGCACGGGGNGGAGATGTGGGGGCACGGGAGGGAGATGTGGGGGCACGGGGGGAGATGTGGGGGGGGGGGAGATGTGGGGGCACGGAGGAGATGTGGGGGNCACGGGGGGAGATGTGGGGGCACGGGGGGAGATGTGGGGGCACGGGGGAGATGTGGGGGCACGGGAGGGAGATGTGGGGGCACGGGGGGAGATGTGGGGCGGNGGAATGGGGGGAGATGTGGGGGCACGGGAGGGAGATGTGGGGGCACGGGAGGGAGATGTGGGGGCACGGGGGGAGATGTGGGGGCACGGGGGNAGATGTGGGGGCACGGGGGGAGATGTGGGGGCACGGGGGAGATGTGGGGGGCACGGGAGGGAGATGTGGGGGCACGGGGGGAGATGTGGGGGCACGGGGGGAGATGTGGGGGCACGGGGGGGAGATGTGGGGGCACGGGGGGAGATGTGGGGGCACGGGGGGAGATGTGGGGGCACGGGGGGAGATGTGGGGGCACGGGGGGAGATGTGGGGGCACGGGAGGAGATGTGGGGGCACGGGAGGGAGATGTGGGGGCACGGGAGGAGATGTGGGGGCACGGGGGAGATGTGGGGGCACGGGGGGAGATGTGGGGGCACGGGGGGAGATGTGGGGGCACGGGGGGAGATGTGGGGGGCACGGGGGGAGATGTGGGGGCACGGGGGAGATGTGGGGGCACGGGGGGAGATGTGGGGGCACGGGGGGGGGGGGGGGGAGATGTGGGGGCACGGGGGAGATGTGGGGGCACGGGGGGAGATGTGGGGGCACGGGGGGAGATGTGGGGGCACGGGGGNAGATGTGGGGGCACGGGGGGAGATGTGGGGGCACGGGAGGGAGATGTGGGGGCACGGGGGGAGATGTGGGGGCACGGGGGGAGATGTGGGGGCACGGGGGGGAGATGTGGGGGCACGGGGGGGATGTGGGGGGCACGGGGGAGATGTGGGGCACGGGGGGGAGATGTGGGGGCACGGGGGGAGATGTGGGGGCACGGGGGGAGATGTGGGGGCACGGGGGNAGATGTGGGGGCACGGGGGAGATGTGGGGGCACGGGGGGAGATGTGGGGGCACGGGGGGAGATGTGGGGGCACGGGAGGGAGATGTGGGGGCACGGAGGGAGGGGGGGACGGGAGGGAGATGTGGGGGCTACGGGGGGGTGGGGTACGGGGGGGTGGGGCACGGGGGGGCACGGGGAGGGATGTGGGGGGCACGGGGGGNAGATGTGGGGGCACGGGGGGGAGATGTGGGGGCACGGGGGGGGAGATGCGGGGGAAGATGTGGGGGCACGGGGGGTGGGGGCACGGGGGGGGTGGGGGCACGGGGGGGNTGGGGGCACGGGGGGGGAGATGTGGGGGCACGGGGGGGAGATGTGGGGGCACGGGGGGAGATGGTGACACAGGGAGCTGGCGACTGAGCATAATTCGAGGGCGTTGTCATTCCAAGGGCTCTCATGGGACCTGTGATCTGGACTCGATGAGAACCCAACCTGAGCTTTGCCTGCCGTGTTCATCTGCCTGATGGAGCTGTACACCTGCTGTGTGTGATCCCCTGTCTGTGCCGTGCCGTGTCCCGTGCGTGTGTGCCGTGCATGCCACGCATGCTGTGTGTGCCGTGCGTGCGTGGGTGCTGTGTGTCCCATTCTGTGTGTGCTGTGCGTTCTGTGTGTGTCATGCGTGCCGTGCTTGCCATGCTGTGTGTCTCGTGTCATGCGTGCTGTGCGTGCTGCTCGGACCACGCAGGCCGGCAGTGACCCCGTGTCCATCTTCGTCTTCGACATCCGCGCTGGCGCCGAGGCGCAGGCCGCCGTGGCGAGGGCCTCGCTCAAGCGGCTCAAGACCATGAGGCACCCGAACATTCTGAGCTTCATCGACGCACTCGAGGTGTGCCCCGCGCTTCGCTCGGTCCCCCCACGCAAAACACCCCATGAGATCCCTGGCCCTGTGAGGTCCCCACCCCAGTGGCATCATCAATAACTCGTGGTGGCGAACCGTGTGGTCTGTGTCTGCTGTACGGTGCATGCGNTGTGTGTGATGTGTGTTGTTTTTACGGCATGTATGGTGTGTGTGTAATGGTATGTGTGTGTGCACGGTGTGCGTGCACGTTGTGTGTGAACGGTGTGTATATGGTGTGTGTGTGTGTGTGCACGGTGTGTGTATACGGTGTGTGTGTGCACGGTGTGTGTGCGGTGTGTGGTGTGTGTGTGCGGTGTGTGTGCGGTGTGTGTGCGGTGTGTGCACTGTGTGTCGTGTGTGCACGGTGTGTGTGTGCGGTGTGTGTGCGTGTGTGACGGTGTGTGTACGGTGTGTGTATGGTGTGTCTGGTGTGTGTGTGCGGTGTGTGTGTGTGCACGGTGTGTGTCTGGTGTGTGTATATGGTGTGTATGTGTCTGTGTGTGCGGTATGCCGGGTGCAGACTGAAAGTGCTCTACCTGGTCACGGAGCCCGTGGTGCCCCTGGAGGTTCATCTGAGCAGCGAGCGCGGCACCAGCGGTGACCTCAACGCCAACGCCGTTTCCTGGGGCCTGCACCAGATCGTGGTGCGGCACCCAGAGCCAGCTACAGCCACACACAGCACACACACAGCACACACACAGCCACACACACACACACAGCACACACACAGCACAGCACACACACACACACACAGCACCACAGCACACACACAGCACACACACAGCACACACACAGCACACACACGGCACACACACACACACACACACAGCACACACAGCACACACACAGCACACACACACAGCACACACAGCACACAGACAGGAGAACCACACAGCACACACACATCACACACACAGTACACACACAGCACACACACAGCACACACACAGCAGAGAGACACACCACACGGACACAGAGCACACACTTGACCCGGCCAATAGCCGCGCTCCATGATCCAGCGGGCTGCCCGTGCCGCCCTCCCCTCCGCGCAAAAGCCCTGAGCTCCTCGTCAACGACTGCAACCTCGTGCACAACAACGTGGCGTGGACGTGGACGCGGGCGAGTGGAGCTGGGCGGCCTGCTCGTGTGCGCGGGGCGGCGAACGGCGGTAGGTCACTCCCCCTGCCAAGGCCCTGCCCGCAAAACGACCCCCCCGAGCGGGCCGAGAATCCGCGCCTCGCCAGGCCCCGCCGAAAGTGGTGGTGGAAATGGGGGGGGGGGGGCAGCATCGGGGCCCGTACGCACGGGACTTTGATTTTGTGTGCTACCTATGAGGAGCGGTTGTGTAGCGGTTAGCACGCTGCGCTATGAACCCGGCGACCTGGGTTCGATTTCCGCTCACGGCCAACACCAGTGACGATTATCTGAACCGGTCCTGGGCCTCCCCTAGGTCTACTCAGCCTCAAATGAGTACCTGGTGCGGTGTGTAAACATCGCTACTTGGGAGACAAAGACGACCGGGCGTGGTGCTGGCCACCCACCCCCTCGTGTGCCATTCCTGCCTTCATAGGTGCTCGCTAACAGCACTTGCCCCAACAGTTTGTTAAGGCTATACAGGGAATCTTTGTTTTGTGTTGCCTCCAGGTCAGGAGACATGTGGGGTCTGGGCTGCCTGGTCTGGGAGGTGTTCAATGGCCCGCTGCCCAGACCATCATCTTTAAAGGCACTGGGGAAGGTGAGCGAGTGGAGGTGGTGGGGCCGGGGGCCATCGCGCTCCGTTGTATTTAAGCACGCGCGATGCACGCTGTAGCGATTTAGTTATTTGCAAGGTCACGTGATTGAGTAATTGGATGAAGTGCCGAGGGGGAGTGAACAGCTGCTGGCGGTGTGTGTGTGTGCATGTGTGCCTGTGCGTTTGTTTGGAGTGGTAGTGTAGCGGTTAGCGCACTGCGCTACTCATCTGGCGACCGTAGTTCGATTCCCACTCATGACCAACACCAGTGACGATTATCTGGACCGGTCCTGGGCCTCCCTAGGTCGACTCAGCCTCATGAGTACCTGGTGCGGTGTGTAAACATTCTCCCGAGGGAGACAAAGACGGCTGGGCGTGTTGTTCTCCACCCACCTTCTCGCGTGCCATGCCAGCCTTCAGAGGTGCTCGCTAACAGCAACAGTCTGTTACGGCTATACGGGGCGATCTTTGTTGGAGTGGTGTGGCAGTTGTTATGACAGTGCGCTTTGAATCTGGCGACCCGATGCTTGCTCACAACCAATAACATTGGCACCGAATCTCAGCTGGTCCTGGGCCTCCCCTAGGTAGATCGGCCTTAAAACAATACCAAGCGCTGTGTTTAAACATTGCCACTAGGGAGACAAAGGGCAGCCAGGTGAGGTTCTGGCCACAGTCTCCCCTCATGTGCCGTGCTGGCCTTAATAGGTGCTCGCTAACACCACTTGCCCCAGCAGTCTGTTAAGGTTATATTGGGAATCTTTATCATGTGTGTGAATGTATTATTTAACGTTCGTGTCATTGTGCGTGAACGTGTGTGTGTGAATACGAGAGTGTGTCTTCTTACTTGCGTGTGATTCCGCGCTCGTGATCGTGTGAACGTTTGATCGCGTGTGCGATCTATTGTGAGATCACGTGATCGCACGTACAATCATCGCTTGTGCGACCGCGCCGCGATCAAGCATATTATCGTCACGCCTGTGTTCATGCGATCGCGCGTTTGCGGCCTTCCCAGATCCCGCAGTCCCTCGTGCCGCACTACTGCGAACTGGTGGGTGCCAACCCGCGCCTGCGCCCCAACCCCGCGCGCTTCCTGCTCAGCTGCCGGGCGCCCGGGGGCTTCATGCACAACGGCTTTGTGGATACGAGCCTCTTCCTCGAGGAGATCCAGGTGCGGCCGCACGCCCGACCGCATGGGGGCCGGTGAAGGACGGCTCTCCTATCACGTGCTATTTGCGTTCCTGAAGAAACACCGCATTATGGAAAAATCGCGTTATGATAACCATTGAGTCAATGGGAATTAAGGCGTGACTGATATTTTTCGTGTTAATTTGTTATATTGTTGTTAGATTTTTCGTGTTCTTGAATGATTGCGTTTTAGTTGGATAGCATAGTTTAATTAAATATGAACATGAAATTTGTGAAAAAATGCATGTTACAGTGTTAGTCGCTAAGCAATAGAAACGTAGCTTTGGAGGGTGAAGAGAGAAAACGATGAAGGTTGTGAAGTGACTCGCTGAACAGCCTTCAATGATAACATCTTCTTAGATTTAAAACAATGTAACCAGAAGAAATATTTTTGAAATGTAAATAAACTTACATTAAAATTTTACACTTACCACCGGAAGATAAGGTGGCTGCTTGAGACGAGTCGGGTAAAGCACTGTCGATTCATTTTTGGATCGATTCTACGAGTCGTGGAATCGACAATCGAATCCAGTTCAATCTCGCCAACGATCAAACCGGTTGGCACGCGCAGGAAGTTGCAGGGCTTCACCTTTACCCGCTCCAGGCCGATTGGGTCGCGGGCGAACCGACGCACAACGTCGTGACGGTGGGATCCGCCGTGTCCGCCGTTCTGTCCCCGCGCGCAGATCAAGGACGCGGCGGAGAAGCAGGAATTCTTTGGAACGCTGAGCGATCACCTGGACGGTTTCCCGGACGAGTACTGCCGGCGCCGCATCCTGCCGCAGCTGCTCACCGCGTTCGAGTTTGGCGGCGCCGGCGCCGTGGTGCTCACGCCGCTCTTCAAGGTGCGGGGTCGCGCGAGCGCCTGCGGGGACGGTGCGGCCGGGTGCACCGCCGCCCCCTCGCGCGTCGCCGTCGCCGCTCTTCGTAGGTGCTCGATAGCGGCACTTAATAGGTGCTCGCTGACAACAGTCGGACGGCTCCATGAGGCATGTCTGTGTTTTTGTGTGTGTGCACAATATGCCNGGTTAGCGCGCTGCGCGATGAACCCAGCGACCCGAGGTCGATACCAGTGACGATTATCTTAACTGGTCCTGGGCTTCCCTAGGTCGGCGCAGCCTCAAATGAGTACCTGGTGCGGTGTGTAAACATCGCCACTAGGGAGACAAAGGTGGCTGGGTGTGGTGCTGGCCACCCACCCCTTGTGTGCCCTGCCGGCCTTCATAGGTGCTCGCTAACAGCACTTGCTCCTACAGTCTGTTAAGGCTATACGGGGATCTTTGTTATACAACACAATGTGTATTTAAATAGTGCCTCAATGTGTTTACGCACACACACACGCGCGCACGTGTCTGTGTGTGAGTGGGGAGCAGTGGTGTATTGGTGAATTGGGTATCTCACTGTATTACGAACCCAGTGACCTGAATTCGATTCCCGCTCATGGCCTATATTGGTGATGAAAATTGTAACCGGTCCTGGGCCTCTGCTAGGTCGATTCAGCCTTAAAAGATCGGCACTGGGGAGCTGAAGGCGGCTGTGCGTGGTGTTGGCCAGATCACCCCTAATTGCGCCGTACCAGCCTTTGTAGGTGCTCACTGGCAGCACTTGCCCCAACAGCATGTGCAGGCTGCACGGGGGACCTTTGTCTTTGTGCGTTTACCCACGCACAGATCGGGAAGCTGTTGAGCACCGAGGAGTACCAGCAGAAGATCATCCCGGTGCTCGTCAAGATGTTCTCCTCCACGGACCGCGCCACTCGCATCAAGCTGCTGCAGCAGGTGCTGGGGCACGCACGCACACACACACGTACAGCCACGCACACACGTACACACACGCACACACGCACGCACACACACGTACAGCCACGCACACACGCACACACACGCGCACTCACACACGCACGCACACTACATGCACACACGCACACACGCATGCACACGCACAGCCACGCTTAAATACAACGGAGCGCGATGGCCCCCGGCCCCACCACCTCCACTCGCTCACCTTCCCCAGTGCCTTTAAAGATGATGGTCTGGGCAGTGGGCCATTGAACACCTCCCAGACCAGGCAGCCCAGACCCCACATGTCTCCTGACCTGGAGGCACACACAAATACAAAGATTCCCTGTATAGCCTTAACAAACTGTTGGGCAAGTGCTGTTAGCGAGCACCTATGAAGGCAGGAATGGCACACGAGGGGTGGGTGGCCAGCACCACGCCCGGTCGTCTTTGTCTCCCAAGTAGCGATGTTTACACACCGCGCCACGCGTGGGCACAACCGCACACGCGTGGCCAGAGCCGCGGGTCCTCGAGTTCGCCTCGCGCCTCCGGCGCACAAGGCGACCCGACGCTTCTGCCGCGTGCCGCCTGTAGATTCCGTGCCCCTCCCCCACCGTTTGTGGTTCCATCACGCCAGCGTCTGTCCTCGCCGTCGTGTTGGTCACCCGCGCTCGCACTCTTGTTATCTCAGCTGCTAAGGCCCATTGAGCCGAGCAGCATCGTTACAAGGACGACCGCGGCCCAAGACCAAGTCACGGGACATTGCAGGGTAGGAAGTGGGCGAGCTCACCGGAGCAAAAAACAACAACCGTTATTGACGCGCGTAGAGGGCCTGATGCATCGGTGCTCATTGGATGCATTCATTTATTTTTGTAATTAAATATTTCACCGAGAAAATCACTAGAGGTGGAACATCTCATTTACGCTGGGACTCTGGGTGCCGATTCAGGCACACGCAGCAAACACGTGAAGACACCGTGTATGTATATACACACACACACGTTGAATCTACAACCTCTACAGTTTGCATTTGTACAGTCATTGTAGAGTGAATACCACATTTATACACTGTTATCCGCACCAAGTCACACACACTGATAAGCACGTGAATGATTCGTTGATACACACCACCAGTTCATTTGGAATACACTCCCTCCAGATGTAACTGCTGCAGACGTTACATGCATGCGTATTTACAGCAGATAAGAGGCACACGAGCTCGCACACGCACACACACGCAAAAATCATACAGTGTGCCCACACACACACACTCGCATAGCCGCACACACACAGCTGTTCACGGCGCCGTGTCATCCCCCACTCCCCCCCCCCCGCTGCCGTGTGGTCCAGGTCGCCACAAATTCTGTTTATGCTATCCCCCTGCATTGGGTAAACGGGCCGGAGGTCTGTTTACATTGATGCGGTCCGCTCCAAACATTTACTGCACGTCACAACAACTGCCCTGCCCGTGATTTGCAGCACTTTTAATGGTGCGCCTCCCTTCCCCGACTTCCGTGTGCCGGTGCGTCGCACCGCGCGTGTTGTCTCTGCGCGTCTGCGCGTGGGGAGCGGTGGCGCAGCGGTTAGCGCGCGTGCTATGAACCCGCCGCCCGAGTTCGATTCCCGCTCGCGGACAACGCCAGTGACGATTATCTAAACTGGTTCTGGGCATCACCTCGGTCGACTCGGCCTCAAATGAGTACGTGGCGCGGTGTGCATTCTCCTTCTAGCGTGTGGCAAGTGTACGTCAATTAGTTTAGTCTAAGCGTGCAGGTTTAAGTTGGCGAGCCATGTCACGCGAGCTGCGGGAGTAGCGCGACGACCGCTGTCCGGTCCACGGGTGGCGAGCGAGCCGAGTGGAACGATGCCGTCGGTCACCGCGCTGCAGTCCGCCTGCACTGAGGGGGGCACCGGTCATGTCCTGGTTGTGGAAGATGCGTGCGCAGCAGCGAGCGGTCGCCGCTCTCAAGCGGTTGATGATGGGGCCACCGCAGTTGTTCTTGGCAGAACAGAGCCGTGCGGGGCGGTGGTGGGGGCCCCGCGGCGTTCGCCAGCGGCCTTCGGTTTACGCTGCTTCACACGATTGTCTCGCGCGGCGATCCCAGACTGGTTCCCGGGGTCTTGGACGAGTTCGTGGAGGGTCGAGCAGGTGTTGGTGTAACAGAAGGCCGATGCGTTCTCCAGGCGGTTTGATATCGTGGCACGTTGGCCAGAACAGGGAGCCACTCGGTGTCGGTACATTTCAGTTCGCCCGTTGTTGTCCGGCGGATGCTGTTCATCTGGACGTCCAATTTCTCTGTGTGGGCGCCGGATGCCCGGACTGGCACACAAATACTCGGCCGCGTGGGTGGCCGTGTGCATTAAATATCAGCACTGGGGAGCCTGGTGTGGTGCTGGCCACACCACTCCTTTGCAGGCCGGGTCGGCCTTCACAGGCGCTCTCCAAGAGCACTTGCCCCAGCAGGCTGTGAAGACTATAGGGGATCTTTGTCTCTGTGTGCGCGCGTGCCGAGGTGGGGTGGTGGTGAGCTTGGCGCGTGGCCGTGTGGGATGCGTGGCGCTTGTTAATCTGCGGAGGAGCTCGTTTGAAGTTCAGTTGGGGGTGGGGGGGGAGGCTGACACCCAAACACGAGTGGCAGCCGTGAGGCATGCAGCTGCCAGGAGTCCAGGAGCGACACCTCCTTCCTGCCCCCTCCTTCCTGCCCCTCCTTCCTGCACCCCTCCCCCTTCTTCCCCTGCCACGAGCAGCTGACCCGAGGCAGCAGCTGAGACGATGCAGTCTCAGCCCAACAGCTGCGTCTCGTACACTGCACGGCCGCCCATTAGCCCAGCCTTTGCACACCACACGAAGCGGAACTACTTCTATATGGCTCCAAAAGCGCGTCCGCCGCGGAGGTGGAGTGACGAAATCGGCTCGCGGGCTGGCGACAGGCGAATTGTTAACGTCGCAGGGCCGTCGTGAGAAATGGTGACGGCTTGAGGGAAACTTTCATCCATCAGTGGGTCGAGCATGACTGATGACAATGACGATCTTGATGACTCTCGTGGCTTTGCGACTGCCTCTCAGATGCCCTCTCCAGTGTCTGCCTCATGGTGTGTCCCTCCTCCCGGTGCCACTGATGCGGGAGGTGCGTGAATGCGAGTGCCGTTGAGGAGCCCGTGACGCCCCCTGGGTGCCCGTGCGCGCAGATGGAGATGTTCATCCCGTACCTGACGGACACCACCGTCAACTCGCAGATCTTCCCCCACGTCGCCCACGGCTTCCTCGACTCTAACCCGGCCATCCGCGAGCAGACGGTCAAGGTGAGCCCCCAGTCCTGCGCACCCCCCACGCCCCCCTCGCCACCCCTCGCTCCCCACCCCTTGCCCCCTCGCTCCCCCTCGCCACCCCCGACTACACCGCTGTGGCGCTACCAGCACAGAATGCTCAGACAGCAGGAATCTCGATTTNCGTGTCTGCGTGCGTGCTGTTTGTGCGTTTCTGTGTGCTCATGTGTGTGTGGCGTGTGTGTGCATGCATGCGAGCGTGTGTCTGTGTAAGAGGATGTGTGCTCGTGTGTGTTTGCGTGATGGCAAGGATCACGAATGTTGACGTAGACGAGCGTGTTTACGTGTGTGCGCGTGTGTGTATGTGGTCGTGCTGGTGCGTGTTTAAGTGATGATCGTCTATATCGATGAGCCTGAAGACTGAGCCCGTGCATGTGCTCGCGTGCCTGTACGCGCGTGTCTGTACGCGTGCAGTCGATGCTGCTTCTTGCGCCCAAGCTGAACGAGAACAACCTGAACGTGGAGCTCATGAAGCACTTTGCTCGGCTCCAGGCCAAGGACGAGCAGGGCCCCATCCGCTGCAACACCACCGTGTGCCTGGGCAAGATCGCGCCGTACCTCTCCCCCACCGTGAGCGAGGGGCCCCTCCCCTCCCGAGACACGCTGACGGGAATTCCTCCCCACCCCGTCCCGGGCATAGCCCCCCCCCACCCCCAGCACATCCTCCATTCTAGCCGCCACGCCGCCACGCCGAGGTGTAAAATCAAAGGCGTGGATCACCTCCCCGGGTTCCTCGCGTTTGGAGCGGAAGCGCGAGCCTCTCGGGGTGGGGGGGGCGCTCAAGGCAGCTTTGCAGGCCGCTTGCCGTGCCGATCGGAGGCGTTCATGACTCGGGGAGTACGGCGCTCATTTGCTCGCTCGTGCATTGGTGCCCAACCGGCGGTGCTCGCTGCTGCTGCTGCTCATAAGCTGCACTGCTGCGTCTTTCACGGTCTCCTCGGTTCAGGTAAAGGTGCAGACCTGCGATTGCTCGCTCGTCCCACTGCTCCAATAGAGGGAGATGTTGAGAGTCCCTCGAGAGAAAGAGAGGGTATTTTTGGGATGATCTTCCACGCTGCCTGCCCAGACGACTTGGAAGAGGTAGGAGTACCCACACTTTACCCCACCGCACGTCACCTGCAAAGTGACATTGTGGTGAACCCACTGAAACTGGATTGCAGGTCCAATGTACGAAGCATTACACCACTCCCCAGTCTTTTTCAGTTCCCTTTAAAATGGCTCGCTCATTGGCTTTGGCTGAACAGCTTGTAAATTAAACAGACGTGTGCGTTGTGTGTGTTGTTTTTGTCGTGGTTGACGCAGCACGCTACGAACCCGGCATTCCGAGTTCAATTCCTGGTCATGACCAATAACCGTGGTAAATATTTGAACCAATCCTGACTCGGCCTCAAATGAATACATGGTGTGGTGTGTAGACATCGGCATCGGAAAGACGGCCGGGCGTGGTGCTGGCCACTAACCCCTAATGCACTTGCTCCAACCGTCTGTTAACGGCTACACGTGGGATCTCTGTGTTTGTGCGTGTGCCCAGACGCGCCAGCGCGTGCTGACCTCGGCGTTCTCCCGCGCCACCAAGGACCCGTTCCCGCCGTCGCGCGCCGCCGGCGTTCTGGCTTTGCGGCGACGCACAACTTCTACCCCTGAGCGAGTGCGCCGCGCGCATCCTGCCCACGCTGTGCACCCTCTCCATCGACCCGACCGCAACGTGCGCGACCAGGTGAGGCCCGGGCCGCACAGATGCTCGCACACGGAAGGGTGGGCAGCGGAGTGTGTGGGTGAGTGAGTGATCAGCTGGGTAAGTCAGTGAGCAATCAGCTGGGTGTGTGTGTGAGGGAGTGATCAGCTGGATGAGGAAGTGATTCGCTGGTGTGTTAGTGAATCATCAGTTGGCTGTGTAAGTGAGTGATCAACTTGGTGTGTGAGTTATGAGCTGGGTGTGTGAGTGATCAGATGGGTGTGTGAGTGAACAGATGGGTGTGTGAGTGATCAGATGGGTGTGTGAGTTATTAGCTGGGTGTGTGAGTGAATCATCAGTTGGGTAATGGAGTGAGTGAGTGATCAACTGGGTGTGTGAGAGTGATCAGATGGGTGTGTGAGTTATGAGCTGGGTGTGTGAGTGAGTGATCAGATGGGTGTGTGAGTGAACAGATGGGTGTGTGAGTGATCAGATGGGTGTGTGAGTGAACAGATGGATGTGTGAGTTATGAGCTGGGTGTGTGAGTGAGTGATCAGATGGGTGTGTGAGTGATCAGATGGGTGTGTGAGTGATCAGATGGGTGTGTGAGTGATCAGATGGGTGTGTGAGTGAAAGTCTGGCTGAGTGAGTGATCATTTGGGTGAGCGATTGAACGTCTCGGTGTGTGGGTGAGTGAACAGTTGGATGATTGAATGAGTGAGCAATTCCTGTGTTTGAACATCTAAGTGTGAGTGAAAGGCTGTGTGTGTGTGGGTGAGAGTGAATTTGGCTGTCCATTCGTATATGCATGTGCGCTATGAACCCGGCGCCCCGAGTGCAATTCCCTCTCATGGCCAACATGGCCAGCACCAATGACGATTATCTCAAATGAGTACCTGGGTGCGGTGTGTAAACATCGCCACTGGGGAGACAAAGGCAGCTTAACGTGGTCCTGGCCACAACCCACCCATCGTGTGCCATGCTGGCCTCTCATAGGTGCTCGCTAACAGCACTTGCCCCAAATGTCTCATAAGGCTATGCGGGGGGGATCTTTGTCTTTGGACAGGTCTTCAAGGCAGTGAAGTGCTTCTTGGGGAAGCTGGAGACGTTATCGGAAGACTCGAGCAAGCAGGCTGAGCTGGGTAGGTCATCCCCTCCGCGCCCCCTGACCCACGCTCACCCTCGCCTACTTGTGGGCTATGGCTCTCACCAGGTGAGGGGTCCGTGAGTCCCCCCCAGGATGACGTCGTGGTGTTTGAGGGGTTCGGAGGCCATGACTGGACAGGAGCAACGAAGGAGAGGGAGGAATTGGAGAGAGCGGCGGGGGGAGACCTTGTCCAGCAGTGAACATACCACGCTGACAACAACGACAGCAGAGTGTGCGAGCATCACTCAAAGGCTAAAAGTTTCAAGCGGCCTACACCGAACAGCACCACTGAGGTTGCAACGAAGAGCCGACGCATTTCTTAAAACGAGTGGCAAGGGCTCTTGTGCCGATTCATAAATTGGTCATCGGGAAACATTTTTAAAGTTTAATTCTCATAAGGTGTAAAGTAATGTGTAACAGCGTCTGGGGCAGAGACAATGGGAGGAGAGCTTTGCGATGATTGGGAGCTGATCGCTGTAAGTGGCGACCCCTGACACTTGACCCGATGCTACCCCTTGCCCCACCACCCTCTCCCCCAGAGAAGGATGTACACGCAGGAGTGGGTGGGGGGCCAGGGGTCCCGATGGAAGCCTGGCGGGTGGAGGGTGGGCGGGTTGGGCCGTGACGGGTGTGACCTCGCTCACCTCCAAGCTCATCCGCTCGGGCCCCACCGGTCCCGCAGAGCAGCCGCCCTCCTCCGAGCACGGACAGCCGGCGGCCGCGCCGACGCAGCCGCCAGTCGCCGCGGCAGCCCCGGCGCCGCTGGCGCGGCCGGTGCAGACGGTAACGCGTCCTTCTCGCGCCCCCCCGCACCGTCACTCGCTCTGCTCCGGCGTCGGTTGCGGCCGTGCGCTCACCGTTTAGCGCGAGGCCGCTTCGCTCACTCGCGTTGGTCGTGACCACTGTGCAGCGCGGGACAAAGTGGAGAGGACACGAGGAGGCGGAGCGGTGCCTCGCGCAGCAGAAGCTTCCCGGGCAGAGGAGGAGGAAGAGGAGGAGGAGCACGAGGTGGAGGAGGACGAGGAGCAGCAGCAGGAGGAGGAGGGAGGGTGGGATGACGACGGGGACTGGGGCAGCCTGGAGGTGCCTGCTCCCCACCTCAACCACCAGCGCCAGTCACTTGTTGTGGACGTCGCCGACTCGGCGCTGAACCCGACGAGAGCTTGAACCTGACGGAGGTGTGTGGGTTCCCCCGCCCCCACCCCCCCGTGTGTCGCCTACGTGCACAGGAGCAATCGCAGTCGGCGAGCCGCGCAGCCGCAGAGAAGGGCAGGCAGACGGACAAGACTCCGAACCCCATGAAGGTGCTGTGAGGACGTCCCACACGCTCGCTCGCTCATGCTTCGTGTGAACCACATCCTGTGAATGTATTGACGGGCAAAGTTAAAAGTTAAAGGAGCAGCACTCCAATTTCCCTCACGCCACTACTGGCAGAATGCCTCCAGCAGAGGGAGCTCTAGAGCCCTTCCGAAGGGTAGTGTATTTGGCCTACTCTTCCATGCTGGCCAGACATCTCAGAAGAGGTGGCAGTAGCTACACTTCACCCACCACACGAAATCTGCTGAAAGACTATCTGTGGTGGTACGCATACGTACAGCTGGGTAGACAGAGGTGGAGGGATTTAAGAAACTTGTACCATCCCTTTAACTGCCATGCCCTGAGATCAAACCAGCGACCTCTGGATACCAAGTCCAGTGGTGTGCTGCGAACCATTGCACCGTGGCAGCTACATGTTTACTGGATATGAATGTGAAATTCAATCGAAGCTTCTAGAACTTTTGTAGGGTTTCTCCCTTCCACGCACTTGCTCTGTAGCGGAGTCCCCAGTCTGCCTCTTATAGTCCCAGCCCTGAGGCTCGCATTGTCCGAAGTCGCAGCTCGTACACGCAATTGTCTTGAAGTGCAACCTCAGAATCAGAATTCTGATTCCCAGCCCTGAGGCTCGCATTCGTCTGAGGGCACAGCTGACGCATGCTGTTGGATTCATGTGCAACCTGGGGTGGAGCTCCACTTACCTCCTCACTCTTTACTCTTTATAGTATCAGGGTGATTGATGATCGAGCACTCACCTTGTCACTCCAGTCACCCGCTCACTCACCCAACCACTCACCTACTCACCCACTCACCTATTCACTCACTCAGTCACTCACCCAACCACTCACCTACTCACCCACTTACCTATTCACTCAGTCACTCGCTCACTCACCCAACCACTCACCTACTCACCCACTCACCTATTCACTCAGTCACTCGCTCACTCACCAAACCACTCACCCACTCACCTATTCACTCAGTCACTCGCTCACTCACCCACCACCCACCTACTCACCACTCACATATTCACTCGGTCACTCGCTCACTCACCCAACCACTCACCTACTCACCTATTCACTTCAGTCACCCGCTCACTCACCCAACCACTCACCCACTCACCCACTCACCTATTCACTCAGTCACTCGCTCACTCACTCAACCACTCACCTACTCACCCACTCACCCAACCACTCACCTACTCACCCACTCACCCAACCACTCACCTATTCACCTATTCACTCCAGTCACTTGCTCACTCACCCAACCACTCACCTACTCACCCACTCACCCACTCACCTCCTCCCACTCACCTATTCACTCAGTCACTCGCTCACTCACCCAACCACTCACCCACTCACCTATTCACTCAGTCACCCGCTCACTCACCCAACCACTCACCTACTCACCCATTCACTTATTCACTCAGTCACTCGCTCACTCACCCAAACACTCATCTACTCACAGCATACATACAGGAGGTTGTGAGTGCGACCCCAATCCTGACGCCTATGTATTTGGAGTCTGCGTGTCTCTCTCTCTGTCTCATCGTGGTCGCGTGGATTGTTTTCCGGGTCCTCCGGTTTTTTTTTTCCGCATTTACAATCAGCATCACGCGTTTAGAGTATTTTGTTGCTATACACATTCCTCACGATAAGCAACTTCATTGAGCGAGCATTTGTGGCCAGGGTCGCTTCTGAAAAAGAGCTGCATCGCTCAGTGAGCCTTACCTGGCAAAATAAAAATAGTAAAAATCAATAGTAAATCTATCACCCGCTCACCTATCACGAACTCAACTCACGTGCTCACCCACCCACCACACTGCAGGTTACAACAGCACACTCAAACTATCAGCCACTTACCCACTCACTCACCTACTCACCCACCCACCACACTGCAGGTTACAACGGCACACTCACTCAAACTATCAGCCACTTACCCACTCACTCACCTACTCACCCACCCACCACACTGCAGGTTACAACGGCACACTCACTCAAACTATCAGCCACTTACCCACTCACTCACCTACTCACCCACCCACCACACTGCAGGTTACAACAGCACACTCACTCAAACTATCAGCCACTTACCCACTCACTCACCTACTCAC
This sequence comes from Lethenteron camtschaticum, assembly GCA_018977245.1. Classification (NCBI taxonomy): domain Eukaryota; kingdom Metazoa; phylum Chordata; class Hyperoartia; order Petromyzontiformes; family Petromyzontidae; genus Lethenteron; species Lethenteron camtschaticum. The sequence goes on along the minus strand of MU249595.1, from coordinate 4,991,924 downwards.
CCACCCACCACACTGCAGGTTACAACGGCACACTCACTCAAACTATCAGCCACTTACCCACTCACTCACCTACTCACCCACCCACCACACTGCAGGTTACAACAGCACACTCACTCAAACTATCAGCCACTTACCCACTCACTCACCTACTCACCCACCCACCACACTGCAGGTTACAACAGCACACTCACTCAAACTATCAGCCACTTACCCACTCACTCACCACTCACCCACCACCACACTGCAGGTTACAACAGCACACTCACTCAAACTATCAGCCACTTACCCACTCACTCACCTACTCACCCACCCACCACACTGCAGGTTACAACAGCACACTCAAACTATCAGCCACTTACCCACTCACTCACCTACTCACCCACCCACCACACTGCAGGTTACAACAGCACACTCACTCAAACTATCAGCCACTTACCCACTCACTCACCTACTCACCCACCCACCACACTGCAGGTTACAACAGCACACTCACTCAAACTATCAGCCACTTATCCACTCACTCACCTACTCACCCACTCACTACACTGCAGATTACAACAGCACACTCACTCAAACTATCAGCCACTTATCCACCTACTCACCACTCACTACACTGCAGGTTACAACAGCACACTCACTCAAACTATCAGCCACTTATCCACTCACTCACCTACTCACCCACTCACTACACTGCAGGTTACAACAGCACACTCACTCAAACTATCAGCCACTTATCCACCTACTCACCCACTCACTACACTGCAGGTTACAACAGCACACTCACTCAAACTATCAGCCACTTATCCACTCACTCACCTCTCACCCACTCACTACACTGCAGGTTACAACAGCACACTCACTCACCTACTCACCCACTCACTACACTGCAGGTTACAACAGCACACTCACTCACCTACTCACCCACTCACTACAGCAGGTTTAAATTGCAAACATTTTCCAGTTGTTGCTCGTGAAGTTTTTATTTACATACTAATAGCAGCCTCATTGGGCACTGAAACAGTGTCCCGGGCAGTATGAGGACCATTGATGATATTTTTAGTTTTAAACGTTTTTACTTAAATTATTTTAATGGCATATTTATGTTGTTTGTCTCTTAACTGTGATTCTTCAATATGTTATTGTTCGGTTTAATGTTACGCCAGCAACACTTAGTCTGTGCTCTCCAGTTTCCGAGGTGGAAAGTAGTGGGATTAGTTTTTCCAATTCCCGGCCAGCTGGCTCAAAAACTTAATAAACAAACAACACTCAAACTATCGCACACTCACCCACTCACCGACTCACCAAACTGCAGGTTACAAGAACACACTCAAACTATCGCACACTCACCCACCCACTCACTCACCCACTCACCAACTCGCCAAACTGCAGGTTACAAGAACACACTCAAACTATCGCACACTCACCCACCCACTCACTCACCCACTCACCAACTCGCCAAACTGCAGGTTACAAGAACACACTCAAACTATCGCACACTCACCCACTCAGTAACTCACCTACACACTCACTCGCCTACTCACCAACTCAACACACTGGATGATGGAACAACAACACAGTCACTCAAACTATCGCACACTCACCCACTCACTTACTCGCCTACTCACCCACTCGCCACACTGCAGGTTACAACAACACACACAAACTATTGCACGCTCACCCACGCACTAATCGAATCGGTGCTAAAAGGGGTCATTGCACCATTTCATATTTGGGGGCTTCTGAAGCAGTGATAAATCGGCACGTTTGTTCACATGACGACTTTATTAATTGTCTGTGTCAGGTGGTGGAGGCGGTACGACACGCATTTCACTTGCAAAATCTGACTTCCAAAATAATCAATTGCCAATCAGAAACTGCGTTTAAACAAAATGTTAAATATCTGCGTGGATTGTGAAACGCCGGACGTCGTGTGCGTCCGTCAGATGGCCCCGAGCCGGCCGCCGCCGCCTCCTCCAGGTGGGACGATGCCTGGGGGGAGGAGGCGTCTTGGGGTCGCCCCGCGGGGCTGCAGAGAAGCGGACGGCAGTAGCGGCTCCAGCTCAGCAGGGACGCGACCTGGAGGAGTGGGCCAACGACTGGGGGGAGGAGACCGCGTCGAGCCGCGCCACGGGGAAAGGGGCCGCCGCCAAAGACGCCGCCGACGACGTGAAGCCAGCGAGTGCCTATGACTGGGAGGGCACTGCCCCGCGCACGCAGGTACGGGGCGCGCGCGGGCACAGCGCACCACGCACCTACAGCCTATGACCACATCACTGTTGCATGCGCCTGACCCTCTTCAGGTTGGAGAAGACCTCTTTTGGCATCCTCTGGTTTAACACCGTTTGAGACGAGGCTCCAAAGAAAGCTGTATCTGGTGTGGACCAATCAGTCTCAAAGACAATGCATATATTATCAGAGGATGTTTTTGTTTGCATTCTGACCACAAGTATTGTGGTCAATGCAGACATGATTCCTTGTGAAAGGTTTCAGTTTGGTGTTTTAACAACTTAACACCTGTTTTGTTGCCAGCAAAAAGGGGAAAACCTATTCTCATATTTTGGTACTGGCAAAGGAGGTCCCATGATGCAGCAATGGACCTGTGTGGAGCTTTACACGTTACCTCCCAACTTGAAGCCAGGCCTCAAAACACCGCACGTGACACTGAATTGAATTGGCCAATCATCATAATGTAGGACTCTCGTGAAAAAGAGTCCTGAGACTCAGTGAGCCTTTCCAGGGTGAAGGGCCATCATCATTATTATTATTATTCTTAAAGCACTTTGGTACATTACAAGGGTATAGCACATGTAGATATGGTGCACGTGGATATGGCATAGCAAGGTTTGGCATACAAGATGGCAGCACACGTGGTCGTGACACGCACGGCAGCGATGGGGCATTGAGAGCAGATGCGTGATGTGTGCAGGACGCAGGAGGGGCGGCTGGGATCTGGAAGGAAATTGGGAATCCCTGGAGCCGAGTGCAGGTAACACGCACGCCTCGGTGTGCACTGCTCAACGACCACACCGTACTGCATTGTGCAAACACAACACTTTTACCAGAGCACACCACCCCACCCAAACACGACACACTCGCAGAGCACACCACACCGCACCGCTCTCAACGCGCACTCTACGGGAATTGTTTGAGCGCAGCTTATCTTCGCTAGTCCTCCCGGCCCTCTGTGCTCCACTCTGGGCTGGTGACGGTGCCGCGATCCGGAGCCAGCTCGGCATGGTTCCGGTTCGCGTCGGGGAGGGGAGGTTGCTGTCGTGACGACCGTGTTCGATTCCCGCACGCAGCCGCGAATCCAGCCGAGGAAGCGCGCAAGAAGCGGGAGGAGCGGCGGCAGCAGAGGCAGCAGGAGCTGGAGGCCAAGCGGGCCGAGCGCCGGGCCGCCAAGGGGCCGCTGCGCCTCGGGGTCCGCAAGCTGGACTAGCGTGCTCAACGTGGAGACGGCCCCTGCTGGCTGAGGAAGCCTCGCGCGCAACACCGGCACCTTGGGGACACCGAGAAACCGCTTCCCGGAATCCCGGAACCCTGGAATGCCAGAACCCCGGAGCGCCGGTGGACTTGGCACTCCAGCGACAGTGCGTGTCAGGAGCTCTAAGGGAGCACGGACCTGGGAATGCTAAATGTGCGACGCGTGTGGTGGTTGTGAGGTATTTTATGTTCTACTTAAATTCCAAAGTGGGCGATGAGAAGAGCTCGGAGGATGTGTAGTGGCCGTCGCGGCCACGCGGCCAATTTTGTTTGCCTTTTGTTGTCCGTGCCTGTAATCTCTTGTATATTGCGATATCTCTGTAAATTAGCACGACGGCATTTTAAAAAGAAAACAAAGCAGAACCACGAGTGCTGTACGGCATGTGTCCTCGGCGATGTGCAATACAGCGAGACGGGCCGCGGTGGCTCGCCGTTAAAGCGTGCAGCCGCCTGGCGTCGTCATATTGTGTGTGGATTCTTCTAGTGGGGTGCCGGTATCAGCCGTGTTGGTAGCGCTGGTGTTGGTAATGTTGGTAGTGGTGTTTGCGGTGCGAGTGGTGTTGGTAGTGATAGACGGGCATGGCTGGGTCATGTAGCCCGCATGCCCAGCCACCGCATGCCTAAACAGTGTGTTCGGCCGGATAGAGGGGCTAAATGGGCGTGGCACGGGCTAGAGAAGAGATGGAGTGATGTGGTACAAGAAGATTTGGAGCTGAGTGGACTTGCCGAACACTGGTACAAGCGGTATCAAGATCGGCCTCTATGGAAGAGGCTCTTGAAAGATGCTACTGAGCAATTGGAGGAAGTTGCCCTCCAACAACAACGTAGGGCAGAGGAGCGATGCTCACAACAACAAGCAGAGTGCCAGGCAGCTAAAATTCAGCAAGTTGGCACAGTCGGGGGCACAGCTGGTGCATTTGCCAGACATCTCAGTCAGTCAACCTATGGCACCTGGGTCTGTACTGTGACCTATCACGTAGTCTCAAAGTTGGTCACTTTACCACCACTTAGTGGCGAATGGTGGCTGTTGTTTTTCGTGTGGTGGTGGTGTTTGCAGTGGTGTTGGTGGCGTGAGTGGTGTTGGTGATTAGTTGGGAGTGGTGGCGCAGTGGTTAGCATGCTAGGCTCCAAATGTCTGACCCGGTTTCAATTTCTGCTCACGAGCAATCAAAGTGGCGAACATTTGAACCGGGTCTGGGCCTCTCCTAAATTGACTCGGCATTAAAATAAGTACATGGTGCGGTGTGTAAACATCTGCACTGGTGAGACAAAGGCAACCAGCTATGGTCATGGCAACCCACCCCTTCGTGTGCAGTCTGTTGAGGCTAAACGGGGATTTTTGTCCCAGGTACCTTCAGCCCGGTCAGGTGAAGTTGACCCAGTAGGCAAGCTAAGCGAGCTGTAGGTTCTGCTTTGATGGTAGACCTAATTTTGCCGATACTCTTAGAAAACGGCGACCACTGCTTATTGAGGAAGAGCGGTGCTACTGGCATCGGCTGAGTGGGAGGTCGGGGTCATGGAAAACGACCTCAGCCAATGGCACTCGGTTCAAGTGTGAGCGAGCGATTGGGTGTGGACAAGTAAACACCAGTGTATGAGCGAGTGGTGGTGTGTGTTAATATCAGCAGCGGGCATGGTATTGGCCACCCACCCCCTCACACACTGTGCTGGCCTTCATTGGCGTTTGCAAACAGCACTTGCCTCAACTAGCTCTTAAAAGCTATACGGGGGATTTTTTGTTGGTAGTTTAATTTTTGTTGGTCGTGTTGGTGGTGTGAATGTTGTTGGTGAAAAAGTCGTTGCCCGCTTTGAGTGGCCGGCTGAAATCCCATGTGTTGAAGTATGGAAGGTGTTCCAGAGTCTGAGACCCAAGAAAAGCACCGGGCATAGATGATCTCCCAAGCAAACGGCTGAGGGTGGAATTTGTGTGCAGACTGCTCTCTATATGACATAATTATAACAGTCTGGATGCCGAGGGGAAATGGGCGAGGTTTAGGACTGTGGCTCGTGCAGCTGCAGTGCCTGCTTTGGGTACACGGTCCAGAACTCCCAGAGACCCTGGCTGACGGTGGTGTTCCGGCTGGTTGAGAAAAATCAAAAGGCCCACTCCCACCGTCTATAATATCCCATGGAAAATGAGAAGGCTTACCGCAGCCTTCGCTCAGAGATTTGGAGACCCATGCAGCGCTGCAAGGATGAGTGGTGGTCGAGGGTTGCTGAGGAGATGGAATCTGACACAGTCGCCCATGATCACAAATCTCTCTTTCCATCAAAAAAGTAACTTGCACCGCCACACATCACCCTCCTTCGGGTTAAGAAAGGTGATCCAAGCTCCAACCCACAGAAACAGGTTTGCAGGTTTGCTGAGCATGTTTGTGAAGTCTTGGGGGAGGGGAAATCCCTCGGCCCAGAAAACGTCATGGAGCAAATTGGGGTGACCCTGCTGAGGCTGTGGTGCCTCAATTATTGGAAGTAGTTGTCACCCCCTGTGAGTGGCTGGATGAAGTACCGTCTGTTGGAAGTTAGGGAAGGCGATCCAAAGTCAGACCAGGAAAAGTGCTGGGCAGAGATGATTTCCCAAGTGAACTGCTGAGGGAAGGTGGTGTTTGTGTGTAGACCAGGACGTGCGGTCAGGGGAGGCAGAGCCTCACCTGCCATACTCCAATGAAATTAGCTGTTACGGAAAAAAAATCTGATTTTTCCACTGATCTGTTATAAATGTCATTTCTGTACGATTCCAAACATGTTTTTAGTCAAAATCGCCAAATTTGCGGAGCTCTGCTGTAAATACAGGAAAAGACGAGAGGTGAGGCAGCGACGAGCTCAGCCTCCCCCCTGATTGTGCAACCCCTCAGAAATTGGATGGAGCGCGGGCAATAAGCGCGTGCCTGTTACTATCACAGTATGTCACCAATGTAATGTTTGTAGACCCCTTAATTTCATGTCCACGCCTTCCATACTCCAGGTAACTTATTTCACTATGTGTATAAAGATATTTAGTCCCGCTGGTCTCGTCATGGAACTGAAATGAAAAAGCACCAGGGGGGGCAGCTATCACATCTGCCTCACTGAGGGGGGCGTGCCTAACACGCCCCCTCAGTGAGGCCACGCCCCCCCCCCCAGTGAGGCCATGCCCCCTCTATGAATCTGGCTCTGACACGAGCCAGTGCCTCCCCAGCCATTGACCTCACCACACGTCACTGGTGTAGACGCCTATATGACATACAGTCTGACCACTGGATGGGTTCTGTAGGATTGGAAGGATCCCTGGTGGTCCCCCTGTTTAAGAAGGGAGATTGCACAGACTGTAACAACTACATGTACATATCCTTCCTCGGTGTGCTGGGAAAGGTCTTGGTAAGGATTATTCAATATCGCCGTGACAGGCACGCTGTGGAAAGGCTTGTGGAGCCCCAGACACCATATTTTCTGTCCGTCTGCTAAACCAGAGGTGTAGGGAATTCCCACAGCATCTAGATCTCTATTATATACTTGGTCAAGGCCTATTACACCAATATGCCTGGGCTCTGTGTTGTTCTTTGTGCTATTGTAGTCTCTGAGTCTCAGCTCAAAATCATTAAGGACCTACATGATGGTAGGCAAGCCCAGGTAAAACTACATGGGTGGGAGTCTGAGCCATTCCCTGTTCACCTTGGGGTGCAACGGTTGTCCTCTGGCTCCCACATTTTTTCGTACTTCGTTGAAGCCTTCGATGGCTGTACCGGAGGAATTTCTATCAGTACAGATACAATGGGTGACTAATTGATGTCAGGGTGTGGTAAAGGGATGGCTCCCTATTGGTCAACCATGTTATGTATGCTGATGATCTGGTGATTGCTGCTCACTCACAGGAGGAATTGGAGGCGCTGCTACTGAACCTGGAGCGTGCCACGAAGCACCTGCCTGGGTATTTTGTACCATCGGGCACTCTACCCCACAACTCCCAATTGGTGATGGGGCAGTTGTGGAGAGAGTGTAGAGTTTTCCATACCTTGGCAGTGTGCTCATGACTGGCTCCAGTTTGACAGCAGAGGTCTCACTCCGAATCAGTCGAGCGGCATTATCTTTTCATCGGCTACATAACACTATGGAAGCTACCTGGTCTGTCGCTCGACACGAAGCTTCGGGTCTTCTCGGCCATGATAATGCACTCCCTTTATGCTTGCGAAACGTGGACCCCCTAATGGAACATCTTCGCCGGTCAGAAACATTTAGGCTGGCCTGCCTACGATCCATCCTGGGTTTAACCAGGCTAGATTGTGTGAGGAGCTCACAAATCCTTGACGGATCTGGACAAAGTTCCATTGGTGAGCTCCTCTGGCAGGCAAGGCTGCGTTGGCTGGGTCATGTAGTACTCATGCCCAGCTACCGCATGCCTAAACAGCTTTCGTTCGACCGGATAGAGGGGGCTAAATGGTCGCGGCATGGGCTAGAAAAGAGATCGAATTATGTGGTACGAGGGGATATGGAGCTGAGTGGACTTGCCAATGACTCGAACGAGGTGTCAAAATCAGCCATTATGGAGGAGGAGGCTCGTGAAGGACGCTATTGGGTGGTTGGAGGCAGTCGCCCTCCAGTAACAACGGAGGGCGGAGGAGCGCCGCTCACAACAACGAGCGGAGCGCCGGTGGCTAAAGCACAGCAAGTTGGCCCAGTAGGGGGCACAGGTGGTGCATCGGCCAGTCATTTCAGTCAGTCGACCCATGCCACCTGGGTCTATCCCGTGACCTGCCAGTGGGCGTTTGACATTTCACGTCGAATTTAACATGCACATAGCCTGGCACAATCGCCGTGGTGACGTCACAGCCACTTCGTGGCGAATGGCGGTTGTTGTTAGTGGTAGTTTGAGTGTTGTTGGTTGTGTTGGTGGTGCGGGTGTTGTTGCGGTAATGGACACGTAGTTCGTTAAACCATCCGATCAGTGGCTCCCTGTGGTACAGATACAATGGGAGGCTGGTCAATAATGCCTGAGTCATGAGGCTCACAATACACACAGACACGAGTAATGTATAGGTACACGTGGTATTAAGGTTATTAAACCTTGTTAAACACACGAGTGGGAATTTGTGCACTCTAGCTTGTAGTCCTGATTCGTAGCTGGATTACATTGTTTAGCCAATTGCTCTCCGTTGATTGTCTCCCCCACACCGGCGAGGGGTGTGAGCAATGAAGAGGATGGGTGGCTCTGGTTCGAGGAGGAGCGTGGTGTCGAGGACAGTATATAAAGGCGGTGCAGGGTCAGAGCTCTGGGCTGACTGTTGCACGAACAGCGGTGGCGTGAGATGTCTACCGGCTGCTGTTGCTGCTGGGGCGGGTATTATTTTAGTAGACAGTGAGCACACAGAGCTCTCGTCTGCAGGCCGCATTACTCCTGGGTGCGGTCAAGGGATGATGGTTCCCTACGGGTCAACCATGTCTGCTCATGATCTGGTAATCGTTGCTCAGTCTGAGAAGGAGTTGGGAGTATGGACGGTGCTAGGCGGCTGCTGGGGTTGGCCCGACACGACCAAATGTCAATTTTGGCTCCCGCAAGTCCACTGTGCTTAGCGGTCTGTCAGTGGTATGGTGCCCCCCTTACCCTCACACAACAGCTCTACGAGAAGAGTTGGAGCCGGGCAGGAGGTGGACACTGCTGCTCAAATAGGCAGAGCCCTGCCATAAACCCCACCAAAACAAAGCACCTGCCGAGGTACCCAGTGTCCTCGATCACTTAATGTTCTCAACTTTCCATCAACAATTGGGTGCTTGTCGAGAGAGTGGAGAAGTTCCGTTACCTGAGCAATGTTGTATTGACCAGCTGTGTGTTGCCAGCAGATGTTCTTTTTCCCAATCAGTCGAGCGGCACTATCTTTTCATCAGCTGTGTGGAAGTTGCTCCCAGTCTTCTGGACCACAGTTATGCCCTCCCTTCTCTTTGCTTGCGAAACGTCGACCCCTTTATATGAACATCTGGAACGGTTTTACAAATTCAGGCTGGCCTGCCAGCAATCCATCCTCGGTTTAACCAGACTGGATCGTGTGAGGAGCTCACAGATTCTTTCATCTGGACACTCCCATCGGCGAGCTCCTTCGGCAGGCGAGGCTATGTTGGCTGGGTGATGTAGTCCGCATGCTCAGCCACCGCATGACCAAGCAGCTTTTGTTTGGCCGGATAGAGGTTGCTTAACGGGCATGGCACGGGCTAGAGAAGAGATGGACTGATTTGGTACCGAAAGACGTGGCAGCAGAGTTGACTTGCAGATGACTGGCACCAGCAGGGTCAAGATCAGCCTCTGGGAGGAGGCTTGTGAAAGACGATACTGTGCAGTGCCAGGCTAGGTGCACTTTGAGGCTACAAGGCAGTGGGAGGTGGCCTCCAGTAACAACGGAGGACGGAGGAGCGACGCTGACAACGAGCAGAGCGCCGGACGGCTCGAATGAGCAAGTTGGCACAGGTGGAGCATCTTACCAGTCATCTCAGTCGTCCTAAAACACCGGGTCTGTCCCGTGACCTGCCGACAGCGAGGCAAGTGAAGACATCACTGCCACTTAAGTGATGAATGACAGTGTGGGTTGTGTGAGAGTGGTGTGAGTGGTATTGGTGGTGTGGATGGTTCTGGTGGTATTCAAATACTGCCGTGGGTATTCAAGGTGGTCATCCTATGATGAGACTGGGCCCTGCCATGGGAGTGAGGATTGGACGTGGATTCGCCAGTGGGGCTGCTGAGAGTGAGAGCCGAGTGTGCCCACCCTCCTCCCCGCGCCCTCCTGGGGCCCGGGGTCAGTGTGTAGGGGTCACGGTCGCGCCCTTCTCACGCTCGACAATGGGTCAATGAAGGAGCGACCAGAGGGAGGCGTGAGATTGGCCAACGGCGGCTACGCTGACGGTGAACCCCGTGCCGAGTGACGCGCGCGCATTCGAGATGCGAGCGAGCTGTGGTGCCACGCTGCAGGTTGGATGGTTCACAGGGGGGTTGATGGGTCGGAGAGCGCTGGAGGCTCCTCCTCGAGGCTTGGTGCCGTTATCCCTCCCGGCTCCTCCACCTGCGCTCCGCCCCAGCCCCTGACGGGAGCCGGGCCAAAGGGACTGGGCTCGCGACCCTGGGAGCCGCCCCGCTCCTTATTAGGGCTCGGAGCCCCGCTCTCACGGGTAATTATAGCGCGCCAGGGTGACGCGCGGCGAGACGAGGCTAAACATGGAGCTGAGCGCGAGTGGCTCCTCCTCCACCACTCCTCCCGCTCATCCCCCCCCCNACCTCCTCCCGCTCATCTTCCTCTCCCTCCTCCCGCTCATCTTCCTGCTCCTCCCGCGTCTTCCCCTTGCTCCTCCCGCGTCTTCTGCTCCCGCTCATCTCCTCCTCCTCCCGCTCTTCGTTCTCCTGCTGCTCTTCCTCCTCCTCTCCTCCTTCAGTCCTCGACCGCAGCGGGCGGGGTGAGGGGCCCTCTGCCCACGCGACGCTGTCATCAGCTGTGACGCCGAGCATGTGGCGTGTTAGTGGTGATGATGATGATGTTATTGTTGATGTTTGTTGATGTCTGCAGAACTCCTGCACTGTTTCACGCAGGAAGCGGGTGCCACCACTGACCGCCAAACCCGATTTGAATACACACCCTTCAACTCTGCAGGAACTAAGACTCGTGTCGAACAGAGACACGTGACACTTCACTTAGTTCAAGCACGCCTGGTTCTGCTGATGAAACGATGAATGTCGATACCGGTCCAGAGTGTGCTTGTATCGAACCGATGTTTGCTTTAATTGTGCGAAGCAAACTTGTATTTCTGTAACGTGGAGAGACAAATGTGGTCAGCCAGGCGAATCGTCCGGTTGTGTATCGCGTCACGTGGCGGATTGGTAAACACGCAGAGGCGCGGGAGGGAGGGGCTTTGCTGATAACGGGGCTGGTAATCCTGGTGACCGAGTAACGGGGATGCAATGCTGGTGTCCGAGTAACGGGGATGTAATTCTGGTGACAGAGTAACGGGGTTGGTAACAGAGTAACGGAGCTGGTGACAGTAACGGGGTGGTAATCCTGGTGACCGAGTAACGGGGTGGTAATTCTGGTAACAGAGTAACGGAGATGTCATCCTGGTGACAGAGTAACGGGGTGTCATCCTGGTGACAGAGTAACGGGGATGTAATCCTGGTGACAGAGTAACGGGGATGTAATCCTGGTGACAGAGTTACGATGCTGGTAATCCTGGTGACATAGTAACGGGGATGTAATCCTGGTGACAGAGTAACGGGGATGGTAACAGAGTAACGGGGTGTAATCATGGTAACAGACTAACGGAGATGTAATCCTGGTGACAGAGTAACGGGATGTAATCCTGGTGACAGAGTAACGGGGATGGTGACAGAGTAACGGGGTGTAATCATGGTAACAGACTAACGGAGATGTAATCCTGGTGACAGAGTAACGGGGTTGGTGACTGTCGCTCGCTATCCACCGGGCGGGGGAAGCCCCTCGCAGGGTTCCCTGTGACGTCACGCGAAGGCGGCGCGCGCGCCGTCGCGCTCCTTGTTTGGGCATCAAATACCAAACATGGGGCTCGGCTTCTATAAATGGCAATGACCGCTTCACGCCGGCCGGAGCGCTCCGCCGCGTGAAGCGCAAATCCGATCGGCGCTCGGGCCAAACTCGCCGTGGCCTCGCAGCAAGTCCCGCCGCTCGCGCCGGGGCCGTCGGGACCCTGCCCGGGCTGTCGGCCGCGGTCTCGGGCCCCGGGAGCCGGCGGACGTGCGCGCACTACTTTCGCGGCGCGGCGTGACACGCGTGCTGCGCGTGTTTATGGGCCGCGCGCGGCGGCCGCGTGCGACTCGGGCCGGAGACCGCGCCCCGCATGGAGGCACCCGTCTCGCGCTCCCGCCCCGCATGGAGGGCCCCAACGGGGGCCCGCGGCCGGCTCCGGCCTCTCCCTGCGGGGTCACTCGACTGCAAGATGTCCGAGGGGGCCTCTGACGATAGCGAGACGCGACACCTCGGCAGCGGGAGGCGGCGGCGGCGGTGGCGATGCAGGGGGGGGTCCCGGCCGCGACGGCGTCTCCGGGGGAGGGGGGCCCTGTCCGGGCCGACCGCGGGGGCGTGGTCGCCCTCAAGCCCGGCAAGAAGACGCGCGGCGCGTCAAGATCAAGATGGAGTTCATTGACAACAAGCTGCGGCGGTACACCACGTTCAGCAAGCGCAAGACGGGCATCATGAAGAAGGTGAGGGGGGNCGGCGGGGGACGCCGGGAGGAGAGGTGGGCCCCTAGTGGGGGGGGGGGGTCACGGTCTTGAGATCTCGCTCGAGATCATCGGGGTCGTGAGCGGGTCCTCGTCACCTCGGGTCGGATCGGGCTGCGCGCGTTCGTGCGCTGGTGACGGTGATGGGCGCGTGTGGTCGTGGTGCTGCTGATGATGATGATGGTGACGGTGGTGCGCGCGTGTGGTCGTGGTGCTGATGATGATGATGATGGTGACGGTGGGCGCGTGTGGTCGTGGTGCTGCTGATGATGATGATGGTGCTGGTGCGCGCGTGTGGTCGTGGTGCTGATGATGATGACGGTGGTGCGCGCGTGTGGTCGTGGTGGTGCTGATGATGATGATGGTGACGGTGGTGCGCGCGTGTGGTCGTGGTGCTGATGATGATGATGACGGTGGTGATGGTGCTGCTGATGATGACGATGGTGACGGTGGTGCGCGCGTGTGGTCGTGGTGCTCTGATGATGATGATGCGATGGTGACGGTGGTGCGCGCGTGTGGTCGTGGTGGTGCTGATGACGATGGTGCTGCTGCTACCCAATAGTCGGGTTGAAGGCAATAACGGGTGTGAGGTGGTGGTGGAGGTGGTGGAGGTGGTGGTGGAGGTGGTGGAGGTGTGGTGGAGTGGTGGTGGTGCTGATGGACGGCTGTGGTGCATGAGAGGGCTGGGGAGCGGTGGGTAGCGGTCAGCGCACTGCGCTACGAACCCGGCGACCGAGTTCGATTCCCGCTCACGGCCAACACCGGCGACGATTATCTGAGCCGGTTCTGGGCCTCCCCTAGGTCGACTCGGCCTCAAATGAGTACCTGGTGCGGTGTGTAAATATTGTCACTGGAGAGACAAAGGCGGTCGGGCGTGGTGCTGACCACCCACCCCCCTGTGCCGTGCCGGCTTAATAGGTGCTCGCTAACAGCACTTGCCCCAACAGACTTAAGCCTATACGGGGGATCTTTGCCTTGGAGTGCGTCGTTTGTCACTGCACCACCGCTCCGTTATAAGGAGCGGTGGCGCAGTGTTAGGGTGCGCTACGAACCCAGCCACTGCAATTCGATTGCCGCTCACGGCCAACACCGGGGACGAATATCTGAACCTGTTCTGGACCTCGCCTAGGTTAATCGGCCTTAAATTAGTACCTCGTAAGGTGTGTTAACATCAGCATTGGGAGACAAAGGCGGCTGGGCATTGTAGCAGCCACCCACCTGACCGACCTTCATAGGTGCTCGCGAACAGCACTTGCCCCAACAGTCTGATCAATGATATATGGGTGATGTGTGTTAGTGTGTGCTAGTGTTAGTGTGTTGCTGTGTTAGTGTGTGCTAGTGTTGCTGTGTTAGTGTGTGCTCGTGTGTGCTAGTGTGAGTGTGTGCTAGTGTTGGTAGTGAGTGTGTGTGTGTTAGTGTTGGTAGTGAGTGTGTGTTAGTGTTGTTAGTGTGTGTGTGTTAGTGTTGTTAGTGTGTGTGTTAGTGTTGGTAGTGAGTGTGTGCTAGTGTTGGTAGTGTGTGTGTGCTAGTGTTGCTGTGTTAGTGTGTGCTCGTGTGTGCTAGTGTTGGTAGTGAGTGTGTGTGTTAGTGTTGTTAGTGTGTGTGTGTTAGTGTTGTTAGTGTGTGTGTGTTAGTGTTGGTAGTGAGTGTGTGCTAGTGTTGGTAGTGTGTGTTAGTGTGTGCTCGTGTGTGCTAGTGTGAGTGTGTGCTAGTGTTGGTAGTGAGTGTGTGTGTTAGTGTGGGTAGTGAGTATGTGTTAGTGTTGTTAGTGTGTGTGTGTTAGTGTTGTTAGTGTGTGTTAGTGTTGTTAGTGTGTGTTAGTGTTGGTAGTGTGTGTGTGCTAGTGTTGGTAGTGAGTGTGTGTTAGTGTTGGTAGTGAGTGTGTGTGNTAGTGTTGTTAGTGTGTGTGTGTTAGTGTTGGTAGTGTGTGTGTTAGTGTTGGTAGTGAGTGTGTGCTAGTGTTGGTAGTGTGTGTGTGCTAGTGTTGGTAGTGTGTGTGTGCTAGTGTTGGTAGTGTGTGTGTGTTAGTGTTGGTAGTGAGTGTGTGTGTTAGTGTTGTTAGTGTGTGTGTGCTAGTGTTGGTAGTGAGTGTGTGTGCTAGTGTTGGTAGTGAGTGTGTGTTAGTGTTGTTAGTGTGTGTGTGCTAGTGTTGGTAGTATGTGTTAGTGTGTGCTCGTGTGTGCTAGTGTGAGTGTGTGCTAGTGTTGGTAGTGAGTGTGTGTTAGTGTTGTTAGTGAGTGTGTGTTAGTGTTGTTAGTGAGTGTGTGTTAGTGTTGGTAGTGTGTGTGTGTTAGTGTTGGTAGTGAGTGTGCTAGTGTTGTTAGTGTGTGTTAGTGTTGTTAGTGAGTGTGTGTGTTAGTGTTGTTAGTGTTGGTAGTGAGTGTGTGTGTTAGTGTTGTTAGTGTTGTTAGTGTGTGTGTGTTAGTGTTGTTAGTGTTGGTAGTGAGTGTGTGTGTTAGTGTTGTTAGTGTTGGTCGTGAGTGTGTGTGTTAGTGTTGTTAGTGTGTGTGTTTAGTGTTGTTAGTGTGTGTGTGNTAGTGTTGGTAGTGTGTGTGTGTGTGCTAGTGTTGGTAGTGAGTGTGTGCTAGTGTTGGTAGTGAGTGTGTGTTAGTGTTGTTAGTGAGTGTGTGTTAGTGTTGGTAGTGTGTGTGTTAGTGTTGGTGTTGTTGGTGTGTGTGTGTGTGTGTTAGTGTTGTTGGTGTGTGTGTGTGTGTTAGTGTTGTTAGTGTGTGTGTGTTAGTGTTGTTAGTGTTAGTGTGTGTGTTAGTGTTGTTAGTGTGTGTTGGTGTTGTTAGTGTGTGTGTTAGTGTTGTTAGTGTGTGTGTGNTAGTGTTGTTAGTGTGTGTGTGTGTTAGTGTTGGTAGTGTGTGTGTTAGTGTTGTTAGTGTGTGTGTTAGTGTTGTTAGTGAGTGTGTGTTAGTGTTGGTAGTGTGTGTGTGTGTTGGTGTTGTTAGTGTGTGTGTGTTAGTGTTGGTAGTGTGAGTGTGTGTTAGTGTTGTTAGTGTGTGTGTGTTAGTGTTGTTAGTGTGTGTGTGTTAGTGTTGTTAGTGTGTGTGTTAGTGTTGTTAGTGTGTGTGTGTTGGTAGTGTGTGTTAGTGTGTGTTAGTGTTGGTAGTGTGTGTGTGTGTTAGTGTTGGTAGTGTGTGTGTGTTAGTGTTGGTAGTGTGTGTTTGTTAGTGTTGGTAGTGTGTGTTTGTTAGTGTTGGTAGTGTGAGTGTTTGTGCTAGTGTGTTAGTGTGTGAGTGTGTGTGTTAGTGTTGGTAGTGTGTGCTAGTGTGAGTGTTTGTGTAGTGTGCTAGTGTGTGAGTGTGTGTGTTAGTGTGTGAGTGTGTGTGTTAGTGTGTGAGTGTGTGTGCTAGTGTTGGTAGTGTGTGTTAGTGTGACACTTGAAGCGAAGTCTGCGCCGCGCACGTGACACGTGACGCGCGTCCGCGAGAAACTGGAGACGCGGCGGTGAAAGTGGGACGGGGTGGGGTGCGCGAAGTGGGGGGGGGGCACGAAGTGGGGGGGGGGCACGGTGGGGGGGCGTGGAGGGAAGGGTGGTGATGGCCGAGCTCTCTGTGTGTCACGAACCACGTGGCCGTCAGCCGCGGCTGTCTTAGCCGCATCACCCGCGTGTCAATCATCAGTCGCACCCCCCCCCCACGTGTGTCGGTCACGTGATTAATCCCGTCCCTCACGTCTGTTAATCACCCACGATGGTCACACACCGATCAGCAGGTGGTCGCATCATTCATGTAAACTGAAACTATTTTATTTTGCCGGGGTGTAAGGGGCCCACTGAGCTATTGAACGCTTTTTTTCAGAAGCGACCTGGCCACAGGATGATCTGTGCGTCGTTAACGATCCGTCAAAAAGAACACGAACACTCCAGACATCCGTCAATAACACTGCCGCCTTAAAGGGGTGCGGGGGGTGGGGTTGGAAACACAGTGTATGTCATCGATAACGTTTCGGGCAATGGCCCTTTTTGAACATACACGTGTCGTGCCTCCATCCTCCTGCTGCCCCCGCCCCCCCGCAGGCGTACGAGCTGTCCACGCTGACCGGCACGCAGGTGATGCTGCTGGTGGCCAGCGAGACGGGCCACGTGTACACGTTTGCGACGCGCAAGCTGCAGCCGATGATCACGAGCGAGAGCGGCAAGGCGCTCATCCAGACGTGCCTCAACTCCCCCGACTCGCCGCCTCGGCCCACGGCGGCCGCCGCCACGGCACCTGACCCTGGCGCCGAGCAGAGGATGAGCGCCAGCGGATTCGAGGAGACGGAGCTCAGCTACCAGATCGGGGAGCCGGACATCATGGAGGACAGCAAGGTGGGAGCGGTGGGTGTTGGGGGTAGCGGGGGGGGGAGAAGAGCGTGTGTGTGTGTGCGCGTGTGTGTGCGCGTGTGTGCGAGCGGTCGTGTCGCGGTTAGCGCGCTGCGCTACGAACCCGGCCACCGAGTTCAATTCTCACTCGGGCCAACACCGGTGATTATCTGAATGGTCCTGGGCCCTCCCCTAGGTCGACTCAGCCTCAAATGAGTACCTGGTGCGGTGTGTAAACATTGCCACTAGGGAGACAAAGGCGGTCGGGCGTGGTGTTGGCCACCCACCCCCTCGTGTGTAGTGTCGGCCTTCATAGGCGCTCGCTAACAGCACTTGCCCCGACAGTTTGTTAAAGGCTCTACGAGGATTTTATTTATTTATTTAAATATTCAGAATCACAATGTTTATTTATCCTGGAGGAATCCGATGAGCCATGAAGCTAGTAGGGACGTGCCAGCGAGTTATATCTACAAACGACACGATACTTTTGTTTCCGAGACCAGGCTCACACGCCCAAATCGTGACGTGGCCGGTAACAAACAGCACCATCCAAGTTGTAATAGGCAAAGGAGTTAAGACGCTGCCTGATCTGAGCAAGGTTATTTGTGAGACGAGCTTGGGAGAGAGACGCGGGAGGGAATTCTGAAGTAGAGCAGTGGCGGAGGGAGGAAGCAGAAAGAGGAGTGTTGGTGAGTGATTGGGTGAGTAAAGGAGTGGTGAGTGATTGGGTGAGTAAAGGAGTGGGTGAGTGATTGGGTGAGTAAGGGAGTGGATGAGTGATTGGGTGAGTAAGGGAGTGGGTGAGTGATTGGGTGAGTAAAGGAGTGGGTGAGTGATTGGGTGACAAGGGAGTGAGTTGAGTGAATATATTTGTGTGACTCTGTGTGCTGGTTGAACACAGTACGGACGGGACTAAAGAGTCAGTGTCTGGTAGACCGAGTTCTCAACGCGGGTGGAGGAATCGATGGGCGATGTTCACACGAACCGTAAACCATGGCAGTAGCGAGAGGAGGGGACATACAGGCGACCGATGAGTGAGCGACCGTCGTGAACCGGTGAGTGGTGGCCATGAGTCGACCTCGATGCTGCTTTGTGTCGAACTATCTCAAATTTTGTGGCACAGGAAGATGCGGTCGTGGCACATGGTCAGCCACTGAGCTGGTGGGGCCGCTGTAGGCGGCTGTGATTCACTGTACAGGTGTGGTGGGGTGCAGGTGGTGGGGCTCACTGTACAGGTGTGGTGGGGTGCAGGTGGGGTTCACTGTACAGGTGTGGTGGGTGCAGGTGGGTTCACTGTACAGGTGTGGTGGGGTGCAGGTGGGGGTCACTGTACAGGTGTGGTGGGGGTGCAGGTGGGGGTCACTGTACAGGTGTGGTGGGGTGCAGGTGGGGTTCACTGTACAGGTGTGGTGGGGTGCAGGTGAGGTTCACTGTACAGTGTGGTGCAGGTGAGGTTCACTGTACAGGTGTGGTGGGGTGCAGGTGAGGTTCACTGTACAGGTGTGGTGGGGTGCAGGTGAGGCTCACTGTACAGGTGTGTGGGGTGCAGGTGGGGCTCACTGTACAGGTGTGGTGGGGTGCAGGTGGTGGGGTTCACTGTACAGGTGTGGTGGGGTGCAGGTGGGGTCACTGTACAGGTGTGGTGGGGTGCAGGTGGGGTTCACTGTACAGGTGTGGTGGGGTGCAGGTGAGGTTCACTGTACAGGTGTGGTGGGGGTGCAGGTGGGTTCACTGTACAGGTGTGGTGGGGTGCAGGTGAGGTTCACTGTACAGGTGTGGTGGGGTGCAGGTGGGGTTCACTTTACAGGTGTGGTGGGGTGCAGGTGAGGTTCACTGTACAGGTGTGGTGGGGTGCAGGTGGGGTTCACTGTACAGGTGTGGTGGGGTGCAGACAGTGATGGAAATGGGCCGGCATATGACGTACGCACCTCCATTCATCACGGTGAGCTATGCACGGTGTGAGCTAAGTTCCAAATCCGCACGGCACTTCCAGTTGAACCTACAGCCACACTGGTAGTTACATAGGATGCTGCAAGATGCACGATGTTCCAAAATGTGATTCTAAATATCCACGTTCACCACTGGGTTACAGGTCATTAGGCAGCTGTGTGATGGGCAGCAGGGCAGCTGTGGGTCGCCGAGCGCACAGCGGTGTCCCTGTGAGCAGGCGCGCTTTACCTGCGCACCGCCACGAGCCCCTCGTTTACCTGCCTCGTTTACCTGCCTCTCCCCATCGCGCTGATTCCACTCGCGCACCTGGGAGGAGCGGAGTAGGCAGGCGGCTGGGAGGGAACTCAGGTGCGGGGCTTGGAGGGGGGGCGGGTACGTGATGCGCAGGGAGTTGCCGGTGCCACGTGGTGTGCGCAGCGCGTGTGCGAGGATGATAACGCCACCATCGCAGCGCTGCTGTCGTGTTGTTGTTGTCGTCGTCGTAGTTGCTGTGGCCGCTGCTGTTGTTGCCGTTACGGTTTTGCGTCGAGCTCCAGTTCCTCGCAGCCCCCAGCGCGGGCGCTGGGGGCTGCTGCTGTACGAAGTGAAACGGACCCCATCGGTTGTGCTGAATAAACGGGACGACAGGGGGGGTCTGGGCCCGCCCTCCACGCCCGGCGCCCGTGCCCCCTCCCCACGTTGGTGGCCGCCCGCGCGCTCCGCTATGGCATCTATTCCCTTTTTAGTCTCCGGCCATTTCGGGCCGGCGCATTCCTCCGCGCTGGCAGCTCCGCGGAGCAGCCCCCCCCCACCTTCCCCCTGCCCCTCACCACCCACCCACCTCCCCACTCTCCTCTCCCTCCTACCCTCTCCTGGGCTCCATCTCTTCTCTCTCTCTGCCTTCTAGCACCATCTCTGTATTCCTCTCCCACCATCACCCAGCTCGCATCCATCTCCCTCTCGCACCTCCACCCCTCGCTCTTGTCTCTCTCTCCCAGCACCATCGCCCCTCCCTCCCTCCCACTGCCCATCTTGACCCCCCCACCCCGCGCACTCCTGACCCCAGCTGCAGGGGATCTCCAGACACACCGGGGAGGTGACACCGCTGAGACAGCTGAGTGCCATCAGGGGGACCTCCTCGACGATGCCAGCAGCCATGGGTTCACGCAGCGGGGGACACTCATAGTGGGGGCGGGGCGAGAGATTGACATATGGGATTTGTCTCACAATAGTGCTCCGTGACACTTACCCCAAGTCTGAACAGCAAATCCCCAGCACCACCACCCTTGAACGTACGGACACCGCATCCTCACGCTGACACCAAACCTCAAAACTACCAGCGCTGAACCCGAGCCACTCGGCTCCGGATTCTTTGTCGTGGCTCAGCTCTGGCTCGGTTTGGCTCTGGCTCGGCTCGGCTCGACTCTGGCTCAAGTGAGCTGGCTCACAGCCAAGCGCTTAATTTGAGCCAACTCTGAGCGTGGCTCCATCTGTGCTCAGGATTTCGCTGAGCCCCAGTCCGAGTGGGGCCATGGCAGAGCCGCTCTGCTTCTTTGGCAGCAGCCGAGCGACCAGAACCCGAGCTGAGCCAGGCCAAGAAACACGGCCCTGAGCCCGGAGCACAGAACGGAATCACAACCATCACGCTATGGACACCTAACACTGAGACTTAACTCTGACCACGTGACGATGAACACAGAGATGTTAACCACCTCGCCTGGTATACAGGTGGTCGTGGATTCGATCCCGACCCTGACGCCTGCTGTATATTTGTGGTCGCGTGGATTTTTTTTATCAAGGTCCTCCGGTTTTTCTCTCCACATTTAGAAACATGCGTTTAGATACTTGGCTGCTATACATTTCCACATGAAAAGCCAGCCACTTCGTTGAACTATCATTTGTGGCCAGGTCGTTTCTGAAAAAGAGCTATATAGTTCAGTGGGATTTACCTGGTATAATAAAAAGTAGTGTAATAGTTTAGTTGTTAACCATACTATGAACTGTTAATCCTCATACATAGCCCTCCGATTAGCACAGTTGGCTACGTACGGTGGGGAAGAAGTTCAACACACTTACAACCCGAACACTGAACTCTCACCACAACCCTGGGAAACACTGAACCCTCACAGAGAGCCCTACGGCTGAACCCTACCGCTAAACCCCACCGCTAAACCCCTACCGCTAAACTCCTACCGCTAAACCCCTACCGCTAAACCCCTACCGCTAAACTCCTACCGCTAAACCTCTACCGCTAAACCCCACCGCTAAACCCCACCGCTAAACCCCACCGCTAAACCCCACCGCTAAACCCCTACCGCTAAACCCCTACCGCTAAACCCCTACCGCTAAACCCTACCGCTAAACCCTACCGCTAAACTCCTACCGCTAAACTCCTACCGCTAAACCCCACCGCTAAACCCCTACCGCTAAACCCCTACCGCTAAACTCCTACCACTAAACTCCTACCACTAAACCTCTACCGCTAAACCCCACCGCTAAACCCCACCGCTAAACCCCTACCGCTAAACCCCTACCGCTAAACCCCTACCGCTAAACTCCTACCGCTAAACTCCTACCGCTAAACCCCACCGCTAAACCCCGACCGCTAAACTCCTACCGCTAAACCCCTACCGCTAAACTCCTACCGCTAAACCTCTACCGCTAAACCCCACCGCTAAACCCCACCGCTAAACCCCTACCGCTAAACCCCTACCGCTAAACCCCTACCGCTAAACCCCGACCGCTAAACCCTACCGCTAAACTCCTACCGCTAAACCCCTACCGCTAAACCCCTACCGCTAAACCCCACCGCTAAACCCCTACCGCTAAACTCCTACTGCTAAACTCCTACCGCTAAACCCCTACCGCTAAACTCCTACGCTAAACCCTACTGCTAAACCCCTATCGCTAAACCCCTACCGCTAAATCCCTACCGCTAAACCCCTACTGCTAAACCCCTACCGCTAAACCCCTACCGCTAAACTCCTACCGCTAAACCCCTACCGCTAAACCCCACCGCTAAACCCCTACCGCTAAACTCCTACCGCTAAACCCTACCGCTAAACTCGTACCGCTAAACCCCTACCGCTAAACCCCTACCGCTAAACCCCTACCGCTAAACCCCACCGCTAAACCCCTACCGCTAAACCCCTACCGCTAAACCCCTATCGCTAACCCCTACCGCTAAATCCCTACCGCTAAACCCCTACCGCTAAACCCTACCGCTAAACCCCTACCGCTAAACCCCTACCGCTAAACCCCTACCGCTAAATTCCACCGCTAAACCCTACCGCTAAACCCCTACCGCTAAACCCCTACCGCTAAACCCCTACCGCTAAACTCCTACCACTGAGAGTGAGTGTGTGTGTGTTGAGAGAGTGAGTGTGTGTGTGTTGAGAGAGTGAGTGTGTATTGAGAGAGTGAGTGTGTGTGTGTGTCGAGAGAGTGAGTGTGTGTGTGTGTTGAGAGAGTGTGTGTGTGTGTGTTGAGAGAGTGAGTGTGTTTGTGTGTTGTGAGAGTTGAGTGTGTGTGTTGTGAGAGTTGAGTGTGTGTGTGTTGTGAGAGTCTGTGTGTGTTGAGAGAGTGAGTGTGTGTGTGTGTTGAGAGAGTGTGTGTGTGTGTTGAGAGAGTGAGTGTGTGTGTGTTGAGAGAGTGAGTGTGTGTGTGTTGAGAGAGTGAGTGTGTGTGTGTGTGTTGAGAGAGTGTGTGTGTGTGTTGAGAGAGTCTGTGTGTGTTGAGAGAGTCTGTGTGTGTTGAGAGAGTGTGTGTGTGTTGAGAGAGTGAGTGTGTGTGTGTGTTGAGAGAGTGAGTGTGTGTGTGTGTTGAGAGAGTGAGTGTGTGTGTGTTGAGAGAGTGAGTGTGTGTTGAGAGAGTGAGTGTGTGTGTGTTGAGAGAGTGTGTGTGTGTTGAGAGAGTGAGTGTGTGTGTGTGTTGAGAGAGTGAGTGTGTGTGTGTGTTGAGAGAGTGAGTGTGTGTGTGTGTTGAGAGAGAGAGTGAGTGTGTGTGTGTGTTGAGAGAGTGTGTGTGTTGAGAGAGTCTGTGTGTGTTGAGTGTGTGTGTTGTGAGAGTTGAGTGTGTGTGTGTTGTGAGAGTGTGTGTGTGTGTTGTGAGAGTGAGTGTGTGTGTTGAGAGAGTGAGTGTGTTTGTGTGTTGAGAGAGTGAGTGTGTGTGTGTTGTGAGAGTGAGTGTGTGTGTGTATTGTGAGAGTGAGTGTGTGTGTTGAGAGAGTGTGTGTGTGTGTTTAGAGAGTGAGTGTGTGTGTGTTGAGAGAGTGAGTGTGTGTGTTGAGAGAGTGAGTGTGTGTGTGTTGAGTGTGTGTTGAGAGAGTGAGTGTGTGTGTTGAGAGTGAGTGTGTGTGTGTGTTTTGAGAGAGTGAGTGTGTGTTGAGAGAGTGAGTGTGTGTGTGTTGAGAGAGTGTGTGTGTGTTGAGAGAGTGAGTGTGTGTTGAGTGTGTGTGTTGTGAGAGTTGAGTGTGTGTGTGTTGTGAGAGTGTGTGTGTGTGTTGTGAGAGTGAGTGTGTGTGTTGAGAGAGTGAGTGTGTTTGTGTGTTGAGAGAGTGAGTGTGTGTGTGTTGTGAGAGTGAGTGTGTGTGTGTATTGTGAGAGTGAGTGTGTGTGTTGAGAGAGTGTGTGTGTGTGTTTAGAGAGTGAGTGTGTGTGTGTTGAGAGAGTGAGTGTGTGTGTTGAGAGAGTGAGTGTGTGTGTGTTGAGTGTGTGTTGAGAGAGTGAGTGTGTGTGTTGAGAGTGAGTGTGTGTGTGTGTTTTGAGAGAGTGAGTGTGTGTTGAGAGAGTGAGTGTGTGTGTGTTGAGAGAGTGTGTGTGTGTTGAGAGAGTGAGTGTGTGTTGAGTGTGTGTTGAGAGAGTGTGTGTGTGTTGAGAGAGTGTGTGTGTGTTGTGAGAGTGTGTGTTGAGTGTGTGTTGTGAGAGTGAGTGTGTGTGTGTTGAGTGTGTGTTGTGAGAGTGAGTGTGTGTGTGTTGTGAGAGTGTGTGTTGAGTGTGTGTTGAGAGAGTGAGTGAGTGTGTGTGTGTTGAGTGTGTGTTGTGAGAGTGTGTGTTGAGTGTGTGTTGTGAGAGTGTGTGTTGAGTGTGTGTTGTGAGAGTGTGTGTGTGTGTGTGTTGAGAGAGTGAGTGTGTGTTGAGAGAGTGAGTGTGTGTGTTGAGAGAGTCTGTGTGTGTTGAGAGAGTGTGTGTGTGTGTGTTGAGAGAGTGAGTGTGTGTGTGTGTTGAGAAGTGAGTGTGTGTGTGTGTTGAGAGAGTGAGTGTGTGTGTGTGTTGAGAGAGTGTGTGTGTTGAGAGAGTCTGTGTGTGTTGAGTGTGTGTGTTGTGAGAGTTGAGTGTGTGTGTGTTGTGAGAGTGTGTGTGTGTGTTGTGAGAGTGTGTGTGTGTGTGTTGTGAGAGTGAGTGTGTGTGTTGAGAGAGTGAGTGTGTTTGTGTGTTGAGAGAGTGAGTGTGTGTGTGTGTTGTGAGAGTGAGTGTGTGTGTGTGTGTTGTGAGAGTGAGTGTGTGTGTTGAGAGAGTGTGTGTGTGTGTGTGTTTAGAGAGTGAGTGTGTGTGTGTTGAGAGAGTGAGTGTGTGTGTTGAGAGAGTGAGTGTGTGTGTGTTGAGTGTGTGTTGAGAGAGTGAGTGTGTGTGTTGAGAGTGAGTGTGTGTGTGTGTTTTGAGAGAGTGAGTGTGTTTGTTGAGAGAGTGTGTGTGTGTTGAGAGAGTGTGTGTGTTGAGAGAGTGAGTGTGTGTTGAGTGTGTGTTGAGAGAGTGAGTGTGTGTGTGTGTTGAGAGAGTGTGTGTGTGTTGAGAGAGTGTGTGTGTGTTGTGAGAGTGTGTGTTGAGTGTGTGTTGTGAGAGTGAGTGTGTGTGTGTTGAGTGTGTGTTGAGAGAGTGAGTGAGTGTGTGTGTGTTGAGTGTGTGTTGTGAGAGTGTGTGTTGAGTGTGTGTTGTGAGAGTGTGTGTGTGTGTGTTGAGAGAGTGAGTGTGTTGAGAGAGTGAGTGTGTGTGTGTGTTGAGAGAGTGAGTGTGTGTGTGTGTTGAGTGTGTGTTATGAGAGTGTGTTGAGTGTGTGTTGTGAGAGTGAGTGTGTGTGTTGAGTGTGTGTTGTGAGAGTGTGTGTTTTAAGTGTGTGTGTGTTGAGAGAGTGAGTGTGTGTGTTGAGTGTGTGTGTGTTGAGAGATTGAGTGTGTGTGTTGAGTGTGTGTTGTGAGAGTGAGTGTGTGTGTGTGTTGAGTGTGTGTGTGTTGAGAGAGTGAGTGTGTGTGTTGAGTGTGTGTTGTGAGAGTGAGTGTGTGTGTGTTGAATGTGTGTTGAGTGTGTGTTGAGAGTGTGTGTTGAGTGTGTGTGTGTTGTGAGAGTGAGTGTGTGTTGAGTGTGTGTGTGTTGAGTGTGTGTTGAGAGAGTGTGTGTTGAGTGTGTGTGTGTTGAGTGTGTGTGTGTTGAGAGTGTGTGTGTGTGTGTTGAGAGTGTGTGTGTGTGTGTTGAGTGCGTGTTGTGTGTGTGTTGAGTGTGTGTTGAGTGTGTGTGTGTTGTGAGAGTGTGTGTTGTGTGTGTGTTGAGAGAGTGTGTGTGTGTTGAGAGAGTGTGTGTTGTGTGTGTGTGTTGAGTGTGTGTTGAGAGAGTGTGTGTGTTGTGAGAGTGAGTGTGTGTGTGTTGAGTGTGTGTGTTGAGAGAGTGAGTGTGTGTGTGTTGAGTGTGTGTTGAGAGAGTGTGTGTTGAGTGTGTGTGTGTTGTGAGAGTGAGTGTGTGTTGAGTGTGTGTGTGTTGAGTGTGTGTTGAGAGAGTGTGTGTTGAGTGTGTGTGTGTTGAGTGTGTGTGTGTTGAGTGTGTGTGTGTTGAGAGTGTGTGTGTGTGTGTTGAGAGTGTGTGTGTGTGTGTTGAGTGTGTGTTGAGTGTGTGTGTGTTGAGAGTGTGTGTTGAGTGTGTGTGTGTTGAGAGAGTGTGTGTGTGTTGAGAGAGTGTGTGTTGTGTGTGTGTGTGTTGAGTGTGTGTTGAGAGAGTGTGTGTGTGTTGTGAGAGTGAGTGTGTGTGTGTGTGTGTGTGTTGAGAGTGAGTGTGTGTGTGTGTTGAGTGTGTGTGTGTTGAGTGTGTGTGTGTTGAGTGTGTGTTGAGAGAGTGTGTGAGTGTGTGTTGAGAGAGTGTGTGTTGAGTGTGTGTGTGTTGAGTGTGTGTTGTGAGAGTGAGTGTGTGTTGAGTGTGTGTTGTGAGAGTGAGTGTGTGTGTGTGTTGAGTGTGTGTTGAAAGAGTGTGTGTTGAGTGTGTGTGTGTTGAGAGAGTGAGTGTGTGTGTGTTGAGTGTGTGTGTGTGTTGAAAGAGTGTGTGTTGAGTGTGTGTGTGTTGAGAGAGTGAGTGTGTGTGTGTTGAGTGTGTGTTGAGTGTGTGTTGAGTGTGTGTTGAGATAGTGAGTGTGTGTGTGTGTTGAGTGTGTGTTCAGTGTGTGTTGAGAGAGTGAGTGTGTGTGTGTTGAGTGTGTGTGTTGAGTGTGTGTTGAGAGAGTGAGTGTGTGTTGTGTTGTGTGTGTGTTGAGTGTGTGTGTGTTGAGTGTGTGTGTGTTGAGTGTGTGTGTGTTGAGTGTGTGTTGAGTGTGTGTGTTGAGAGAGTGTTTATGCCGTGCGCGTGTCCCGCCGTCGCTCCGACATTCCTCCGAGGCCTCTCCAATCTCAGCGTCAATCAGGGACCCACATCCTCCCCTCCCCCGACACGGGGAGGAGGAGGTGGGGGCCCGGGGCCCACACTCACTGCCCTGGGCTCCCCTAGGACGGGGGGCTGGGTTACTGGGTACGTGTTAGGGGTAGACGGCCCTCCGTAGGGCTAGAGGTCAGTGTGGGTAGGGTCGGTGTGGGTAGAATTTAGGGGTCAGTAGAGTTTCGGGGTCAGTAGAGTTTCGGGTCGTGGTTAGTGGTGGGAGAGTATCATTCAGAGTTTGTTGGCAGTTCGCGTGATACTTCGAGGTACAGTTAGTTGTGGGTGTGCGTGTTGGGCTTTGGGGTAAAGGCTTGGGGCCCGCGGTTGACGTCCGCGCTCGCGAGGCTCCAATGACAGATCCGAGTTCAGGGTCACGATTTGTGGTTTGAATTTCGAGGTCGAGGTCGAAAAGAGCGAGAGTTTGGCAATGCGGGCAGTAAGCGGTTTTGAGTCGGGGGGGTAGGCGTTAGAGACTAATATCAGGGATTGGGGTGAGTCGTCAGGAGTCGGGGGGGTTGGTAGGCGTTAGAGACTCTATCAGGGATTAGGGTGAGTCGTCAGGAGTCGGGGGGGGTAGGCGTTAGAGACTCTCAGGGATTAGGGTGAGTCGTCAGGAGTCGGGGGGGTTGGTAGGCGTTAGAGACTCTCAGGGATTGGGGTGAGTCGTCAGGAGTCGGGGGGGTTGGTAGGCGTTAGAGACTCTCAGGGATTGGGGTGAGTCGTCAGGAGTCGGGGGGGTTGGTAGGCGTTAGAGACTCTTATCAGGGATTAGGGTGAGTCGTCAGGAGTCGGGGGGGGGGGTAGGCGTTAGAGACTCTCAGGGATTGGGGTGAGTCGTCAGGAGTCGGGGTGCTTAGGGGTCAGGATCATGCTGTGGCTGTCACGTGGGGAGCGGTGGCGCAGTGGTTGACGCACTGCGCTTCGAAGCCGGAGGGCCTGAGTTCGATGCCCGCTTATGGCCGACAATGGTGACGAATATATCAACCGGTCCTGGGCTTCCCGTAGGTCGACTCTACTCTGTGCGTTGTGTATTAAACATCAGCGCCGGGGAGACAAAGGCGGCCGGGCGTGGGTGTTGACCACCCGCCTTCTCGTGTGCCAATGCCGACCTTCATAGGTGCGACTCGCTGACGGCTCTTGCCCCAGCAGTCTTGTGAAGGCCGTACGGGGGATCTTTGTCATTGCCGCGCGTGCGCGTGAGATGCTGGACGGCCGGGATGGTGGTGATCGTGGTGGGGGCATCAGGCGCGTGCCCGGGGGAGTTGCGCGTGCACGTGCGCCTAATTGATTAATGAGCGGTGATGTGGGGAGGAGCCGGGGTGGGTGTGTGAGTACGTGAGTGTCACTGTGTGTGTGAGTGAGTGTCACTGTGTGTGTGAGTGTCACTGTGTGTGTGTGAGTACGTGAGTGTCACTGTGTGTGTGAGTGTCACTGTGTGTGTGTGAGTACGTGAGTGTCACTGTGTGTGTGTGTCACTGTGTGTGTGTGAGTACGTGAGTGTCACTGTGTGTGTGAGTGTCACTGTGTGTGTGTCACTGTGTGTGTGAGTGTCACTGTGTGCGTGAGTGTCACTGTGTGCGTGTGTGAGAGTGTCACTGTGTGTGAGTATGTGAGTGTCACTGTGTGTGTGAGTGTCACTGTGTGTGAGTGTGTCACTGTGTGTGTGTCACTGTGTGTGTGAGTACGTGAGTGTCACTGTGTGTGTGTGTGTGAGTGTCACTGTGTGTGAGTATGTGAGTGTCACTGTGTGTGTGTGAGTATGTGAGTGTCACTGTGTGTGTGTGAGTGAGTGTCACTGTGTGTGTGAGTGTCACTGTGTGTGTGTGAGTACGTGAGTGTCACTGTGTGTGTGTGTCACTGTGTGTGTGTGTCACTGTGTGTGTGTGAGTACGTGAGTGTCACTGTGTGTGTGAGTGTCACTGTCTGTGTGAGTGTCACTGTGTGTGTGTGTCACTGTGTGTGTGAGTGTCACTGTGTGCGTGAGTGTCACTGTGTGCGTGTGTGAGAGTGTCACTGTGTGTGAGTATGTGAGTGTCACTGGTGTGTGAGTGTCACTGTGTGTGTGAGTGTGTCACTGTGTGTGTGTCACTGTGTGTGTGAGTACGTGAGTGTCACTGTGTGTGTGTGTGAGTGTCACTGTGTGTGAGTATGTGAGTGTCACTGTGTGTGTGTGAGTATGTGAGTGTCACTGTGTGTGTGTGAGTGAGTGTCACTGTGTGTGTGAGTGTCACTGTGTGTGTGTGAGTACGTGAGTGTCACTGTGTGTGTGAGTGTCACTGTGTGTGTGTGAGTACGTGAGTGTCACTGTGTGTGTGAGTGTCACTGTGTGTGTGAGTGTCACTGTGTGTGAGTATAAGTGAGTGTCACTGTGTGTGTGAGTGTGTCACTGTGTGTGTGTCACTGTGTGTGTGTCACTGTGTGTGTGTGTGTCACTGTGTGCGAGTGTGTGTCACTGTGTGTGTGAATGTGTCACTGTGTGTGTCACTGTGTGTGAGTGAGTGTCACTGTGTGTGAGTGAGTGTCACTGTGTGTGTGAGTGAGTGTCACTGTGTGTGTGTGTCACTGTGTGTGTGTGTGAGTGAGTGTCACTGTGTGTGTGAGTGAGTGTCACTGTGTGTGTGTGTCACTGTGTGTGTGTGTGTGAGAGTGTCACTGTGTGTGTCACTGTGAGAGTGAGTGTGTCACTGTGAGTGTGTCACTGTGACTGTGTGTGTGTCACTGTGTGCAAGTGTGTGTCACTGTGTGTGAGTGAGTGTCACTGTGTGTNAGTGAGTGTCACTATGTGAGTGTGTCACTGTGTGTGTGAGTGTCACTGTGTGCGAGTGTGTGTCACTGTGTGCGAGTGTGTGTCACTGTGTGTGTGTGAGTGAGTGTCACTGTGTGTGTGAGTGTCACTGTGTGTGTGAGTGAGTGTCACTGTGTGTGTGAGTGTCACTGTGTGTGTGTGAGTGTCACTGTGTGTGTGAGTGTGTCACTGTGTGTGTGTGTNAGTGTGTCACTGTGTGTGTGTGTGAGTGTGTCACTGTGTGTGTGTCACTGTGTGTGTGTGTCACTGTGTGTGAGTGAGTGTCACTGTGTGTGTGTGTCACTGTGTGTGAGTGTCACTGTGTGTGAGTGAGTGTCACTGTGTGTGTGTGAGTGAGTGTGACTGTGTGTGAGTGAGTGTCACTGTGTGTGTGTCACTGTGTGCGAGTGTGTGTCACTGTGTGCGAGTGTGTGTCACTGTGTGTGTGAGTGAGTGTGACTGTGTGTGAGTGAGTGTGCGAGTGTGTGTACACAATGTAATTAACATGTTACCGCTCCCCCACCAGAGCACCCCTCCCCTCGTCCCCACCCCTACACCTGTGTAGCCTCACAGGTGGCAGCTGCCACGTGCCCCCCACCCCCTACCCCCACCCCCTACCCCGCGTGCTCAGCTGTGCGGGTGGCAGCTGGGGTCCCAACGATGGATGTCCAGGGCCCTCAGCTGCCCAGCTCCGTCACACGTGGGCGAAGTGCCCCCCCCCGTCGGTCTCCAAGGCCCAGTCCACCGGCCCCCCCCCAAATCTACCCCCCCCCCGCCGGAGAGGGGTCCGGGGTCGCGTCCCTTCGCCCACCCACTCCTGCCCTGCCGGGAGGTCCCTCTGCTAAGAGATGTCAGGCAGAGGAAGCCTTATCGCCGAGATAAGGTGACGGGGCCGCGTCGCCGGTGTGGTGTGGTGTGGTACGGTGTGGTGTGGTGCGGTGCGATGCGGTGTGGTGTGGTGCTGTGTGGTGCGGTGTGGTGTGGTGCTGTGTGGTGCGGTGTGGTGTGGTACGGTGCGGTGTGGTGCGGTGTGGTGTGGTGCGATGTGGTGCGGTGCGATGTGGTGTGGTGTGGTGCGGTGTGGTGTGGTGCGTGTGGTACGGTGGTACGGTGCGGTGTGGTGCGGTGTGGTGTGGTGTGGNGTGGTACGGTGTGGTACGGTGCGGTGTGGTACGGTGCGGTGTGGTGCGATGTGGTGTGGTGCGGTGTGGTACGGTGCGGTGTGGTGTGGTGCGATGTGGTGCGGTGTGGTGTGGTGCGATGTGGTGTGGTACGGTGCGGTGGTGCGGTGTGGTGCGGTGTGGTGTGTGTGGTGCGGTGCGGTGTGGTGCGATGTGGTGTGGTACGGTGCGGTGTGTGCGGTGTGGTGTGTGTGTGTGGTGCGGTGTGGTGCGGTGTGGTGCGTGTGATGTGGTACGGTGCGGTGTGGTGTGGTGTGGTGCGATGTGGTACGGTGCGGTGTGGTACGGTGCGGTGTGGTACGGTGCGGTGTGGTGCGGTGTGGTGTGGTGCGTGTGTGTGGTGCGGTGTGGTACGGTGCGGTGTGGTACGGTGCGGTGTGGTGCGGTGCGGTGTGGTGCGAGCGGTGTGGTGCGGTGTGGTGCGGTGTGGTGCGGTGTGGTGTGG
This sequence comes from Lethenteron camtschaticum, assembly GCA_018977245.1. Classification (NCBI taxonomy): domain Eukaryota; kingdom Metazoa; phylum Chordata; class Hyperoartia; order Petromyzontiformes; family Petromyzontidae; genus Lethenteron; species Lethenteron camtschaticum. The sequence continues at coordinate 4,960,923 of MU249595.1, read as the reverse complement.
TACGGGGTGGTGCGGTGTGTGTGTGGTGTGGTGCGGTGCGGTGTGGTACGGTGCGGTGTGGTGTGCGGTGGTGCGGTGGTGTGGTGCGGTGTGTAGTGCGGTGTGGGCGGTGCGGTGGGTACGGTGCGGTGTGGTGCGGTGGGTGTGGTGCGGTGGTGCGGTGCGATGTGGTGCGGTGCGGTGCGATGTGGTGCGGTGCGGTGTGGTGTGGGCGGTGTTGGGTGGTGTGGTACGGTGTGGTGCGGTGCGGTGCGATGTGGTGTGGTGCGGTGCGATGCGGTGCAGTGTGGTGTGGTGCGGTGCTGTGTGGTTGCAGTGCGGTGTGGTGCAATGTGGTGCGGTGTTGTGTGGTGCGATGTGGTTCGGTGTGGTGCTGTGTGGTGCGGTGCGGTGCGGTGTGGTGTGGTGCGGTGTGTGTGGTGCGGTGTGGTTCGGTGCGGTGTGGTGCGGTGTGGTGCGTGTGGTTCGGTGCTGTGCGGTGCTGTGTGGTGCTGTGTGGTGTGGTGTGGTGCGGTGCTGTGTGGTGCGGTGTGGTGCGGTGTGGTGCTGTGTGGTGCGGTGCTGTGTGGTTCGGTGTGGTGCTGTGTGTGCTGTGTGGTGCGGTGCGGTTCGGTGCTGTGTGATGCGGTATGGGTGGTGCGGTGCGGTGCTGTGTGGTGCGGTGTGATGTGGTGCGGTGTGGTGCGGTGCGGTGTGGTGCAGTGCTTCTCTCGTGAGGGCGGGTGGGGGGGGGATGGATTTTAAGTCGTGTGCCGGCGGCGTCGTTCGAGCTCCGCCGTGGCGTCTGCACGCGTTCACGCGACTTTGCTGGGGCGCCGCAACGAATCCCCAGGTTACGTAATTGTGGAAACCGCCACCCGGCAGTCGTCGCCCCCCTTCTGTAGAACACTCGGCAGGACCTCCTGAAAGAGAGTCTCGAGTCTCGCTGAGCCCTTCCTGGGTGAACGAGCGTAACGGACGTAACATCGTCTTTTTCGGACTCACGGCCACATGAGAGATGAGAGCCGATTGCTGCCGCGTTTGGGTCGCGTCTCTAAATTGCTCGGGCTGCTTCCCCGTGACGACGACGACGCACGTGGCGCTCGCAGGCAACTTGCCGAGGCGGCACCGCCCCAGCAGGGGTTTACCGATTACCCACGCTTTGCCCCACCACAAACCGTCTCACCAATCAACCTGTTTGTCCGCTCCCATTCGTCAGCGATGGATAAACGCTTCCAATCCGGCCCGAGCTGCGACTGTCGGCTGAGATTCTACCCCTGGGGAGGCTTCTGGGAATAACGCCACCACCGAAACGTTGTCCAGAGACACTCCCGTGCCAGCGTCATGGGCAGCAGCAGCTGAACCCACCATGCAGAGAGGGTCTCTCCCACTCACACGTGGTGGGGTAAAGTGTGGGTACTACCGCCTAATCCGCACGCGCTGCTCAAACCACGTGGCACCGGCAACCCCCTGCGTCGCACGAATCCCCGATCCCCGCACCCCCCTGCTTACTTCCTCCGGCCCCCTCCCTCCTCCTCCTGAGCGGCGTCCGCGATGGGGAGGGAGGTAACGGCACGGGGGACGTCTCGTGCGGGGGCGCAGGTAAAGGGAACGCCCGAGTGTGCTCCAGGGAAGGCCTCTTCCACCAGCAGTGGTGTGAGCGACCCGTTGCACCTCCGATTAGCACGCTTGGCTACGTACGGTGCGAAAGAAGTTCAACACGCATGCACATACGTACAGGGCTGTGCCTTTTCCTTGGACCAGCGTCCAGCCGGGTTTCTCTCACTGCTCGCTTGGTTTGGGGACGACGACCGCCTGTCCTCCTCCGTCGCTCAGCATGCCCGAGTGGCCACGGACAGACTTAACGGGACGAGCCGTCCGCGGTAGTTGGAGGGGGGGGGCTGCACAAAATTTGCGCGGATTAGTCCACTAAAGCGATGGGCGTCGCAGCCTTACTCTCACTCTGCCCCACCGCACGTGTCGTGCCGATCCAGACCTGGAGCAGAAAGCCGGATGGACAAATACACAAAAAGTCGCCGATTACCTGTTCATCTCCTAGCCCTAAGCCAGTAGAAGAAATTCCACATCCCTATGACGGGGTGATTCTATCCATTGGACAAACACTGTTGACTGCCACACAGTGGGACACATTTTATCGACCTCAGAAGGATGATGGGCTGAGTCAACCCTCAAGCAGGATTTGACCTTCCGCCTGCCCTACCCCTGAGCCACTTGGTCCATTGACAATTTTGTTTTGTTTTGCACTCCACATGAGGTTAACGTTTGATTGTCACGCGCCCGCGCCCCGAAGTTTTAGTATGCGTACACTTGAATAATGCTATTTAACAGTTGAGCATGTGTGGTATTGGTGCTGTCAATCCTTGAGCGCTGGGCAATGGTCACGAAGGGAGGAAGGTGCCGCTGTGTTTTGCAGGGACAGGCTGCAGTGACTTGGCAGTGGCGAGCGATGTGTCTGCCGTGTAATCCAAATTGAGTAATCGCGGTCGGATTTTTCGAATTTGGTAAATTTGGATCGTGATGCCGACGGCAGCCAGCGACCTTATTTCTAACGACACCACGGGGTCTTTGACGTCGGCTGTGAAGTGGACGGCTCGTGGTAATTTAAAGGTTAACGCACACCGCAGTATTAACCAGGGCCGCATGCCGGAGCTGAACCGCGAACCTCCACACACTGGGTCACGCCCCCAACCCCGTGGCCGTGACCTTTAAGCGAGGTCGTGCTCCAGGGTTGCACTCGAGGTGTGGAGCCTGTCTGGTTCAGCGGGGAGAGAGCTCCGGAGGGAGTGGCAGAGAGCGTGGGCCTGACGTGTGCGTCCGTGGTGCCGCTGCAGGAGTCTCTGAAGCCCACGCTCTTCACCATCACCAACTTCCCGGGTTCCTCGCCCGGGCCGCACCACTTCTCCAGCCCCAGCTACTCCCCACCCTCCTCCTCTTCGGGACCCCAACCAGCATGGCGGGCGGCCACATGGTGGGCGGCGGACATTCCTGCAAGACGGTCCAGGGGGGCCACATGCAAACGCACGGCAACGCCTCCTCGTTCACCCTCATGTCAGGTGAGGGGGTCGCTCTCCACCCACCCTGCCACCCAGCGCTGACAACAACGCAGCCCCCAACTCATCCCCAACTCATCCCCAACTCATCCCCCAACTCATCCCCAACTCATCCCCAACTCATCCCCCAACTCATCCCCCAACTCATCCCCAACTCATCCCCCAACTCATCCCCCAACTCATCCCCAACTCATCCCCCAACTCATCCCCCAACTCATCCCCAACTCATCCCCCAACTCATCCCCCAACTCATCCCCAACTCATCCCCAACTCATCCCCAACTCATCCCCCAACTCATCCCCAACTCATCCCCCAACTCATCCCCCAACTCATCCCCCAACTCATCCCCAACTCATCCCCCAACTCATCCCCCAACTCATCCCCAACTCATCCCCAACTCATCCCCAACTCATCCCCAACTCATCCCCCAACTCATCCCCAACTCATCCCCCAACTCATCCCCAACTCATCCCCCAACTCATCCCCAACTCATCCCCAACTCATCCCCAACTCATCCCCAACTCATCCCCAACTCATCCCCAAACTCATCCCAACTCATCCCCCAACTCATCCCCAACTCATCCCCAACTCATCCCCCAACCATCCCCCAACTCCCCCCAAACTCATCCCCCAACTCATCCCCAACTCATCCCCCAACTCATCCCCAACTCATCCCCCAACTCATCCCCCAACTCGGCCCCCAACTCGGCCCCCAACTCGCCCCCAACTCGCCCCCAACTCATCCCCCAACTCATCCCCCAACTCATCCCCCAACCCCCACTCCCCCCCAACTCGCCCCCCAACTCGCCCCCAACTCGCCCCCAACTCGCCCCCAACTCGCCCCCAACTCGCCCCCCAACTCGCCCCCAACTCGCCCCCAACTCGCCCCCAACTCGCCCCCAACTCGCCCCCAACTCGCCCCCAACTCGCCCCCAACTCGCCCCCCCCCCCCAACTCGCCCCCCAACTCGCCCCCNAACTCGCCCCCAACTCGCCCCCCAACTCGCCCCCAACTCGCCCCCAACTCGCCCCCAACTCGCCCCCAACTCGCCCCCAACTCGCCCCCCAACTCGCCCCCAACTCGCCCCCCAACTCGCCCCCAACTCGCCCCCAACTCGCCCCCAACTCGCCCCCCAACTCCCCCCAACTCACCCCCAACTCACCCCCAACTCACCCCCAACTCACCCCCAACTCACCCCCAACTCACCCCCAACTCACCCCCAACTCACCCCCAACTCACCCCCAACTCACCCCCAACTCACCCCCAACTCACCCCCAACTCACCCCCAACTCACCCCCCAACTCACCCCCCAACTCACCCCCCAACTCAGTGTCTCTCCGTGGTGTTTCTCCGTATCTCCATGCACCCTTGTGTCTCCGTGTGTCTGTGGCTGCAGGAAACTCGCATGCGGGCGGCGCTCCACCCGCGGGTCACACGCAGACGCAGCAGATGCAGGGACACTCGCTGTCAGGTGGGATCACTCAAACCCCCCTCACCCCACACCTCCCCCACCCCCACCCGGCACGTGCCGTGCTCACCTAGGCCCAGGTCGAGGTGAGATGGTGGTGTGAGCGGACGGCAGCGGACGAGCAGGCGGACGGGTTCGGGTGGGCGAGCGGGCGGAGTGCGACTTTGGCGACCCGCGACGTCGATTCCTGCATCCGGGTGGTTCCGTAGAGGATGGCCCTGCAGGACGTTGGCAACGCATAGTGGCGAATGTTTTAACCGGTTCTGGGCGTCCCCTAGGTTGACTCGGCCTTAAATGAGTAGCTGGTGCAGTGTGTGAACATCAGCATTGGGGAGACAATGGCGTCCAGGCGTGGTGATGGCCACCCACCCTATCGTGCACCGCCCTTGCCTTTATAGGCGATGCTCGCTAACAGCTCTTGCCCCAACAGTGTTAAGGCAAAACGGGAGATCTTTGTCCCTTCAGCTCAGTCAAGTGCAGTCGACTCGGTAGGAAAACTAGGCGGGGTGCAGGGTCTGCCGCGATGGAAGATTCACTCTGCCGATACTCCAAGAAAACGGTGCCCACTGCTCTTTGAGGAAGAGCGCGGTGCTGGCATCAGTGGAAGGTCGTGAATGAGTGAATGGGAGTGAGCAAGGTCAGTGGGTGTGAGCAAACGACCTCCCGGTCTCTCCACACTTGGGCCCACGGGTAGCCCGCGCCGCGGTGATGCCGTGCGTGCCGTGCCTGCCCAGGTGGGGTCGCCGTCTCGCAGCTGCTGCCCTCCACTGCCCACGGCCACGTGGCGTTGCCCCAGGGAGCGCAGCCGGTGGCGGCGTCGGAGGGCAGCGGCTGCCAATCGCTGGGCAGCAACGTGGCAGGTACGGGGGTGGGTGGTGGGGGGCTGTGGGGCAGCGGCCGTTCTCCCCGGAGGTCGCCGCTCGTGGCCGGGAGGTCGCCTCTAGGCGGCATTAGGTCGCCCGCCCCCCCCCCCCCNAATCGAACCGCTTCCACAGCCAAGGGCCATTGGACGTTTGCAAACGACCTCGACCGCCCACTCGGCTGCGCCACGACCGCTCTTCGTCAATGGGCAGTCGGCGTTAACTTAGGCAATTTGCGAAGCGAGGCCTTCCGGCTGTGGAAAAGTCAGCGTCGATCGACTGTGGTCGTGAGTGGGGTGACGCTGGTGGCGGTGTTGGCGGTTGTTGTCCTTGGCGGTTGTTGTTGTTCTTGGCGCGCTTCACGTGCCTCTTCCCGTGCGGGTGCAGTGCCCATCCCGGCCACGCTGGTGTCATCCAGCATGCCGGTGTCGGTGGCGGGGCACGTCATGTACCAGGCGCCGCATGGCATCATGTACGCGAGCTCCCCTCGCTGGGCGGCGACGGCACCAGCCTCAGCGGGGGCCTCGCCGTGCACCTCAACGCCTTCCACGGGGGCCCGGCCTCCATGCAGCTCCACCACGGCCCTGGGCCCACGGCCGAGCAGGGTGGGTCCCCACGCGTGGGCCGAGAGGAAGCGACGACCGATCGATTGCGGACGACTTCCGTTGGATCGCGGTTCCGGCTGGGTTTAGAGGACCGACCGCGCGTTCAGAGTTGTGTCGCTGCAGGACAATTTGAGTGAGGGCCGGGGCTTGATTTCATAGGCCTCTTATCCGGGCTGGTGAGCGAAAAAGTAGATCTTAACCTGGCACACCACATCCAGTATTCCTGTCGCGATGACTGGCGCTACTGCTCGTCATGTGCCACGTACTCCAGTCCACCAGCAACCTGGGACTTGTTCCATGCCTCCGATTAGCACGGTTGGCTACGTACGGTGCAAAATAAGTTTCTCATTCATATTCAATGAGAAATGAAGCCCTGATGAGGACACTGAGTGGCATGTTGCCCACGGTGTGTCTGAAACGCGTGTATGTGCAGGGAGTGTGGGAGTGGTAGTGTCGCGGTTTGTGCGCTACTTTACGAACTCGGTGACCCAAGTTCGTAGAGTTCGAGTCCCACTCACGGCCAACATCAGTGACAATTATTTAACTGGTCCTTGGCCTCCCTAGGTTCTGCCTCGAATAAGTACCCGATCTTTGCGTGGTGCTGGCCACCCACCCCCTTTGTGCTGTGATGGCCTTTAGAGGTGATTACTTACAGCACTTCCTAAAAGTCTGCTAAGGCTGTAGGGGAGATCTTTGTCTTTGGTGTGTGTGTGCGAGAGACTTGTATGCGTGTGGGTGTGTGTGCAGGTGGCCTCCAGCAGCTGATGTTCGCCGGTCCGAGCGGCCCTGTGCACATCCCTATGCAGCTGCAGCAGGTTGGGACTGCAATCCAGTGCTGTACTGTACTTCTATGCTCCTGCATCTATTCTCACCACCTTCGCCAACCCCCACTGATGAGCACGGTCGCTTGAAACCCCCGTGACCCACAACGGCATGGGGAGGTGCTCGCTCATCCTGTGGTGGATTAACAGAAGTGGCCGAACGTTTGCATGTCAGACACCGCTGCATGCTCACGTGGACGTGCAGTGTTTGTGTTGCTCTTACCACGCGAAGGCCATCGTGGAGGCGCTACGTTCAAACTCTACAGAGCAATCCCCACACTGTGTTCAACAGACGACACTGCTGATCACCTAATTTCTCTCTCTCTCCTTCCCACGCACTGTTCCACTTTGGAATGCCCTCCCTCATCCCATCGCCATCATCTCTTTTTCCAAGCTATTCTAATAATAATAACCTTGCTCAAGTCAAGGAACGAGTTGACAGTTATCTCTTGCTAATTTAACAGTGGTGTGTGTTGTCCCGGCCACTTCATTTCTGGGCTTGTGCCGTTTGCAGCGACAAAATAAAAGTAACTGGCTATGAGGTGCGGCGTCCGGAGTCGATTGCAGGAGCGGCTAACTCCTGGGGTGCGCATGCGTGCGTGCGTCTGTCATCCTGGGCAGATGGCCGTGATCGGACCGACGATGAGCAGCGAGTCGCTGACGGAGCTGCACGTGGCTCGCGTGACGGAACACAAGCCCGCCGCCAATGGCAACTGAGCCCCCTGCCTCCTTGCCTCTCGCTCGCCCAACTCGCCGCCCCGACCTCCATTGACCGTGGACTGTGGCCTCCTCGCGCGCTGAAGAGGGTGGAGCCGAGCGGAGCAACACCGCAGCCCGGGGCGCTCCACGAGAGTTGGGCGGCTGCCCCAACCACACCTTCTGTCCATGCCATTTCACTGTATATATGTACATTGTGTTTTATTATTATTAATGCACCAAAGAATAATATATTTCCTATTTTTTGAAATGTAATGCAAGACTTTGCGTTTGCGGGTGCTGAGCAGCAGCACTGGAGACACGCTGTGGCCTTGTTTGTAACATACACTGAAAACTCCACTATTTTATAAGCGTTTTTATGCAATTATTTACTGTAGCTTCCGACATTGAGAAAAGGGAGCCCGCAGAGCTTGCGTGAGGAGGTCTCGCCTTGAGGCCCCGCAGGCCAGACCTCCTCCGCAGGAGCCGCACTTTACTGGGCTCCCGCTGCCTTGTCAATGTACCTCTACACGTGGTCTCACTGCCTTAAGGAACATGTACGTGTGGTCCGTAGCTGCCTTGTTGTTGATGTGTGGATCCTTGCTGACTTGTCGAGTCTCCACTTCGGGGGAGGGCTCTCACTGCTGCCTTGCCAGTTTTCTCCAGGGGAGGCTCTGCTGTATTTATGTACCTTTGCCACAGAGGCTTTTGTTGGCGTGTGCTGAGGGGTTTTCACATGAATGTTTATATTAATGGACCTGCATGGTAAGGTCCTCCGTTGGGTAATAAGTTCTCCATGCTTGATGGGTCTCGACGTGGAGATCTTCCTTGTTGAATGGGTCTCCATGTGAGAGCTCTTCCTGGTTGATGAAGCCTCACGGATGTTCATGGGTCTTCATGTGAAAGCTCTCCCTGGTTGGTGAACCTCCACAGATGTTCATGGGTCTCCATGTGAAAGCTCTCCCTGGTTGATGAACCCTCACACATGTTCATGGGTCTTCATGTGAAAGCTCTCCCTGGTTAATGAACCCTCACACATGTTCATGGGTCTCCATGTGAAAGCTCTCCCTTGTTGATGAACCCTCACACATGTTCATGGGTCTCCATGTGAAAGCTCTCCCTGGTTAATGAACCCTCACGGATGTTCATGGGTCTCCATGTGAAAGCTCTCCCTGGTTGATGAACCCCCACGGATGTTCATGGGTCTCCATGTGAAAGCTCTCCCTGGTTGATGAACCCTCACACATGTTCATGGGTCTTCATGTGAAAGCTCTCCCTGGTTAATGAACCCTCACGGATGTTCATGGGTCTTCATGTGAAAGCTCTCCCTGGTTGAGAAACCCTCATGGATGTTCATGGGTCCCCATGTGAAAGCTCTCCTTGGTTGATGAACCCTCACGGATGTTCATGGGTCTCCATGTGAAAGCTGTCCCTGGTTAATCAACCCCCACACATGTTCATGGGTCTCCATGTGAAAGCTCTCCCTGGTTAATCAACCCCCACACATGTTCATGGGTCTCCATGTGAAAGCTCTCCCTGGTTGAGAAACCCTCACATGGATTTCATTTCGATTTAAGTCTTTCGTGACTGCAGGGATTCACATTCTTGGTTCTTTTTTTTTAAGTTACGTAGGAGGGAAATAATAAAATCATTAAAATAAACCAATTCAATTCTCACGACGTTTCGATTGCAACACAAGTAATCATCATCAGGTGTGAAAACCACAGCAAACATTTGCGTGGACACAAGCAATCATCATCAGGTGTGAAACCCACAGCAAGCAAATGTTTGCTGTGGGTTTCACGCCTGATGATGATTGCTTGTGTTGCAATCGAAACGTCGTGAGCATTTTATTGTTTTATTTTTATTATTTCCCTTCTACGTGACTTTACCGAAAGAACCAAGAATATGAAGATACCTCACGGATGATCATGGGTCTCGATGTGTGAAGCTCTTTTGGTTGATGGAACCTCACAAGAATGTCTATGGGTCTCCATTTGAAAGCTCTTCACGTTTGATGGGTCCTCGAGTGGACGTTCTCGTTGACGCTACCTCCGTGTGAAGTTCTCCCTGGTTGATGGGCCTCCACGTGGAGGCTGGCACACCCTGTGAAGGCCGGGCCAATGTGGACCGCTGACCCCACTTGTGTCAGTGCCCGTGCCCGGTGGCTGAATTTCAAACACTGTACATGCCACTGTACACTACTGTAAATAAAGTCGTTCTGCACAAATCGCGTGGCCTCGGTGTCCGTGAAGATGGGTTGGGGTAGTGGTTGTCATCCCCGCACTGCGCCTTGACCATCACAGCGCCATGACCATTCCCGACCGTGCACGTCGATGGAAGAGAATATCTGACCGTGGAATTCACCTAGGTTTACTCGGCCTGAAATTAGAACCTGGGTAGAGTACGTGAGCAATGAGGTGACCAGGCGAGAATCCAGTACCAGAACCAACATTCGAGACACGTTTGCCTCCATAGGAAGATGCATAAGCAGTGTCCCTGTCCCATGTCTGTCCCTCGACGTAACGGTTCAACAAGATAACTGGACCGGTTTTGACATTAATCGTCTCATCAGCACGGTCAGGCTTGCTTGAATCAACGTGTACGGGTCATAGTTCAATACAAAACTCACCAGTACATAACACAGACACATTACTGGCGTCGTGGGGAATGTGGCAAAATAAATAAGCAGACCATTCGCATCCTTCCCATGTCTTTCTCTCCACGTTAAAATACGAGTGCATTCTTATTTTTTACACATCCCATGGATCGGTTTAAACATTTGGCGTCTCGTCTTCATGGGCGCTCTCCAGCATGCCACGCCAGCCAGTCCCGTGCGCCAAGGCTGGGCGAGGGAGGCGAGGCGGTGCCTGCGTGTGCGTGTCACGGCGCCGTTACTCCGCCAGGTCCCCGCCTCTCGCCCCGTGGCTCTCGGGGCCGTCCATAAATGACGTCACGCGATTTTGGACGATTTTTGACCCCCCCCCCCCCTTGTCACACGGCGTCACAAAAAGTCAGACCCCTCCCCCCTCAAATATGACGTCACAAAGCTCTGCCCCCCCCCAAACCATATTTCTATTTTGAAAATAAAACATGCTTCAAATCGCTTCAAACTATTGTCATTGTCGTGCGTATTTAATGTGGCACTGCACTGTGATGTTGTAGGAGTGTTATAACAATTAGTGTTATAACAATTCAATATTTATTTTCTTGGTTCTTTCGGTAGAGTCACATAGAAGGGAAATAATAAAACAATAACAATTCTCACGAAGCAATCATCATCAGGTGTGAAATTCACACCTGATGATGATTGCTTGTGTTGCAGTTGAAAAGTCGTGAGAATTTTTATTGTTTTATATTTATATGATTTTATTATTTCCCTTCTACGTGACTTTACCGAAAGAACCAATAATATGAATCCCTGCAGTCACGAAAGCTTTAAATCAAAAATTCTATATTTATTTAAAGTTTCGCATTTTTAATGTGACGTCACATTCTCAAACCCCCCCTCCCTCGTCACACATCGTCACGAATGTCTGACCCACCCCCAAGGTGCGTGACGTCATTTATGGACGGCCCCTAACGGTCACAAACGTTCCCGCCGCATGTGGCCCTAGTTGACGGAGGGAGCTTTCTGGCTTCCTGCATGAGAGGCAGATAAACGAGACGTGTGATGTCCTCGTGGGTGGAGACTGGGCACCACGAGGTGCCCGTTGTCTGTGTTGAGATCAGGGAGACACTCGCCTCCACACGTTCTCTAGAACAGGGGTCGGGCTCGTTAAGGACTGCAGTGCGGCTCTGAAATTCGAAAAAATGGCTCTTGTTGTTTTGGTTGCCTACCCCTGACCGTGGAAGTCCAGTTTACCATGGGAGTCCAGTTTACCATGGAAGTCCAGTTTACCATGGAAGTCCAGTTTAGCATGGGAGTCCAGTTCACCATGGAGTCCAGTTTAGCATGGGAGTCCAATTTACCATGGGAGTCCAGTTTAGCATGGGAGTCGAGTTTACCATGGGAGTCCAGTTCACCATGGAAGTCCAGTTTACCATGGGAGTCCAGTTTAGCATGGGAGTCCAGTTCACCATGGGAGTCCAGTTTAGCATGGGAGTCCAGTTTACCATGGGAGTCCAGTTTAGCATGGGAGTCGAGTTTACCATGGGAGTCCAGTTCACCATGGAAGTCCAGTTTACCATGGGAGTCCAGTTTAGCATGGGAGTCGAGTTTACCATGGGAGTCCAGTTTAGCATGGGAGTCCAGTTTAGCATGGGAGTCCAGTTCACCATGGGAGTCGAGTTTAGCATGGGAGTCCAGTTTAGCATGGGAGTCCAGTTCACCATGGAAGTCCAGTTTAGCATGGGAGTCCAGTTCACCATGGGAGTCCAGTTTAGCATGGGAGTCCAGTTCACCATGGAAGTCCAGTTTAGCATGGGAGTCCAGTTTACCATGGGAGTCCAGTTTACCATGGAAGTCCAGTTTAGCATGGGAGTCCAGTTTACCATGGAAGTCCAGTTTAGCATGGGAGTCCAGTTCACCATGGGAGTCCAGTTTAGCATGGGAGTCCAGTTTACCATGGAGTCCAGTTTAGCATGGGAGTCGAGTTTACCATGGGAGTCCAGTTCACCATGGAAGTCCAGTTTACCATGGGAGTCCAGTTTAGCATGGGAGTCGAGTTTACCATGGGAGTCCAGTTTAGCATGGGAGTCGAGTTTAGCATGGGAGTCCAGTTTACCATGGAAGTCCAGTTTAGCATGGGAGTCCAGTTCACCATGGGAGTCCAGTTCACCATGGGAGTCCAGTTTAGCATGGGGAGTCCAGTTTAGCATGGGAGTCCAGTTCACCATGGGAGTCCAGTTTACCATGGGAGTACAGTTTAGCATGAGCATGCGGCTCTTTAAGGACCGCCTCGTATTCACCACACGCATTGCGGTTCTTGAAATTCGAAAAAAAATGGCTCTTGCTATTTTGGTTGCCGACCCCTGATCGTGGAAGTACAGTTTACCATGGGAGTCGAGTTCACCATGAGAGTCCAGTTCACCATGGGAGTCCAGTTTACCGTGGGAGCCAGTTTAGCATGAGCAGGGGTCGGCAATTTTCCGCATCGTTAAGGACCGCCTCGTATTCACGTGCAGTGCGGCTCTTGAAATTCGAAAAAAAAGTGTCTTGCTGTTTTGGCTGCCTACTACCCCTGCTCTCGACGTCGTGGAACACATGGATTGCCATTGCCCTGATCCTCCAGTCAGCCGAGGCGTGCGAGACTCATAATTGCAATCCCCCGATGCCAATCCAATCCACTGCTGGATGAGGGCAGCCTCCCTACCGTGTGGGCAGTGTCGGTAATTTGACCAAACGTCACCACGCTGTTCCTGCGGGCGAGGGGTGCAGAACTGTCCACGTCAACACAGGCGCCGGGCGACGTCCGTGAACCATTCTTGTGTCGTATTGGAGATCATCTTTCAGATTCAGCCCGATGAGCGAGATGAAACGAGAATAGAATCGGCGGTCGTCACGAGTGACATTTTAATTTGTTTGGCCGTGTTGGGTGGTGGGGGGTCTCACAACGAAAAAAAAATGCCATTTCATTTCCTGACCAAACCCAAACATTAGACCATGAGTCACAGTAGTCGCGTGCTAAGAGCTTGTGCTTGGTTGCATTTCAACACGTCGGATTTCGCGACCAATATAATCCATAATAGAGGGTTTTTTTGGGGCTCAGATCGCGTAAATATATAAATGTGTCGTTAAATCCCACCGGTGTGCTGTACTAGTGACGAATTGGCACGTTCAGTTTACGTGGCAACACGTACTAGTTGGCTGTGTCGGGTGGTGGCGGGTTTTAACGACACATTTATATATTTACACGATCCAACCCAAAAAAGAACCCTCTATCTTGGTGACATTGTCTGCTGGTGAGATATTTGTACGACTCTGAGAGGAGATCTAGCCACATCTACCGACTCGTTGTGGGCCCACCCCAAACGAAATTCGGCCACGCCGGTCTATTCTCGCTTCTCGTTGTGATATAAAACCCTCAAACGTCCGACAAGAAAAGCCCAAATACACGGATGAGGATGAGGTATCTTGGTTAGAATATGAATAATAACGATATCGTGCAAACGGAACTATCTTGTCGGGTGGTGGAGGGAAAATTACAATAACTTTGCCATGAAAGCCACCACCGCGTGGCTGACCCAAAATTCAATGTCGGGTTCGTTTGGCAAGTTACAGGATGGCAAGTGACTGAGAAAGCCCCGTGGGTGAGGAGAGGTGAGGAGGGTGAGGAGGGTGAGGAGGGTGAGGAGGGTGAGGAGGGGTGAGGAGGGTGTGGAGGGTGAGGAGGGTGAGGAGGGTGTGGAGGGTGAGGAGGGTGAGGAGGGTGAGGAGGGTGAGGAGGGGTGAGGAGAGGTGAGGAGGGTGTGGAGGGTGAGGAGGGTGTGGAGGGTGAGGGTGAGGAGGGTGAGGAGGGTGTGGAGGGGTGTGGAGGTGAGGGGTGAGGAGGGTGAGGGGTGAGGAGAGGTGAGGAGGGTGAGGGGTGAGGAGGGTGAGGAGGGTGAAGAGGGTGAGGAGGGGTGTGGAGGGTGAGGAGGGTGAGGAGGGTGAGGAGGGGAGGGGTGAGGAGGGTGTGGAGGGTGAGGAGGGTGAGGAGGGGTGAGGAGGGTGAGGGGTGAAGAGGGTGAGGAGGGTGAGGAGGGGTGTGGAGGGTGAGGAGGGTGAGGAGGGGTGAGGAGGGTGAGGGTGAGGAGGGTGTGGAGGGTGAGGAGGGTGAGGAGGGGTGTGGAGGGTGAGGAGGGTGAGGAGGGGTGTGGAGGGTGAGGAGGGTGAGGAGGGTGTGGAGGGTGAGGGTGAGGAGGGTGAGGAGGGTGAGGAGGGGTGAGGAGGGTGTGGAGGGTGAGGAGGGTGAGGAGGGGTGTGGAGGGTGAGGAGGGTGAGGAGGGGTGAGGAGGGTGAGGAGGGTGAGGAGAGGTGAGGAGGGTGTGGAGGGTGAGGAGGGTGTGGAGGGTGAGGGGTGAGGAGGGTGAGGAGGGTGTGGAGGGTGTGGAGGGTGAGGGTGAGGAGGGTGAGGGGTGAGGAGGGTGAGGAGGGTGAGGAGGGGTGGGAGGGTGTGGAGGGTGAGGAGGGTGAGGAGGGGTGTGGAGGGTGAGGAGGGTGAGGAGGGTGAGGAGGGTGAGGAGGGGTGAGGAGAGGTGAGGAGGGTGTGGAGGGTGAGGGTGAGGAGGGTGAGGAGGGGTGTGGAGGGTGTGGAGGGTGAGGGGTGAGGAGGGTGAGGGTGAGGAGGGTGAGGAGGGTGAGGAGGGTGTGGGGGTGAGGAGGGTGAGGAGGGGTGAGGAGGGTGAGGAGGGGTGAGGAGAGGTGAGGAGGGTGTGGAGGGTGAGGAGGGTGAGGAGGGTGAGGGTGAGGAGGGTGAGGGTGAGGAGAGGTGAGGAGGGTGAGGGGTGAGGAGGGTGAGGAGGGTGAGGAGGGGTGAGGAGGGTGTGGAGGGTGAAGAGGGTGAGGAGGGGTGTGGAGGGTGAGGAGGGTGAGGAGGGTGAGGAGGGTGAGGAGGGTGAGGAGAGGTGAGGAGGGTGTGGAGGGTGAGGAGGGTGAGGAGGGTGAGGGGGAGGGTGAGGGTGAGGAGGGAGTGGAGGGTGAGGGGTGAGGAGGGTGAGGAGGTGAGGAGGAGTGTGGAGGTGAGGGGTGAGGAGGGTGAGGGTGAGGAGGGTGAGGAGGGGTGTGGAGGGTGAGTAGGGTGAGGGGTGAGGAGGGGTGTGGAGGGTGAGTAGGGTGTGGAGGGTGAGGGGTGAGGAGGGGTGAGGAGTGAGGAGGGTGAGGAAGCTTTATAGCCCCCCCTAGTGGCTTGTCACAGCCGGGCCCACATCGTGAAGGAGGCAGCAGCGACACCTCCTCCACCACCACCTCCACCAGCACCGCCGCCGCCTCCCAGGGGCTTCCCCAGCGCGCGCCGGGGCCCGAGGGGCGCGGACGGGGCCCGAGCGAGTCGCGGCGAAGGGTCCCTGGTGGGTCGGGGGAGGGTGGCAGGGGGCGATGCGCGGCGGTCAGGGCCCGGGCCCCCTCGTGTGGGGGGCCCGGGGTTTGGTGGTTTTGGCGGCCCCGGGGCTCCCCCGATGTGCGCCAGGCTTGGTGTTGGGTCCGTGCTGCGTGGGCCGCGTGGGCCCGGGTCGGGGAGTGGGCCCGGGTCGGGGCCCGGGTCGGGGCCCGGGTCGGGGAGTGGGGCCCGGGTCGGGGACTCGGGGCCCGGGTCGGGGAGTCGATTGAGCCCCGTCTTCCACGTGGGCCGCGTGAATGTGCTTAGGCCGCCTGTGCAGGGCTGGGTTGCCAGGCCGGTGTTTGGGCCCTTCGGTACGCGGTTGGCCTCGGGTTCTGTGTGGGCTATGGGCCATATCCATGTGGTTAGACCGTGTGGAAAGGGGGGCGGGGGGGGGGCGTGTATATTGTAGTAAGTGGAGATCGACCCGTGGGCTCGAGTGGTTGGGTCTGCCCGGGCGGCCGGCGGTGTGGGGGCCCTCGACTGCATCCCAAGAATCTCGGTGCTGCTGCTGCTCTGGAGTGGGAGAGGGTTTGAACCAGGACCCCCCTCACCCCGGGACCCCCTGGGACCCTCATGAATAGAGGCCTCGGGCCCCCACTTTGTACTTACGAGAGCTGAGGGCCTGGTCCGGGGCCCCGTGGCCTCGCCGCTCTAGGGTGAGGTTGGAGCCCGGGGGGTGCTGTGGTGGAGCGTGTTGGCTCATTTGTGTCATCAGGTGCGAAAGATGTTGCTACCCCAGGCACATTAAGGCCGTATACATCTCGTTGTGGCTGTGGTTGTTACTAAATCACGAGCCACTAATTTAAGTCTACCAGCGGCCAGGAACACAGCACGCCACATCCAGTACTGTATACCGTGTTGTTATTGCTGTGGCTGCTAGTCATGTGCCAGTGAGGTTTTAATGTAAGCGTTGGGTGTGATAGTCGTGGCTTCTAGGGTTCCGATGAAGATGCTGGATGACAGACTAACTGGAGCGCTATTGTTGGGTTCTGATGTGGGTGCATGGTGTGAAGGTACCATTCGCTATTGACTGGGTGCTCGGGCATCATGTGTTCCTGTGCTGGGTGCTGGGGTACTGGCTGAGATGCTGGGTACTGGTGTTCTGCTGCGGGTGCTGCTGCGTATGAGAGTACTAGTACTAGGCCTCGGCAAGGTAAGGTAATTTACCCTTTTTACCGGGTAAAAGGTAAAGGTAAAGGTGTCGACATGCCAAGGGGTAAGGTAAAGGGTAGGGTAAAGGTAGCTTGAAAGAATTACCCGGTAGGGTAAAGGTAGCGCGAAGTGTTGCCCGGTAAATACGGTGCCTTGTTTACCGCTAAAAGCTCCGTGGCGCAGTCCGTGGTCTACATTTAATAAGTAATATTAAAACAAACTTTAAAAAACACGCTTTTATTAAATGTACTAGTAATGGCAGAACTCCACGACTTCAGGAAGTGGCCCCGAAGCTTGCCACAATGTAAGGGACCTTGGCCAATTACAGCCAACGTGAGTTGAGCGTGGACAATTAGACCCAAGCCGAAACATAACATATAAAAGAATGTTTAAAACATTTTTTATGATAGAATAGTATTGTCATCAGTATGACCTAAGTATACCAAGTTTGCAGTCGATACCACATTAGGAAGTGGGTAAAAATTGAGTTTCAAGATTTGAGGATACAACGACAACAACAAAGAGTGAGTTAAAAGAAAGCGTGTAAAATTGGAATCATCGAGAGTATGCTATATGATTAAAGCGCTCTACCTGGCATTTACCGTTATAAACCTTGTCCATGTGTAGTAGTACCCCAGCAATTACCCTGTAATCGGGTCATTTGTATGGGGTAAGGGTAAAAGGTAGGGTAAAGGTAGGCTCGTTGCTTTTTACCTTTTACCTTACCTGCTAAAGGGTAAAAGGTAGTGTGATTGTATTGTGGTAAGGTAAAAGGTAGGGTAAAGGTAGGCTTTTTTAACTTTTACCTTACCTTGCCGAGGCCTATGTACTACTGTGTACTAATATATTGTGCTGGGTGTAAGCTCTGAGCACGCTGCTGGACCAGGTTGTGTTGGGTGAGGCCAATGCCTGCCACAGGAATATGAATGTGTGTGTGCCGTGACCACTGCTGCGTGGCCGGGTCCGGTGGATGCAGAGATGGCGGAGAGAAGTCAAGGCAAGCTGGTGGTGCAGTTGGCCCGCGGGGTGCAGGCATGGCCTGCCGAGCTCCTGCGCCAGCGCCGCACACTGGAAGGCGGCCCCGACTACCTCATCCGCTGGACGGTCTCCACTGCGGACGAGGCGGGCGCGGCGGCGCTGGGGGTCACCCGCGGCAGGGTGGTCGCCGCCACTGCCTGGAGCTCGACCGGCGACGCCGCCGGCAAGGCCGAGAACATTCTCATGTGATGAGCGAGGAGGACGTGCGCGCGTGTTGTGGTGCTCTCTTGCGCAAACACAAACCCGAAGGAAGTGAACGTGGTGGCACCCATCTCCTCCAGCAGAGCTCGGTAGGATCGCCGCACTCCTCGCCACCCAGGGCGTCACTTCTCGCTTGATGTTTCCGGGTATTGTTAGACTGGCGTAGGTGACAGGCGACTAGTCATAGCCACAGCCATCGCTGGATGCGGTGCGTCACGTGTAGAGATATTTCCGGGTCGCCAACCCAAGCAGACTTTGCTGAAATGTATCTCTGTACTCCACCAACTGAATGTCGTGCAAGGGAAATCGGGGAAGGGGTTTCCGAAATCCCTGTCTGACATGACTGGCTGGCCGGAAAACCATTGCACTCTAATAAAAAATATTCTGAGCCTGGCACGATGGGCTTGCACTGCTGCCTTCCAGCACTTAGTGCACGGATTCGTCGAGTGGGTGAGGTGATGTCTCTTGGTAGAGCCGCAGGTTTGGACATCTTGGCGACGTGGCCAACGGTAGCGCGTTCGCTGCTTGTTGGAGAGGTCGCCGGTTCCACTCAACATGCCGCCCTGCTTAATAGTGCGTGTTTATTAACCGTAATTACAACGGGCGTCTGGACATTAAAGATCCAGTGAAGAAGAGTAGGCCATGTTGTGTCGGCATTTCCACAAAGCAGAAATCGTCGCCCCATATTGGCAGACTAATACCTCAGGTCACTCTTGCAAATAATTCTGCTGCTCTATTGAGTTTTTCACCTGGTTAAACGAAATAAACTTGAAACACCACCAACACCACTCCACTCACACCACCAAAACTCACAATACCAAAAAACGGAACCAACACTCAAACCACCAACAAAAGCAAAGATCCCCCGTATAGCCTTGAGAAATTGTTCTTAGCCGGCATGGCACATGATGGGGTAGATGGCCAACACCACGCCCGGTCACCTTTTTCTCCCCATTGCTGATATTTGCACACACCACCATTCGCTCATTCACTCGCGTTTGCTCGTTCACACTTGAGCCAAGTGGCATTGGTAGAGGTTGGTTTCCATGTCCCCAACATCCCACTCAGCTGACACCAGCAGCACCGCTCATTGAGCAGCGGTCATCGTTTTCTTAGTGTCGGCACAGCGAGGCCTACCGTCAAGGCAGACCCTGCACCTCGCCTGTTTTTCCTACTGGGTCGACTGCACCCGACTCGGCTGAAGATACCTGGGACAAAGATCCTCCATATAGCCTTAACAGACCGTTGGTCAAGCGCCGTTAGCGAGAACCTATAAAAGCTGGCACGGCACATGAGGGGGTGGGTTGCCAGCACCATAATCGGCCGCCTTTGTCTCTCCAGTCTTGATGTATACACAGTGCTCATGTACTTAAGGCCAAAATTTTCAAAAATCTCAAAATATATTGCAAATTACTTGATGGGCATAACCCATACCAACCATCGCCCCCTACTGGTAATAATCGGGCTCTACTAAATGCCTGTGCTGACTCACTTGTGCTACACGGGGACAGCTGCCACTGAGTTGCTGAAGTATTTAAGCAGTGCCATCGAAATACGATATTTATTGTTAGGATTATTATCAATCGTGGTTGTGCGCCTCCAGAGGGGATGTTGGCGTGCTCCATAGAGGGTGGTAGAGGTGTGCTGGAGCTGTTACAGCGGCAGTGATGATGATTGTGGTGTCTCCATCTGCAGAGCGTTGATGCCGACAGTGACCTGGAGGAGCGGGAGTTCTCTTCGATGCGCAGCGACGTCATCCAGCTGGTCAGCCGTGCACGGCGGCAGGTGGAGAGGACCTTGGGCCCCGAAGCCACGCGCAACATCTCGCACATCATCCACGTGCTGAGCGCCTACGCCAGCATCGGGCCGCTGGCGCCCGTCTTCAAGGAGGCCGGCGCCCTGGACTTGCTCATGGAGCTGCTGTGCAACAAAGAAATGCAGACTCGTCGCAGCGCCGGCAGAATGTTGCGCGCTCTCGCCTCGCATGACGCAGGTACGCTCGGCCGCCTGCACAGGCCGCACACGAGCCCTTGCGTGGTTTGTACGTTCCGTGTGGCCCGGCGGATTTTGCCCTTGCCAAGCTGATAAGAAATCCAACTATTAAAGGGGTATGGAGATGCCAACGGTGCAGGGCATGAATAGAGGAAGGCTGAGGGTGACATGGTAGGATGTAATGGAAAGATATGTATAGGAAAATAGATGAAGTGGTTTCCTGCTCAAATGAGGATTGAGGCATTGGTGATCATCATCCGTTTACAGCCCTGAGCCAGTGGTAGAATATGCACGTTCCTTTGTTGAGGGCGAGTCTGTCCAGAGGACAACCACTGTTGACTTCTTTACAATGTGGTACTCGAAAGAACCAAGAAGATGAATGTGGTACTCGTGTTATCAGCCCTGGAGAGATGATAGGCTGAGTCAACCCCCCCCAACCAGGATTGGAACTCGCAGCTTTCTGATGGAGAGCCACTCGTTCTACCGCCGAGCCACCTGGCCGGTACAAGAGGGTCACGGAATAGAATTTCCTGGAGAAAGGAAATCCGACCTGCGTCAAAATAAACCTAAAAATAAAACACCACGCGGTTGATGGGTCTGTTGGGTTTTGCTGGCGCAGGCAGCCGGGCGTACGTGCTGCTCTCGCTGAGCCAACAGGATGGCATCGAGCAGCGCATGGACTTCGACAACCGCTTCACGCTGCTGGAGCTGTTTGCCGAGACAACCTCTTCCGAGGAGCACGGCATGAGCTTCGAAGGCATCCACCTTCTCAGGTGAAATGAGCAGATTGCCGCGAGTATGCGTGTTTTGTGCACGCCACCCCGGGCCCGTTGTGTCGTGCGACGCGACTCCAGGAGATGGCACCGTGTGCGACCGTGCATTTGTTGGTGCACACGCGCGCAGATTCCAGGGCGATTGCTGTTCTCGCTGGTGAAGCGCTACCTGTGCGTGACGTCGCTGGCCGACGCTCTGAGCAACACGGATGGAGCTGGGGTGGGGTCTGGAGGGGCCCGAGTGAGTCCAGCCGACTGCAGCGCGAGTTTGACTTCTGTATGGCGATGGCCAATCTCATAACGGAGCTGGCACGCATTTTGGGCTGGGACCGCCAAGAACCTGAGAACCAGCAGCACGGCACCATCGCCACCCCTGCGGTAACTTTTCCTTTTCTCCACTCGGCTGTGCTGCTCGTATCGGTTTTGCATGCCCGGTGGCTCTTGATGACATTGACGCACTTGTTCCATCTCCCCTCCTACAGACTCCAAGCCGGCATTCTATATTCCAGGCCTCGGCGGACAGCAATGTTTCCGCTCCGGCCACCACTCCTCCGGATTCCAGTGGCGCGTCTGTCGGAGCCCTCAGCTCCTTCGCTCCGGTCCCCCGTGTCGGTGGCTCCGGCTCGGCCGGCGGCAGCAGCGCCACCGCCACCGCTAACGGCAGCGCCGCCAAGCAGGCAAAGCTGGCGCTGCGACAGCCGGACGACTTTCCGAGACGCGCAGATTACGGCGAGTCTGTGCAGGCGCAGCTCCGCGTGGGGATGCGCGTCTCATGCTGGAGGACTACGAGAAGGTATCGGCCGGCGACAAGGGAGAGGTGCGCTGCGTCAACAAGGGCTACCCGCCCGTGCAGGTGAGCGGCGCCATCGGCCGACCATCGGCGCAGGCTAAATGGCCAGTGCTTGGCTGTTGTAGCTACTAACGCTATCGGATAATTGCTCAAGTAATAGAGCCGTACTCTAAATGCTAGCTGTACCGTTGGTATTTGTTCTCCTTTGCTGCCCCATGGTCTGGAACTCCCCTCCTCCATCCATCTGTGCAGCTGAAGGCTCAAGACCCTCCTTTTTTCATCCGCCATTAACCACCTGCCTCTTACGATTGTATAAAATGCGCAATGTTTATTAACAGCTTATTGTTTAACACGTAGGCTTCGCAACCAATATTATTCATAATAAAAGTTTTTGGGTTAGATCGCGTAAGTATACATTTATCGTAACCCTCTACCACCCGACACGGCTAGTAAAGTACATAGCCAACCGTGCTAATGGTGGTGCGGGGGAAGGACAACAAACTCAACACAAAACAAAATTCGGCCACATTTATATGCCGTACAAATCCATGTTGTCTTCTATGCTCAATGCTTCAAAAGTTGCGTTTCATCCCCGTGTGTTGGCAGATGTTGCTCACTATCCCACCGCCCCGTCCGCACACACCCCTGCACCTGGCACACAGGTGTACTGGGACTCGATGCAGGCCACGTACTGGGTGAACTGGAACATGGTGGCTATCATGCCGGACGAGAGCCCCACAGAGTGTGGCACCACCCCCACCGTCCAGGTGGCAGCGGCGGCGGCCCCACGGACCGCGGCCATCCCCACCCCAACCAGAACCTCTTCCCAAGCCCCCCCCACTTGCCACACCCAGCTCGGGTGAGACATGCACATTCAAATTAAGGTAATTCACAGCAATTTGGGCAGCAGGGGGCGATGCATTGGTAACACTCGTGCCTCGCAACAAGAAGGACCTTCCAACTTGGGGTCCTTTTCTGTGTGCAGTTTGTGTGTTTCCCCGTCTGTTTAGCATGGGTTTGCTATGAGTTCTCCGGGTTCCCCTGTGGAGCTAAGAAAACACATACAGTGTAACTGATATTGGCCAAAACATCTGAATGCTGAAAAATATGCATGTTACTTATAGCTACGCTGACTGCGAAAACTGGACAGGGCCCTTCTTGATAAAGACGTGTGTCTCGGTGAAGTTTCCTGAGTAAACAAGCAGAAAATTAATAATAGCATTAATCACAGTGCTATATCAAAACTGTTACTCCAGTAGTGGGCAGTGGCTGAGAGGTCAGAGCTCTGGGCACGTTTACATTGAGTCGTCGGTGCTTATCAATATTGATGACAAATCTTAGTTGCTCCAGTGTGCAGTGTGTGACGGAGATGCGGGTGGTTCTGGCGTGTCCCTCTTCCACAGAGCCCGCAAAGATGCCGGGCCGCCCGCTCGCGGGGTTGTACGCGTTTCCGTACCTGTGGGAGGCCTCGGGTGGGCCGGAGCGCTGGGACGGGCCCGAGGAAGGGTCCTCGTTGGGCCGCACGCACTGGTGGGAGCTGCACTTCTTCCTGCGCAAACTCGAGGGCGGGCAGCAGGACAAGGCCTGCGACATCATCCGGGACGCCACAGGGCTTCCCGTCAGTGACCCCCGTGCCCCCCCCCTCCACACTGCATCGTGGTTACTCTGCGCCATCTGCCGTAATGTGCCTAGGCTGTGAAGCGGGGCGGTGACATCGCCTGCACATTTGCCACTTTTTGCAAAGGTTCGCGATTTGAATTAGGCAGGCCGCCATGGTTTGCACAGCGGTTGTGTAAATAATTGCTCCCATTGCACATTAAAGATCTGGCGACATCATTCAAAGAAGAGTAAAATTACTCACAAAATACTTGATTGGCAAACGCATAGCAATCGTCTCCCTCTACTCCGAAAATGTAGTAATGATGCTGAGAATCCTTAAGACTCGTTTAGGCTACCCTGGGTCATTATCGTGGCCACTTTGGTGAGGGTGGTGATGTGAAAATGCCAGCATTCCTCCTGATCTTCATGTGCACACTCTGCCACCTGCAGGTGTTCAGTATGGATGACGCCTCGCTGGCAGGTCTCTCGGTTGACCCCGAGCTGGCGCTGCGCCTGCTGCGCCATCTACTGCAGGCCGAGCCGCCCTTCCGCCAGGACCTACGGAGCTCCAGCCTCTACCGCAGGTTTTCTTCCGAGCTCGACGATCTGCAACATCTGGCGACTTCTCGGCAAAGCACAACCATCTTCGGCCAAAGTGATGCATGCAAGAGCGAGCCGCATCCTCCCTTCAGCAGCCGTCGTCGTCATCTTCGCTGTCATCGTCGTCCTTGTCTAAGAAACCCAAGAAGGAAGAGGAGGCCAATAACGCCTCCTCGTCTTCGCCGGGCTCCCCGGCCCTCGTCAAGATCGACGCGAGGGGTGCGGGAGCTGTCGACGCGGTTGCCGATCCGGAGGGGGTGCAGGAGAGGCTTCGTGAGTTTGAAGCGTTCCGCAAGGTGCCGTCGGCGAAGGCGGCTTGACATGGGCGGCACGCGTGCTATGCGCGCTCACGGTCTGGAAGCTGGCGAGCCGGGCGCCCAGCGACCGTGCGCTCAAGGTGGCCGCCCTGCAGACGGCGGTCACCGTGCTGGAGGAGCGCACGCAGGCTCCTGCTGCCGGCGCTGAAGACAAGGCCGGCAGCACGGTGAAGAGCAGCGGTCGAACAAAGAGGGCGGCACGCCCTCGCACGCCGCCGGGGACCGAGGCCTCAAGCCGCTAATGCAGGCGGTGGTGCGGGAATTGGAGTTGACGGTCGAGGACGTGGGCCCCGTTTACTGGGCCCTGCGTGTGGTGCGCGCCGTGCTGGTGCGGCCGGAGTGCTGCCCAGCGTTTGTGGAGGAGGGAGGAGTGGCGGCGCTGCTGGCATGCATGAGCACGCACGCCGACACGCTGGCCATCCTGCACCTCGCGTTCACCGTGAGTAGGCGTGCGAGAGCCGTTGAGTAATCCCTCAACGTTTATATTTAACACTCGGGACGTTATCCTCTGTGCGTGCTTCTCTCACAAATTGGCAGAAGCAATTCTATTGGCCCTATGTAACCAAAGCTGGGACCACATTTTGTGACTCTCTGGAATTATATAGAACTCTGAAAACCACTCGATTACACTTGAAAACATTATGCGGGTTGCCGAACATCTGTACTTGTGAAAGTCATAAAGTATTTTTACTCGGGAGCTGGTTTGCTTATGAGCTGCTCCCCACTCATCGAGAGTCGGTGAATTTATGCCCATGTGACCGCAACGTGTCGGAAACAATGAAACAGACGACACGCTCCACATCATCACCCCCATTATATGTACGCAAATAAGCACATCGTTAGAGCCTAGTTAACATATGTTTTGTAATAGCATCATCTTGCTTTTTCTGTGTTACCCCTGCTCCCATTAACCTCGATAATTGACGGAAGAAATGAAGAGAATTCTCCCCACATCAGTCCCATCAACCACACGGCAGCACATTGGTCTAACGATTCAAACTTTGCACCAGTTTCTCAATGTTCAGTGTCTCTTTAGCAGAGCTGGTACGTGTGTTATAACGTACACCAATTTGTACGTGGAGGTACAGAGGTGGGAAGGAGGCACATTATCTGCCCAATGTGTTACTTATTCTCGGATAATCGAGCCCGGAAATTCTCGTGAATGTCGTTGCTATTTATATGTTACGTAATGATCTCTCATAAAACTCCCCCACGCGACACAGCCAAACAAATATAATTGTCTAGTGTACAAGCGTTTAGCGATGCGCTCGCTTGCCGGCCGGTGAGTTTTGATGTCTGCCGACGAGTTACTCTTGAAAAAGCGTCTTAGCTCAATGGGCTTTACTCGGGAAACAAACTTCCGATTCTGAGACTGCTGAACAATCCTCACAGCCAACTTCAACTCTTGGTCCACGTGAAAGTGCTGGGGGTGTATGGTGCCATTTGCTGGGTTGTTGGCTTGTTGATGCCACGCCCGTGGCTGATGAGATGCTGTCTCCTCCCGTGTCACTCCCCCCTCCAGTGCCTGCATCTCGTGCTTGGTGTGGAGCTGCCCGAACCTTGACCCAGGACAATATTGGGGGTCGCGGGGTCGTCAAGGCAGCGGCTAACGGGTCGGCGGGGAGCCGGAGGGGAAGCGAGTCGGACTGGACGGCCGCACGCGAAGCCCTGTTCAGCCTGGCCACGTCCGACCCCATGGACAGCCCCTTTGCCGCCATCGTGGAGGGCCTTGAGAAGATCATGTCCTCACCAGGGTCAGTAAGGGATGCGAGTGGGTGGCACCGTGTGAGAGAATGAGTGGGTCAGTGAGTGACCCTGTGTAGGTGAGTGAGTGGGCACTGTGTAGGTGAGTGAGTGACACAGGGCAAGTGAGAGATCCTATGTGGGTGAGTGAGTTAGGTGTGAGTGAGATGAATTTCTCTTTGGGTCCTCGTGTGATGAGTAGCTCTTGTGAGTGAGTTACCTCGCGTGCGTGCTTGCGTGAGTGAGTGACCCAACGTGTGAGTGTGGACCCCCTGCGAGTAGCAGTACGATGATTTTTTTTTGGTGCGCGCGCAGGAATAACAGCGCGGCGAGCGAGGCGCTGCAGCTTGTGTTGGGCCTCAGCGAGGTTCACCAGGGCGTCGCAAAACACCTGGGGCACTGCGGCATGTCGCGACTGCTCGTCAGCTGCAAAAAGAAGGTGTTGTCCATCGACCAGTGGGGCCGCTTCCTGGAGATGCTGGGCCTGTACATGGCCGTCGGAGGGGGTGAGCGACCACACCCACCGTTCAAACTGGAGAAGCCGGAGGAAACCCACGCACAACCTGGGGAGAACACACAAACTCACGGCACGCAGAGAAGTGCCCTCCAGCGTCTCTTCCCAAGCTCTTCGAGAAGCAATCCTGCTCGATTCGGGAACCGCATTAAATCTTGCCAATTACAACTTTGATGGTGCTGTTTATTGCCGTCCTCTTGACATTTTCGGGCCATTGCTCAGCAACTGTGTAAAAAAATATAGTTTTTTGGTTAGATCGCATAAGTATAAATGTGTCGTTAACCCGCAACCACCCGAGACAGCCAATTATTAAGGTTTGTCACGTAAACAAATGTGCCATTTAATTAATACTGCAGCCCACCGGTGTGTTGGAGAGTAAATCCACAACAATGACAAATTTGAGTACGACGTTTCGCTGGCAATTACATCCAGCATCATCGGGCGATTTCACCAAAGCCTGCATGTCAAACTGTAAAAAATATATAGAATCCCGCTTTGTATGGATGTGTGTACACGTACATGTGTGTGCATGCGTGTGTGTATGCGTGTTTGTCTTTGTGTGCCATGGGGAGCGGTAGCGTAGTGGTTAGCACCAGAGGCGTAGCTAAGGGGGGCAGGGGGTACATATGTCCCGGGCGCCAAGGTAAAGGGGTGCCAAAATGAGGCTTACAACGTTACGTTATAACTTATTGCGGCGGGCGCGGCAGCCTGAAACTACTGCACAAATCTACACCTCAACCTAAAAGTTTATATATCCCGCCACACACAGCCTACATGTCATGTAATTACATTTTGGTATGTGATTAAACGGGGGGGGGCGCCAATTTTATAGTTCGTCCCCGGGCGCAAAATATCCTAGCTACGCCACTGGTTCGCACTGCGTCAACCCGGTGCAAGTTAGATCACCCCCCGCTCACAGACAACACCATTGATGATTATTTAAACCGGTCCTGGGCCTCCCCTATATTGACTCGGCCTCAAATGAGTACCTGGCGGGTTTGTTAACATGCCCACTAGGGAGACAAAGGTGGCCGGGCGTGGT
Organism: Lethenteron camtschaticum; assembly: GCA_018977245.1. Classification (NCBI taxonomy): domain Eukaryota; kingdom Metazoa; phylum Chordata; class Hyperoartia; order Petromyzontiformes; family Petromyzontidae; genus Lethenteron; species Lethenteron camtschaticum. The sequence continues at coordinate 4,933,641 of MU249595.1, read as the reverse complement.
GTTGGACACCCACCTCGTGTGCCATTTCGGCCTTCATGGGTGCCTGCTGACAGCACTTCCTCCTACAGTTTAAGGCTATATGAGGGATCTTTGTGTGTGTTCGGTCATGTGGCTCGTGCAGACGTGGCGTCGGAGTTGGTGACCAAGCTGCATCGGTTGCAGCTGCCAATGCAGCTGCGGAGCAGCGAGTTGTGCCGCAACAGCCTGCTGGTGCTGGACGGCTGGCTGTCGGGCGAGACCCCGAGGTCACCCAACGACATGCAGCTCGCAGCCGTCATGGCTGCCCTGGGCGAGCCTGACGCATTCCGCAACATCCTCGCACAGATGGACGCCCTGCGCTCCGACAAGGAGTTGCAGCTCGCCGTGCTGCGGTGGGTGTGGGAGGGAGGGTGACTGCGTGTGTGTGTGGGGGTGTTGTGCTAGGAGTGGTAGTGGAGTGCTGCGCGCTGCGCTACCAACCTGGCGGTCCCAGTTCAATTCCTGCTCACGGCGAACACCGGTGACGATTATATGAACTAGTCTTGGGCCTCCCCTAGGTCGACTAAGCCTGAAATTAGTACTCTGTGTAAATGAGCCTCTCCCATAGTCTCTTGAGTTATCACCTGTCAAACCAAAATGAACTTGACATTTTATGTACAACTTTTGAAGTTGGTATCTGACTTTTGGACCTTCCAGAGTTCGTGGCTCATTCTGGCCATGTCTATTTCTGTCCCCACCGTTTTGGCGTGCGCCGTGCCACCCTTAACAGCTGCAAAGCTCTCTCGGTGGTTTGTGGCCAAGTGGACCCAGAATGCGAAAAGGGGGCATCTTTGTTTTAGTGACAATTGCCAGAGGCAAAGCGTTAGCGCTTCCAATGTCCTTGTGGCCTGTACCAGTGAATTGTGGGACAGATATGAGAAACCAGTGGGGTTATCAAATAAATAATTCACTCTCATTGACCTTGTAAGTATTGCCACCTCTGGTGGACTATAAAAATGTGCTTTGTGGGGTGATGTGGTGTAGTGCTATGTGGTGTGATGTGGTGTAGTGCTATGTGGTGTGATGTGGTGTGAGGTGATGTGGTGTAGTGCTATGTGGTGTGATGTGGTCTAGTGCTATGTGGTGTGGTGCTATGTGGTGTGATGTGGTCTAGTGCTATGTGGTGTGGTGCTATGTGGGTGATGTGGTCTAGTGCTATGTGGTGTGGTGCTATGTGGTGTGATGTGGTGTAGTGCTATGTGGTGTGGTGTGGTGTAGTGCTATGTGGTGTGATGTGGTGTAGTGCTATGTGGTGTAGTGCTATGTGGTGTGATGTGGTGTAGTGCTATGTGGTGTGATGTGGTGTAGTGCTATGTGGTGTGGTGTGGTGTAGTGCTATGTGGTGTGGTGTGGTGTAGTGCTATGTGGTGTGGTGGTGTGCGGTGTTATGGGGGGGGGGTCACTGTGCTGTGTGGTGTGGTCCGCTAGGATCCTGAGCCGTCTCGTGGAGCGCGACTCTCTTCCGTGGCACGAGTTTGTGGAGACGAGCCTCGCTCCCATGAACACGCACATCGGCGACAAGGAGGTACGCGCACACGCTCACGTTCGTGCGCACACACGTTCTCACACACGTGCACACACACGTTCTCACACACGTGCACACACACGTGCACACACACGTGCACACACACGTGCACACATGCGCATGAGAAGTCTATATCTTTCCGTCGGTGATCGCGCGTGCCGGGTGCAGGTCCAGCAGGAGTTCATCACTCTGCTCCACCGCCTGGCGGTGGACAACAAGGACAATGCGATTGTCATGTGCCAGCTGGGGCTGCGCGAGGCCATCGGCCGCTCGCTCGAACGGCACGGACTGAGCCTGCGGCTGGCGGGCGAACTGCGCGACCTCGTCGCCGACTGTGAGAAGCACGCCGGCCTCTACCGCCGCCTCACCACCAGCATCCTGGCCGGCTGCATACAGGTCACGCGCCTACACCCACGTGCGGCACTCGCCTACAGCCTGGTCGTCTCCTAGTCGCTCTTCTATCGCCACTGCTGTGGTCGCTGTTCCTGTGAACGTCGCTTATTGAGTCCCATGTTGAGGTCTACTGGACACTGGCTGTTTCGTCACATCCACACCACGTTCAACCTCCACTGCTGGTCACAACGACACTGACCCACTCGTTTCTCACCCACGCTCCTAATTATACACTTCCCTAATTACTTACTCACCCACTCACTCAAACCACTTCTCTTTCTACTTCTTCCCCACACTTCTCCTCTTTGGAAATCACTTTGCCAAATCTCTTGTAATAATAATCATAACCTTGCTGCATTAATTTAATTGTTAACTCTTGTCCAATTCAAATTTTGGGAGTGCTGTTCGGTGCTCGCTGTTTGACCGAAAGTTGCAGGGTGGATGTCTCGTTCACCGCTGAATCTCTGGACACGCAAGCAGTTAGCGCTCATTATTTAGAGGGGGCGTAGCACCACTGTTTTTAAAGACATAGTATTCACCGCAGAGAACTGTAGCGACATAACCACACACTAGGATAACTGGTGCCGAACGATGCCTTGCCCTCCGCATGGCCTTGTGGAGCCTCGGTACCGATGAAGTTATTTTTTTTTAGTTTTTCTTCCTGATACCGTACGTCATTGGAAAGGCCCCGTTCCGAATGACGTACAGAAGAAAAATTGATGCCGTACGCATATGTCATCGGAATGGTGAAAGGTTAATAAGAAAGCAGTTGTCTGCAGAAGTGGCCCGCAGCGCATCCCGCACAGCATGTGAACGGTTCCTCATCCACCTTGTCCCGCTAGGACACTCTGCCGTGTTCCTATGAGCAGCTGTGTTTGGTCATGCGGTGGACTGCGCTCATACCCAGTTCATTTCCCACTCCTCAGATGGTGCTGGGCCAGATTGAGGAATCGCGGCGCACCCACGCGCCAATCCACATCCCCTTCTTCAACGTCTTCCTCCGCAACCTGTGCCAAGGTAACCTGAAACGCTCCCGGTTGCTCCACTCCACACTCCCAGTCGCTTTCCCCCCACTCCAGATCGCCCCCCCCCATCCCACTTCCGGTCGCTCTTCCCCACTCGTGAGCGTTCCACCCCACCCTACGCTCGCTGCACCGATGAACGCCGTGTGACGGCCCAGCGCCCATTGAGCACCCATGCTGTGCGGCGTGCAGGCTCTAAGGTGGAGATGAAGGAGGACAAGTGCTGGGAGAAGGTGGAGGTGTCCTCCAACCAAGCGCGGGCCGCCCGTCTGACAGACGGTAACGCCAAGACCTACTGGGAGTCCAACGGCAGCACGGGTTCGCACTACATCAACATCTTCATGCACAAGGGCGTCGTGATCCGGTACGTGGGGCAGCGAGCGCCAGCGAGCGCCACGCACCCGGCACCCACCCACCAGCGGTTCGCGCGTGCGGCGCGTGCGGCGCGTGCGGCGCGTGTGGCGCGTGCGGCGCGTGTGGCGCGTGCCTCGGAGTGACACGCGGGGACCCCCTTACCGTGGCGCGCAGGCAGCTGAGCGTGCTGGTGGCGATCGAGGACTCGAGCTACATGCCGGCACGGCTCGTGGTGTTGGGGGGCGAGGACCCCACGGACGTGAGCACCGAGCTCAATGCGGTGAGGGTGACGTGCGACACATACGGGGGAGGACGGCGTGCCCGCAGGGGTGCCCGACGGCGTGCCCGCGTGACGTGCCTGCGCGCCGCCGCCACTCACGCACGGCCGTCTCCCGTCCGCTGTGCGTTCGTGCGGCAGGTGAACGTACCGTCGTCGGCCAGCCGGGTGCTGCTGCTGGAGAACGCCACGCGCTACTGGCCCATTGTGCAGATCCGCATACGGCGCTGCCAGCAGGTACCACACGCCGCAGAGGCCTTGCGTGGCATGGTGCGGGATGTTATAGGCTTTGAGGCTACACTGCTGTGCGAGACTGGGTTCCCACAACTATGCTCCCGCCTTTAACAACCCGCCTTTACCAACCCGCGCTGACCAGCGTGGTGAAGTGTGGGTAAGTCACCCCATGATTCACATGGGGTGGGGGAGGTCACCGGTGGACTGGGGGAGCACACGTTGGGAGCCACCGGTCACGGCTCCACGGGCGATCTCAGTCTTCCTGCTGGTGACGCCGTTCCCGTGTGCACAGGGAGGGATAGACACGCGTGTGCACGGGTTCGAGATCCTGGGCCCCAAGCCCACGTTCTGGCCCGTGTTCCGCGAGCAGCTGTGCCGCCGCACCTGCCTCTTCTACACGGTGAAGGCCCACACGTGGACGCAGGCGCTGGGCCACGACCGCACGCACGTGCTGCAGCTCTACAGCAAGTACGTTTGTGGCGGCACCATCCTCGCGCTCGCACGGCGGGCAGCATACACGGCGTGGCCCACTGGCGGCCGCGTCCACCTTCAGCCAGCCCAGGACGACAGGGGGCATTTTTCTAAAACCGCGCGACTGTTGTAAGATAGATTAGTCCATGTCAGACTCGTTTTACTAAATAAGTTTGTTTTGGTGGATGTTGGAGGACATGATTGCCTGGTGCCCAGTTTTAATTTGCTTATGTGGCCTGAAACGTTACTCTGTAACGGGTACATTTCGGGCAATGGTCCTTCAGAACACAATGGGCTATAATAGGCAATGCGTCGGCTATCATAGACCGTTTCCCTTATAAGGCCACTGTGCTATTAATGAATGTGTTGAGTTTTGTTGCTATTTGTGCTTTTCACCACTGCCAAAGCAGCAGCGTCACCAATAATTCGATTTACAAGGAGGTGGAGTGGCTACAGTGGCACGAAACGGCAGCTTCGTCCTATTTGTTGATGTCATTGTCGTGTGGCGCTCATGCTGGCCTGCAGGATGAGCGCGGTGTTGCGTCACGAGCAGCAGTTTGCCGAGCGGTTTCTGCCGGACTTGGAGGCGGCGCGGGCCCTGGGACAGACGTGCTGGGAAGCCCTTGCGACGCCCATCATCAGCAACATCTCCACCGTCAACAAGGGGTGCGTGTACTTTCCTGCACGCACACGCACACAGGCTGACGAGCGCCATTATCACAATCTGAATTTTATTATCCGAGTAAATAACTCTTTTTCAAGGGTGACTCGCTGTGTCGTGCGTGCGTGTGGGGCGTGTGCAGATGAGAGCAGCCCGTTCGCCTGGCTCCTTGTGGAGTACCTGGGCGCGGGCGGGGGCCGCGGAGCCGGCGTGGGGGAGGCGACGGGCGGAGGAGTCCCCCGGCGGGGCCAGCGCGGGAAGTCGCTGGTGTTCGCATCGCGAGCGCGCCGCCTGTGCCGCCTGCTGGTGCACGTGGACACCAGCCCTGCCGCCATGGAGGGCACCATCCGGCCACCCTGCAAACCCGGTATGCGCTCCAAACGGTGCGCCGCTACGCTGCTTACCAGCGGGACGGGCGGGGCCGGGGGCTGGGTCCACGGCCCACCCTGGGCAGGCTCGTGCAACGGTTTGCCTCTCTCTCTGCAGACCTGAAGACGAGCAAG